>OX463838.1:31336949-31386219 GCA_949825065.1 Odontocerum albicorne
ATATATATATATATATATATATATATATATATATATATCCGAATATCGTGCAGTGATTAAATTCTTTGTTTTGGAAGGTTTATCGGCTACTGAGATCCATGCAAACCTGATGGGATGGATTCACCGATGGGTTTTGGAGTTTAAGCGTGGCCGTACAAGCGTTGAAGACGATCCACGCTCAGGACGTCCAAAAAGTGCATCAACACCAGAAATCATAGCGAAAATACAGGATATGGTTTTGAAAGATCATCGATCGACTGTGGATGTGATAGCTGACACCATAGGCATCTCACATGGAACAACATGGCATATTTTGGCTGAAGTTTTGGGTTTCAAAAAACTGTGTGCACAATGGGTGCCGCATTTGCTAACAATGCAACAAAAACACGTTAGAATGCTACTTTCTGAGCAACATTTGGAGCAATTTCGAAAGGATAAAAAGGATCTTCTGCGTCGATTCATCACTATGGATGAGACTTGGGTCTACCACCATGATCCTGAATCAAAACAAGAGGCTAAGGAGTGGTGTGAACCAGGCACTTTGGCTCCGAAGCGAGTTCGTGTCCAGAAATCGGCCAAGAAGGTGTTAGCGTCAGTTTTTTGGGATGCAAAAGGAATTTTATTGATAGATTATCTCCAAACTGGTAAGACAATCAACTCTGATTATTATTGTGACCTTTTGGACCAGTTGGATGAAAAAATTTGTGAAAAAAGACCCGGTTTGCAGAAGAAAAAAATCATTTTTATATGATATGATTAATACATTGTGTCTTGAAAATGAACGAATTACCTCCCGAAACTATGTTAGTCTGTTTTTATCGTAGATGCGGTAAAAACTAAAGCTTGAAAAAAGTTATTTTACATTTCTTTGTGTTTAGATGACATAACCGTCATATCTTATTTCCGGGATTACATTAAAATTAATACCATATTTAACTCTCTATTTTTTACTCACCTGAATATTTTAATTGTTTTAATTAATTAGAAAAATTTCTATCCTATTAAAAAACAAATTTTAGAAAATACACCTCATAAATAACAGAAATACTAATTCAAGTTGATTTATTCTTTTCTACCGGTCGGGACACTACAATGCATATTATCTAAGTAGCTTCTATTAAAGAAATCGATAAATATCTTTTCTACGGAAAGATTTACGCGAGAGTATTTTTTTAACATAATTTATACAGAAATTTTACTTAAAAGTCTTGAGATTGAAAATTTCTAATCAATAATTTTTGCTGGTTATAATTTTGAATATTTCATTATTTTGGCCTCCATAGTTGTGTGATAGGCATTTTGTTTTCGACCTGGAGGCTTCAAATTAAATTCCCAGAGTAATAAAATAAAATAAAATAATAACCCAGTAGTTTCACATCCAGGCTTCTAAATGTATTTTTGGTTGCAAGAAATAAGGAAAAATAGTAACAATTTACTCGATGTAATAAAAGTATAATAGAATCTTAAAGCCGATGTAGACATATTTTCAGAAAATAATAACCCAGTAGTTTCACATTCAGGCTTTTATATGTATTTTTGGTTGCAAGAAATAAGGAAAAATAGTAACAAGTTACTCGATGTAATAAAAGTATAATAGAATCTTGAAGCCGATGTAGACATATTTTCATAAAATTTTCCATATCAAAAATTTGTCTAATATAAATCTCCTCTTAGATATCAACAATTGTTTTTCAAATATTTTGAATACAATACATTGATGTCTTTGAAAACCAGCATTTAGTGTTAATAAAAGTATGAGGAAATATCAAGATTAAGTCAAGTCATTTTAGACAGATAATGTTTGTTTGGTAAAATATTTATTTATTTTTGAGGTTTCAAAAATACTGTTTAGTAAATATTTAAACAAACAATTTGCTAATAAATTCTTTTAAATAATTTATTGACATATCTTGATCAACCGTTTAAGCAAAAGTATTACTTGAATAATCGGAAAGTTTACCTAACATTCCAAGGTTGATAACTTCTTAATATTCCAATATGATGACACTCGTATAAGAAAAATAAACGAGTGGAAAACTTTTTCATAGTCAATATTGATAGATTGAGAATTATTAATTTTCAAAATTACATTTCATTGTTGATTTCATCAATGTAAAAAAATCAATAATGTGTTATTATTGCATTAGGCAATAATATCTTCTACCGAAAAAATGAAAATGAGAAAAGGTAGAAAATTTCATAAGCTCTCTAATACTTGCAATTACTTGAATTCAACACAAAAAAGAAATATTTAACCGCTTAACATTTACACCTACTTGTATATTTTTATGTCTATAACTAAGTGTGGTAAATACTCGTATTTTAGTTGAAACTGGTTCTATTATGTTACTTATACAATTAAAAAATCAGCCGATAATTGAATGGCAAGTATGTGATGTTTAACAAATTCATTTGGAGATATGTCATTTTTGTTTACAAATTCACTTGTCAGTGCTGAAAATTGTATACAAATTCACTTGAAAATTCACTTGTCAGTGCTGTTGACTATTCACTTCAAAATATTGAAATGTTTGTTTTACGAAATATATTAAGTTCATCTTAGTTCTCCCTTATTGATAACGATTATAATCATTTATTGATTTTTATATCAGTGTCCGGTAAACATTAATAATATATCCTTGGACACATAAAATAATATTTTGCGTCATTTGTCTATATTTTAAACATTTTTTAACATTACATATTTGTTGTAAATTTTGATGGCCGTTTTAAAAAAAATAGAGCAATAACAATAATAATATGCACTTAAATGTAAATATTTTAAATGCACTTTTAACTAACATCAATCAATATATTATATATTTTGTCAATTTTTCATTTTGAAAATAACAAGAAAAAAATATAATAATGGTAATAAACAACATAGATAATTTAAAAAATACTCACTATATATGCATATTTGGTAAAACTTACTTTGAACCAGCGAATACAATTTTCTTATTTAATAATAGACTTTGAAAAAACTTATCCCGTATATGATAAATTATGTACCTCAAAAACGTGTCATGTAATAAAATAGTATATTTACATTAAGGTGATGCTAACAGGGTCTGCGTGCCGTAATTAGAAGTGATTAGAGTGACTGAAGAGAAAGGTGACAGAATACGTTGAGGTTCCTCCGTAACCCAGTGATTCGGTCGCCGCAGTGCTTTGCGCGCCTCGCATATTATTGTCCCTCGCGGGCTGACACCTTTCCCTCCAGCGGGCGGTGCTGATCGCTAGAGTCCATCTGTGGATGGAAAAATATAAACCATAACGATGGGTTTGTATTTTTTCAATCCAAAACCCACGAGACCTTGGCATAAGACCCAGTTAATTTCCAGTTTTGTGGCCGATACACCTTCCGTGTATCGAGTGATACAATGCCGACAACGGAAAATCTTGTTGGCCTAAAATATGCATATATAGTTGATAGAGAAATAAGAACGCTTGTGTATGAAATGACTTGAGTCACAATTTAAAAAGATGCACTAATATCCCCGGTTGTCCATGCCATAGGTTATGTGGGTTACTACACTCCAAGCGAGCAGCAGCGGCCGCTTCCGCAGTATTTCCCCTCCCGACACGCGTACCTGCCGCCCCCGCCCTCATCCCAGGGCAAGAACCCGAACAGCTCGCTGAGTTGGCCATCCGCCCACTTCCCGACGGACTTCTCCTCCGGAATACACTTGGACCAGTACGACGATTTCTGGAGAGGCAACTCGTATTTCGAGGTGCCAAAGTCATTTTCCGATTTCCACCGAAATAATGTCGGTCCGCAGCTGGACTATTTCGATAATAACGGAGGAAGGCCGTATTACAGCGTGGACCGCTCCTCGGCAGAGCCGTATCCCGCGGCCGGCGCCGAGAAGGCCGCCCTACACTCTGGCTCCCGGCGCCGCTCCGCGCAACGAGCACCCGGAACGGGCGGCGCGGCTCTGACACCGCCGCCAAATCACGACTGGGCACAGAGGTAACTATTTTTATCGATATGTATTTATTAGCTCCCATCAAACGGAGCAATCTCTATAGTATAGAAGCTTCATTCATCTAACTTGATCACACGTCTCCTTTACCTTCACCATATCTAAGGTGCAAAACGGAAATCGTGAATGCCTGCAGCAGCTTCCATACAATAGTACTCGTATCTTTTCACTTCACAATGTTAAGTGAGCTTGTTTGCCAGTATTTTGCCATCGTACTCCCGTTGCTTTCTTTTTAAATAAGTGGTGACCTTTCGCACTAAGATTACTGCATTTATACCAGCATGCACTATTGACTTTTAAACATCGTCAGGGTTCTGAATAAAAGACGTAAATATTGTATGTTGACATTCATTGAACTATAGTTTTAATTGCATGACTCAAATACTATCATATATATAGCATCTTTGTACAATAACACAAATGTAAAATACCTTTGAATTCATTAATAAAGATTGTGATTTCTTTAATTTAATTCCTTTTAAAGATTAAAAATGATTTAATTGTATAATGAAACTATTACTAAGTACATTTATCTAGGTGCATGTGCATGCAATCTTATAGAAGAAAGTTTTAGTTATCAACAAAATGGGTTCAATTCTAAAAACAATATATAAATACACATATACTAAGAGATCCCTTTATTTCAAATTCACGGCTACTAGTATTTCTAAATTTACATTATTTTATTTAACAATGGTAATTTTGATACACATATTAAATTGAATAAATGGATCAATTTATTAAATTTAATACGCGTAATAAAATATTTTATAAAATAAAAAGATCACATTTCATTTATTAAAAAATGTAATTTTTTGCTACTTTAAAAATATAAAGGATTACAGTCGTGAACAAATTTGGTAGTTCATCATCCTTTGAAAATATCGAATGTTTATGTACCTGTATATAGCCTTAGGAAAAGTTCAAGCATGGGCTCAAGATTGCATGCTTTATAAGGCTCTCAAGGCATTAATTGTATACTAACAAAGATACGTACGAGTACATACATACATACCCGTCCAACCTGCATGACTTGAATTCTAAGAATAATATAAAATTGTATAAAACATATTATAAAAAATCAATATACTAAAGGGTAACTTTAGTAACATACTCGTATATTCTCTTTGATGTTATCGGAAATTAAGACGAGTGTTATGTTTTAATTCATATACTATATTTCTTAAGAAAAGGGGTGTTATAACAAATGGTTATTAAATCATAACATTTTTAAAAACATACTCATTTCTGAAAATTTTATTATTTTGAATCTTTGCTTTTGTATATTATCATGTCTGCTATTTGATGTCAAAATCTCTAATACCTATCATAACTAGTTATAAAGCTAGGTAAAAAAGCTACATCGCTGAGTTTCTGGTACAAATTGATTACACTATTATTACATAGATTACAAAAAAATATATTTTTTATAATTATCATCAAATGGTCAATGTTTATGCCGGATGCAAATTTGGAATTGATATATTAACTAGAAATGCAATTTTTATACAGTCAAAAAATATCATATTTAAGTATCATAACGCATATATCATGTATTGGAAGGAGTTCCACTTTTAAATTGAAATATCTCAGAAATAGTAAAATGTAGTCACCAATTTTGCTAGAAATCCGACGGTACATACTTCGGATTATTTATTTTTTTGAGATTTCACATGTAAAATACAAAACATTAGTTAAATACTATATTTTGTTGTATATAGATACAGGCATGACAACAGAAGATCCGATAAATCGCCATTGCTACCAGTCGACGCCAACGATTTGAAGCCCAAATCTTATTATAAAAGAGACATTTTATCATCAGCGACATCAAGGTTCACTAGCATATCACCCACTAGAGCTACTAACACAAGCAGCAGCAGGGAGCGCTACGACAACACTACACTAAACAGGGACAGGGAAGCGGACGTGGGCAGGGGCAAGCGACAGGCCGGCGGTTCTGGGGCCGGCAGCGGGGACGGAGAACAACTATGCCCCACCAGGTCGCAGTACATCATGCCGAGGGCGGCGCTCAACAAGGAAGGCAACTGGATGTACGTCGTCAACATGGGGGACACCGACACTACTTACTCACAGCTTGTTAAAACTGAAATATGTGTGTGAGTAGCCAAATGTATTCTTTCATTAATGTAAAATTGATCGAATTTAAAACTCAAATTAAAAATCCCGAGGCACTATTTAGCTGTCATTAATACGATTCAGAAAATTTTAATCAGGAGTCACCAAACTGTTAAAGAAGCAGCCTTCAAGTGCAAAATATTTCAAAATAAACCACACTTTTTTTTAATATTATAGTTATCTCCTATTTGACGCCAAAACACTTGATTTAAGGAAAATCATCTTATTTTGATTCCACAAACATAGATTCAAAATTTTCTTAAAATACTTTTTTTCTGTCCCTAAGTTTATTTAACATTATTTTGGTGTCATTTGCGTTGTGGTTGGGGGGATTGTAAATGTCAAATTCCCATTCATACGTTTTTACGCGTAGCAAAAAATACAAAGACTTCGGTTCAGACACAATGTATTAATAATCTTAAGAGGTTGTATACAAATACCAACCGAATGAGCTTTATGGAAAGTTGTACGGATGTTAAGGAGACGAAAGTCTGGTGCTCTATCTTTTATGGCTTCCCAGACAGGGAATCATCGTAATGGTATGTGTGATTTAATAATACAGTTCTTGAAATATTTTATGCAAGAACGGGACAAGTTTAATGGGAACGTATTTAATGTATTACAAAATTTTGAGGGACTTGACCTATCTATCAACTAAATGTTAGTAAAAAAAGTTTCGTGCTTCAATTTATAACACGATATTGCAATATTTTATTTCTTTAGAGTATAGATTAGAGATAGATTAAGGTTTTACTTCGAAAGTTTGTTTTAGTTTACCTATCTATGATAAAACCACAAAAATTGCGATAAAAAAGACGAATTGTTGTTAATCACAAACACGCTTTATGGGTGCAATTTGTCGAAATATTTTCCCATAATTCTAAAGATATCAATATATTACGAAATTAAAATAAAATATGATGTTTTGAGTTTCGAGTATTTGATGGAAAATGAAAATAAACCCATGACGCGTAAAAAATCCTTAAAATTAATTTAACTACAATATTTCCACCTCGGAATAATGTTTTTCACAGTATTTAAAAATAAGAATGTCAGGGTTTTAATTGAACAGTAACATTAACTATTTCCACCTCGGAATAATGTTTTTCACAGTATTTAAAAATAAGAATGTCAGGGTTTTAATTGAACAGTAACATTAACTATTTCCACCTCGGAATAATGTTTTTCACAGTATTTAAAAATAAGAATGTCAGGGTTTTAATTGAACAGTAACATTAACTATTTCCACCTCGGAATAATGTTTTTCACAGTATTTAAAAATAAGAATGTCAGGGTTTTAATTGAACAGTATGTACGAGTATGTTTGATTCATTTATTAAAACACGTTAATTATATCTAAATGGGCATAAATATTTTTCCCCCAAATATTTTCTTTTTCTTCTTCTAAACCTGCTATTCACATAGTTATATCAATAAAAATATTTCAGTTAAATTAAAAGTATCATATATGAAATTAAAACATTGTATCAAAAATGTCACTATGAAATATTTGTAACTAATTTAACTAAATTATTAACAAAACTATTAGGAATAGAAAAAAATATCAAGAGAGTATATTATAAATTAATTCATACGTATATTATCAAAAGTTCAACAGCAAATTTTCTTTATATAGAAAATCGTTTAGCTAATTTATACCAGTATATCAATAATTTCACACTTAAATAATATATTGAAAGAAGGTAACGAATTAAATCATACTCGTATAATATTTTATCATTCTATGCATTTTTATATTGTAAATAAAAAAATACTGACAATTCCAAACTCACTTCCAAAAAATGCATTTTTTTCTTCTTCAATGGTAATACAGTCCATATTACTCAGATAAATTATGACTCAATAAGCACAGCAACCCAACGCAATTTTTGGAATGAAATAACAATGGCATGCTTGCCGTACAATACAAAAATATATTCAGAACAAAAGAAAGATAATTAATAAAAAACGTGCCAACAAATAAGTTTAGAGCCAAAGGTAATTTTTGTATTTTATTTTAAACAAAATAGCACTTTAAGAAAGTTAATTTAATGATTTTAACTCCCTTGAAATGTGTTTATCACAATCAATAATGAATTATAATGAACCAGTTATAGTCATTTGGAATTTTCATCACAAAAAATCCTTAAGTTGTGTCCTCTCGTGTACGATCCATCTGGATTAAAATGTCGACCAGCCTTGTAGGTACTTGATAATAAATATATTTAACAGCGATTGAGAATACTAATTAATTATTGCGAGTACAAGCGACTGCCATGGAAAGCGGAGATTCGTACCCGTACCCGTAGCGGGCCCGTAGAGCGCGGCCCGCTCGCGCGCGTAGCAAATATTTCCGTGGTGATATCAACGCATTTCCATAGGCGAAACCTAACACGAATCGCATAATTTGTATGTGCCAGCTGTCAGGATAAAATGTGCATATATAAGTACACATTCCTGATTGATTTTTCCCAACATACTTCACTTTGAATTTATTGCATTATCTTGTGATAATAATACCACTGTTTATTTTTAACGAGTTTTAAATATTCATGTTAAATGTTTTCTTTATTGCTTGGGTGTTCAAGAATTTTATTTTCTAAACTGACTTGATCTTATGTTGAGTTTTTTCTCGATTCCAAGTGGCATGACTGATTTTTTTGGTATTAGTGGTGTTTTTATATGTTGAATAAGTATTGGGTACTTTTGTCCAGGTCCCAGCAGTGCGACGGGCTGTGTACTCTGCCGCTGGGCTACAGCTCCCGCTGCGAGCAGCGCTACGTACAAAAGCGACTCGTAGCCCTGGAGCAGGGTGGGCAGCGTCTATATACAGACGTCTTCTGGTTCCCCAGCTGCTGTCTCTGTACTATATCCAATAACCAAACCTAACACTCCATCCATAGTTCACCAGCTTCCATCTCTCATCCCCCATATTTCATTTACACCATCAACACACAACTTACAGCTAATGAAGAATTCATTACTCTTGTATCACTGCCAATTCAGAGCTTTTTCATTTTTGTTTTAAATAAAGTTTTATAAATATTTTTTTGTTTTAGTATTAACTAAATATATATTTTTTCATTCACTTAAACAAACAAAACTGACTAAAAAATATGCTAAAATATTATTCTAAAAGTAACTGGATAGAAGTTGAATCACTGCCATTGGCACTGCAAAACATCAAACTAGCGGATATTATATAATACATATTATAATTCTTTAGCTTAAAGTGTTGCTTAACCCAAAAATAATATTTTGGATTGAGGATCCAAACATTCATTCAGAACTATCTTCAATTTTATATAACTTCATTTCGGAAATTTATTCGAAACTATTTTCAATTTTATATTCTATAATCCAATTTTAAATAAATATGAGTTTAAAATTTTAGTCTGAAAACTTCTATCTAGAATAAACAAATATTGACAACTCAAAATAAAAAATAACTGTCCATTATTTTTTCTAGAAAAAGTAAAAATTGGAGTGTCAATATTTGAAACTAAATGCTCATACATATTGTACGAGTATATCTTTCAAACTTTAAATATTACGAGGGTGAGTTGAAAAAATCGCGACCTAAAGACGAAGCTTCCATTTTTCCTTACAGGAAACATTAGCATCTTCTAGTGGCAACATTTAGCTGTAAGTATGACAAGTTTCAATAATTCACTGTCATTTCATTTGACTGAAACTCTTTATTATACATATTATGGTAACTTTCAAAATGGATTAAATTCAACAAAGGTTATCGGTTATCAAGTACCTTCATAAAAAGGAGATGCACCATTCAGGAAAACATTGTAAAATGTGACATAATAAAAGTTGATTGAAAATGGAAAGTTTAGAAGATATTTGTGAGCCTGCATATATTTTTGAGCGAGCACACTACATTATTGTTAATGGATTGGGATTTTCTAAGGTGGAGAGATGAGGGTTAAAGTGTTAAACGGTCGAACACAAACGTACTTTGAGAAAGTGTTTTAGCCCTCTACGAAACGAATTCACGAGAGTTTGTAGATCCATTTGTGACTACAGAGGACACCTGATTCACCGTCATAATTAAAACACAGTCAGAATTCCAGAACAGAAGAGATGTTGGTTTTCTTTTTTAGTTGGGTCATGAACATCATTTTTAATTCATCCTCATATTTATCATTTGAATGGAATTTTTCAAAGATTCATATAACGACAAGGTTTATTTTTCCACGAAACAGTTGACCATGGTAAGAACAAAATAAATTTTCCAGGAAGTTGTGAGTATTTTCGTCACAAGGTCTCCGACTGTACGACAGTGAAATAGTGATTACAATAACTTAGCCGTTAAATAGTTCCCAAAGAAGTAATACCAACATAATATTACATATTCTTATTTCATAAATTATCATTAAATTACGATTATACTAAATGTTCCTAGTAAAATGTAAAAAAGTCGATGAATGCGTTTTAATTTACTCAAGTATTCATAGCAATAGTCACGTAAAATTGCTGTATTTTTTCCATGCAAAACAATGTTTATATCTAAATTAAAAGTCATTGCATCAGCTCTGTTACCAAAAAGCGACATTTATGTAAATCACGCAACACCTTCGCTTTTCCCAATTTCAAAGTAAACGGATTATTTAGCATTCAAATTTCGTCTCGGTGCTACATCAATCCATCGACCGGCAGGCGCGTCCTTCCACAGCTAGCAATAACAATCACGCCGCTCTCATATCCGATTAGCTGGACTGTGGCCATGCCAGCGATTTGTCGAGGTTCCAATAGCCTATGTGAAGGTTTCCCAAAACTGCTATTTCAGCCGCATCCGGTGTTCAATGAATTTCCTCTGTACACTGGAATTTTTGGTCACCGATGTTTTTCTATTTTTAAAAGTACATTACTTTACCTGTGGTTTTTCTTGTTAAGATACTTATGAAGGAAACACGTGTTTTAAGACTATTCAACTATTTTTAATGTGGAAAATAAAATTCAAACTAAGACATGTGACTAAAATCGATATTATGGTTGTTCAATATAGTGTGTTTTTAATAAGAAAATCCATCCCATGTAAGGATGATTTATGAGGCAAAGTGATGTAATTACGAGTACAATTGTATTATTCATTGTAAATAAAATTATTATATTTTTACAGGCATTTTTAAAAATATCTAAGAAATTAAAGTAACAAGCGTTTAAATAAAAAAGAAAACACTTTATTTTCCATTCTTGGAAAAATGGGGTTTAAGTCGGTCATTATGTCAAGATCATTAATTCCAAAGACTATAATTCGAGTGTACAATACGTGATGAAATTATTTATTCAAAAGTCTTGAAGTACTAGACAGGTATGATTGTTTGCAGAGCCGTCGCTAGGATTAGTAGTACCTGATCGAGAAATATACAGTTTACATATAAGTAGTTGTTAACAGAGTCTCAGATGAAACGCTCAATTTCATTTCTCGATTTTAATTTCATATTAACGAACTTGAATATCAAAAAAAGATAGCAAATATAAGTCGACAAGGTTGTACTGTAATATATCATAATACAATACAAAGATATTGATTTAAATAATATAATCTATTGATTTTAATGATATCTGGAAATTGTATGATATATATTTACTCGGTTGCTCACTTAAAATTGATACGAATTCTCTGATTTGGTTATATATTCAAGGAAATTTATAGCCCATTATTATTTGACAAGTTTCAAATTACCAAACAATATAGATAGACACAACCCTATAATAGTCAAATGATGTTATTCAAATCACGGGTTCCTTCGTGATAAAATATGTTAACATTAAAAAGTCATCGCAAAGCTTGCTGAATAGATCAAGACGTTTGAATATTTAATTAGCAGAATATATCGCTAAAAATAAAGAAAGAGGGATGTCATTGAGAAAACCTCCATCGCGTAATATATAAAAATCAACTGATGAAAATGTGACGAATATGTTGGGGACGGCCGCTCTTTATAAGGAAAATAATGAAAGGATGTCTGCATGCATCGCACACGTTGCACAAATTGAAGTAGCTAGCTGGCCAAGTTATTTATATAAGATTGAAGTGCCTTGTTAATCTTTCCTTTATCTTCAGCTCTCAGTCAAAAGGATGCTAGTTCAAAAACTGAGACGAACTTCCGAAAAGCACAATCATAAATTTGGTATCTGCGCCTGGAGGCAACTGTCCTCCCCTGCCCTCCACCCTCGTTACACTACTGATCACAGGTTTGATTGTTTCCAAACTGATTTTATTTTCAGAATTATTTTCATCAAAAGTTATTGTTGTAAAATTATTTAGGCGTCTTACATTAATTTTCGAAGCACTATTGGATTGACATGTTTTATGTTATGTATCAGCGCTACATAAGTCATTGTTTTTTTTTCATTGTGTGCAGTTCGATTTATTTTACGATTTTGTAGATAAATTGTGAAAACTTAAGCAAAAGGATGGAAGGAAGATACGTTTTTTAAACATTAGGCATATTTGTAGTATGTTAACAATTTAAAGAAGGGGTTGGTTTGAGTTAAATGAAATAGAAAACTCGGTTAAATTGGTGTCAACAAAAATAATACAAACTTTAAGCAATTACTACATATAATCTAATTTTTATACCTTAGCATCATTTCAGGAAAAGAATTAAATTCAAGTCAGACAAATGTTTAAATATGGTGCATTATTATTTTCAGTCTCTTCTAGTCCAATACTAAACAAAGGGTTCTCCCATGGTCATTCACCTCCCCTTTCTACCGCCACAGGCACATGTCTATTCGCCACTTCCCCAATATCCTCTATGCATTATTATTATCAGTCTCTTCTAGTCCAATACTAAACAAAGGGTTCTCCCATGGTCATTCACCTCCCCTTTCTACCGCCACAGGCACATGTCTATTCGCCACTTCCCCAATATCCTCTATGCATTATTATTATCAGTCTCTTCTAGTCCAATACTAAACAAAGGGTTCTCCCATGGTCATTCACCTCCCCTTTCTACCGCCACAGGCACATGTCTATTCGCCACTTCCCCAATATCCTCTATGCATTATTATTATCAGTCTCTTCTAGTCCAATACTAAACAAAGGGTTCTCCCATGGTCATTCACCTCCCCTTTCTACCGCCACAGGCACATGTCTATTCGCCACTTCCCCAATATCCTCTATGCATTATTATTATCAGTCTCTTCTAGTCCAATACTAAACAAAGGGTTCTCCCATGGTCATTCACCTCCCCTTTCTACCGCCACAGGCACATGTCTATTCGCCACTTCCCCAATATCCTCTATGCATTATTATTATCAGTCTCTTCTAGTCCAATACTAAACAAAGGGTTCTCCCATGGTCATTCACCTCCCCTTTCTACCGCCACAGGCACATGTCTATTCGCCACTTCCCCAATATCCTCTATGCATTATTATTATCAGTCTCTTCTAGTCCAATACTAAACAAAGGGTTCTCCCATGGTCATTCACCTCCCCTTTCTACCGCCACAGGCACATGTCTATTCGCCACTTCCCCAATATCCTCTATGCATTAATATTATCAGTCTCTTCTAGTCCAATACTAAACAAAGGGTTCTCCCATGGTCATTCACCTCCCCTTTCTACCGCCACAGGCACATGTCTATTCGCCACTTCCCCAATATCCTCTATGCATTAATATTATCAGTCTCTTCTAGTCCAATACTAAACAAAGGGTTCTCCCATGGTCATTCACCTCCCCTTTCTACCGCCACAGGCACATGTCTATTCGCCACTTCCCCAATATCCTCTATGCATTATTATTATCAGTCTCTTCTAGTCCAATACTAAACAAAGGGTTCTCCCATGGTCATTCACCTCCCCTTTCTACCGCCACAGGCACATGTCTATTCGCCACTTCCCCAATATCCTCTATGCATTAATATTATCAGTCTCTTCTAGTCCAATACTAAACAAAGGGTTCTCCCATGGTCATTCACCTCCCCTTTCTACCGCCACAGGCACATGTCTATTCGCCACTTCCCCAATATCCTCTATGCATTAATATTATCAGTCTCTTCTAGTCCAATACTAAACAAAGGGTTCTCCCATGGTCATTCACCTCCCCTTTCTACCGCCACAGGCACATGTCTATTCGCCACTTCCCCAATATCCTCTATGCATTAATATTATCAGTCTCTTCTAGTCCAATACTAAACAAAGGGTTCTCCCATGGTCATTCACCTCCCCTTTCTACCGCCACAGGCACATGTCTATTCGCCACTTCCCCAATATCCTCTATGCATTAATATTATCAGTCTCTTCTAGTCCAATACTAAACAAAGGGTTCTCCCATGGTCATTCACCTCCCCTTTCTACCGCCACAGGCACATGTCTATTCGCCACTTCCCCAATATCCTCTATGCATTATTATTATCAGTCTCTTCTAGTCCAATACTAAACAAAGGGTTCTCCCATGGTCATTCACCTCCCCTTTCTACCGCCACAGGCACATGTCTATTCGCCACTTCCCCAATATCCTCTATGCATTATTATTATCAGTCTCTTCTAGTCCAATACTAAACAAAGGGTTCTCCCATGGTCATTCACCTCCCCTTTCTACCGCCACAGGCACATGTCTATTCGCCACTTCCCCAATATCCTCTATGCATTAATATTATCAGTCTCTTCTAGTCCAATACTAAACAAAGGGTTCTCCCATGGTCATTCACCTCCCCTTTCTACCGCCACAGGCACATGTCTATTCGCCACTCCCCCAATATCCTCTCTGCACCTAGCTCGTGGTCATCCAGTCATGTCATCTCCATATTATCATGTTCTAGCCCCATCATTAATCATCTTGCCTCAATACATGACCACTTTAGTCAAACTACAAATTTAGCAATATAGGTGACTTTGGTCTTTCCTCTGGTCCATTGATTTCTTTTCTGGCTCCTAAGTGAAATTTCTAACAGTTCTCGTTCCATTGCTGGTCTTGTCACTTGGAGTTTGTGGATTAACTGTTTTATAAGTTTCCAGGGCTTACTGACATATGCCAATGTGGGTTTAAAACATAGTTCAAAGACACTTCTTATAAAATACTGAGGAATGAAGGATAAGTAGACAATTTTTGAGATTTTGAGTCTCGCTATTTCCATAGAATTGATTTCATTGAAACTTATTATTTAAGTCAATTATATATAGGATTCGACAGAAGTTGATAGGTTTCTGTTTGTCATGACTTTAGTTTTTCCAACATTACCCTTCAATCCTACCTTTAGGAATAGATCGTATAATGCTATCGTCTTGGACGAATCGAGACAAATTAAACAAAATTATCAGCAAAACGGCGATGTTAGAAATATTTTCCATTTATATTTTTCGCCTATTTTCCAAATTCAATATTTAAGTAACATATTTGTAAACAGTTTCGGTACCATAGTTTACCTTCATTTGCATAGTTTTTTTTCGTCCTATTTGACAGTCCTTGTGACATTACTATAAATGTTTTAAAACTTTGAGCGCAAACCCAAATCAGGAGAGACTTACCCAGTGTCCGTCCCATTTTGAAAGTTTACCAAAAGCGTTATGATTATAAGAGTTTACCAAAAGCGTTATGATTATAAAAACAATAGGTTTATTTCAATGAAACTTTTGATAATTGTTCTAAACTTTTTATGATAATATTGCGAGCATTTTCCTTTATGGAAAACTACATGACAATGTTTAAAGACAGAGTTTCAACACACGTGTTTGTAGATACACAAATTATTAACA
Source organism: Odontocerum albicorne (assembly GCA_949825065.1). Lineage (NCBI taxonomy): Eukaryota > Metazoa > Arthropoda > Insecta > Trichoptera > Odontoceridae > Odontocerum > Odontocerum albicorne. The sequence continues at coordinate 31,352,795 of OX463838.1, forward strand.
GGAAAAATAGCGAACCTCTTATTATTGACAAGTTTATGTTTAATATACCTCACTCTACCTCACAACTATTAACGCCATCATGAATTAAGATTGTTTTCGGCATTTTTTTCAGATATTTTTTCGTACTCACGAACTGAGCTGTTCGTATTAAGAGCGTCACCATTCACAGACGGAATGATATTGTTGAAATAATTTTCCGATATTGATATCTTCATTTAATTTAATACAATTGGGTAAAATCTGTACCAAATGTAAAATTGAATAGATATTTAAGTTATCACGTATTTACGCAGATCAGTATGTTCAATTGATTAGTTCCTTTAAAATATATATTTTAATTATAAAAATAATGTTAATGTTTTCTCCTTAATACCTAAAAGCTCTCCATTTTAATATTTGTTTCCGGGTTTTGTCTCGAGTATTTCATAAACCAGATTGGTTCATAACGAGTGGTATCGTTTTTTAGAATAAGTTAGCAAACATCTACTTAGTTTGTCGTTTACTACCATATCTTAGTGTTACCAAACAGTGGTTTCTCACGGATGGATTAACCCAGAATGATTTTTTTATACGGAGCTACAAGCTTTTACAAGAATAGAGATGTTTGTCTTATGCACTGCCTATAGAACTCTTAATAGTCGACTAAAACACCCCATATCAAAAGAATTAAGGTATTACATTTTCGTTCTATACAGTACAACTTGGCGGGTTTATCGTCACCTGGTGATCACTTTTAACCATCGAGGAAAAAACCAGACTACAACTCTTTTTAAAAAAAATGTTGGTTACCAGCGGGAACCGAATGTGCAATTCTCGGGCTGGAAAACAGTCGTCTTACCAACTAAAGCCACGAAGGTCATATAGGTTCTATTTTAGGTCAGAAACTCACATAGTCCATAACTTGGTTTTAGTATTCAAAAAAATAATAGTTGGTGCAAAATAAAAAAAGTTTACTCTTGTTTTACAATGTAAATGATCTCTCGATGATTGCAGTTCCTGGTACCGCGTAATTTAATGATAAATTGTACATTTTTTTGTTAATTGCCAGCAAAAACCGAGGAAAAATTAAAGGAAAATTAAAGTTGAAATAATATGAATTAATGGAAAGGAAATATTATGATAAACCTGCAACCACTGGCTCAAGAACTCTCGAACAAAATAGGATAATGGAAATATGCTGAAAATCTTTAGCAAATGCAGAATTGACAACTTTTAGAAACGGTAAAATATATGCACATTTTCAATAAATTACGAAAAATATCCGTTTGTGCGGAATAACTTATAATATGCATTCATCCGAATGAAATTTGCTGTATTGTGATAACAATAAACTCTTTGCCAATATCATCTGTTCCCGTAGATTTCGCTTTTTTTGTCGTGAATAAAAAAATATGAGTTTGGCTGCAACACATTGTTGATATTTTCGAGAGTTTACTTTTTTATTGTGTTAGAAACCATCATTGGTGGCATTATTAAATTCAATGCATTCATATCCGGCGATATCGCGACACTGGTTTTTGACCTACCGAACTCCATTGTCCGAGACTGATGAATGTAATATTTTGGCGTTTCGGAATTTGTGGTTGCAATCAGTTCGTTATAGAGCCCGGCAAGATTTCCAATACTGGTAGCAAGGCTGAGTCTTATATTTCGACTTGGCTTTGGCCTCTAACATCCATCAATTTGATGATCTCGGAATTAATCCATGGATCTAGTGAGTGCTTGATTTTAACAGATTTGTATGAGGCACAAGAATTTAGAAGACTCTTATGCGCCATACATACTCAACAAACAATTCTCAGTCTGAACCTTTCGATTAACCCATTCTATTGAATATATCATATTTGACTGCAATAGGTATTGAAGGCGTCAGAAATTAATCTTTCCCTGTGGATGTTTCTGAAGTTTCGAAGTGGTCTCAGGAACATTTTTAAAGGCAAGTTTTAAAACTGGCAAATATGATGTCATCGTGAGAAAAACCCAATACGGTACATTCATCAAAATTTATGACTTGTGTTGGCGTGGATGTAATTAAAGATCTAAGAAGATTTGACATGATCTTGTGCAGTGTGTGGGAGAAAGTATAAGTGATTTTAGGTAACGATATCCTAATATTTCAAATATTTTTTTTGGTTAGTAGTCATTCCTGTATAATTCGGTAGTATTACTATATAAATATTTATAGTAGTCATTCCTGTATAATTCAGTAGTATTACTACTCGTATATAAATATTTATAGTAGTCATTCCTGTATAATTCGGTAGTATTACTATATAAATATTTATAGTATTAATTCCTGTATAATTCGGTAGTATTACTATATAAATATTTATAGTAGTCATTCCTGTATAATTCGGTAGTATTACTATATAAATATTTATAGTAGTCATTCCTGTATAATTCAGTAGTATTACTACTCGTATATAAATATTAATAGTAGTCATTCCTGTATAATTCGGTAGTATTACTATATAAATATTTATAGTATTAATTCCTGTATAATTCGGTAGTATTACTATATAAATATTTATAGTAGTCATTCCTGTATAATTCGGTAGTATTACTATTATATATAAATATTTATAGTAGTCATTCATGTATAATTCGGTAGTATTACTATTATACAATATATAAATATTTATAGTAGCTATAAAAATGCAACTCGCATAATGAATATAAATATATTATTTATAGTTAAGGCATTAACATTGTGGAGATTTAAAGACATTGTAATTTGTTTTTATCAAATACTATTTATTCCACTTTTTGTAACGGTATAACCCTACCGGTTTCAAGGCTTTCATCTCATCATCAGGGGAGCAGAAACAAGAGAGTCTTGTTTGTGATCCCTGGTGATGAGGGGAAAGCCTTGAAATCGGTAGGGTTATACCATTACAAAAAGTGGAATAAACAGTGTTTGATAAAAACAAATTACAATTAATGTACATAGTTTTCTAACAGAAGTTGAAAATATGATTTGAATTATTTAAATATGGAGGTTGCATACACCTTGGTTTTGAAGGTGATAATCGTTGAACATATTTTAATTTTGATCTATATGGATGGCATTAACCACCTGTTGTCTGAAGAAATAATAAAATAATTATAATTATGACGATACGTTGAGTTTTAAATATTCATGATTATGGCTATACGAGTATATTATTTTTCTCTCGCTCACGATAAGTTCATTCTAATCCGTTATACAGCTCTGGAGTTGCGTCTCTGGAGATGAGTCTCCTTCAGTCCTTTTGGGCATAAATACTATATTGTACACTCCGGCATGATGTGACAAACAGTTTGGACCATTCTAATCCGTTATACAGCTCTGGAGTTGCGTCTCTGGAGATGAGTCTCCTTCAGTCCTTTTGGGCATAAATACTATATTGTACACTCCGGCATGATGTGACAAACAGTTTGGACCATTCTAATCCGTTATACAGCTCTGGAGTTGCGTCTCTGGAGATGAGTCTCCTTCAGTCCTTTTGGGCATAAATATTATATTGTACACTCCGGCATGATGTGACAAACAGTTTGGACCATTCTAATCCGTTATACAGCTCTGGAGTTGCGTCTCTGGAGATGAGTCTCCTTCAGTCCTTTTGGGCATAAATACTATATTGTACACTCCGCCATGATGTGACAAACAGTTTGGACCATTCCTCATGAGCACAACAGGGAATTAGTAAAACCCCCATCTTTTCAAGGTGTGCGCATTGCAATCAGACATTTAATTCAATTCAGGGTATATCTCAGTCATTGGGACAAGACAAATCCTTGGAGAAGCACGTTTGGATCATTCACGTGGTGAAGATTTCCGACAAAGGACCGATTCCATCGCTGTCGCCGGCTATCTGGTGAAGTCACCTCCTCTCGGCTAAACGTTGTTCCTCAATCCAGAAGGTTCTTTGGGATTTAAAGCGAGGAATTTGAAGAGTCGGAAGAATACAAAAAAACACCCACATGCGTGGCATGGCAAGGCAATATCTTCTAACGTAACGTGACAATATGTTTCAACCAACCAGAAAGATGTTAAAGAGACCTTAAGTGAAAACCTGACTAGAACCCTTTTCCAAAATATCTGGGTTCCAGCGGGATTTGAAACTGCAACTTCCGGGCTGGGATACAGGCATCTTTCCAACTAGGCCATGCAGGTCGTCACGGAGGTATTTTTCGGAATATATTATATATGGAAGTTTTTAACTCTATCTCCGTGTTTCCCTGCAATAGCTCTGAAGGTTTTTATTTCATCAGTTAGGAGGTTACTTTTGTGTTGTATTTGCTCTTTACTCTATGCCATAAGTCTTGATTGGCATCACATATGCTTTGTAAATTTTGACTTGACTGCCTATTGTCACGTATTTATTATTTAAACACTATTTATTTTCGGTATCTAGAGACAACAGCGGATTTATTTCCTTGGTCTCTTATTTTTTTTGGGGAGATTATTGTTGCTGAGAAAATTGACAACCATATATTAAAATTCCATTATTTGTTCAATAGGTTTGTCATCAATCATAAGTTGTCATATCACTATTTTTTTAGAATGTCAAACATTTTGTTTTTCTACAGATATGGCCATATTATATTTTTGTGATGAAAGACGGAAACTACGGAGCATACACATATTTTGGAGAGTATCTTCTGATTCTTCAAAGATAGTTGTTTTTTCAATATAGCTGAGTAAATATTTTTTTAAATTTTATAATGTTTACTCTGACAGTTGATAAAGTTATAGTGCCAAGATGATTGAAAATAGTATCTCGTTGACAATTTCATGCGATTGCATACGAGTATTATCGGTTATTCATCGAGCGCATTGCAAAGATAATAATAGTCCCCCCGATAGTTATCGCATGTCTTAACCGTGTTACATCAAAATATGGAGAAAGTATCATCATCGTCATCAATGGCACGGCACTACAGCCCATTGTGGGCCCCGGCCTCCTCCAGCAGTCGTTGCCATTCCCCCCTATCCTGGGATGCACTCCTAGTATGACAAACCTTTAATATAATGATCATTAAAACTTTGCTCTCTATAACGAAAATTGTACTTGTGTCTGTTTATGTAATGGAGGCCTATTTGAATCCCCAATTACAGATACGAGTACAAAGCATCACGAGTGCCCATTTGATGTTTCCCAGAGATGTTTCGGACAGAAGACACGACTTGTGCACGCATTTGTGCTCAACATGTGTTTCGATATGGACATCATTATGCAAAAAGGGGCCAACTATCAAAACATTTTTATGTTTGTTTTGAAATATCGTTTACTTTATTTTATAGCCGAATGCTTAATTTATTTTAAAACGAATCACATATTGGAAGACCTAAAAATGCTCTATGCTCTATGGTCCAGTCCGTCTTCCATTGGTAAGTTTTCTGCGATTTTCTTAGCAAATATGTTTTCAAAACCCAATCTTATGACCGCAGTCACCGTTTTTCTAAGCTTGCTCTCAATTTATTTTATATTTTGTATCATTTTTAATATTTCAATAAGAGTAGGTATTCTTTCCAAACGGCGCTATATCAATTTTCCTTTTATTATTGTTATTATTATTGAAAAAGCATAAATCAATTCCGTATGTATAAAAATATCAAGCCCGTTAAATGTGTCTTCTATTGTATAATAATGTCTTAAAGATTTTATTTCCATACAAAGAACCGAGATATTTTCTGAATTATCTCAGAATAGGTAATATGTGGTTTGGGTCCTCTTTGCATAATTAAGTCCATAAAAGGTAACTATGATGTCCAATGACAATACACGATTCAATATACAGACAATACATCGGATTGGATACTATCGTATTTTGGGTTTTCTTCATACTTTATTTATCTTCTGAATATTGTTTTTTTTTTAATATTAATAATCACTTTGTAGACGGAACATGAAAAATATTGTATGTTACATTTTTATAAGAAAGATAATACCTTGACTTTATTTAAAACTGTTTTATGTATAAACTAACCGATTTAATGAATTATAATTATGTATACGTGTACAATATGTACATAAATTAAATTGACTAGACTTCAATAATTTCCCAAGGGATCTACCTCTACGAGTATTCAGTCTTCCGTCTTCAGAACGATTGACTACTCCGATCCAGTGGTGTCAAAGTATAGTTTTACAGCATAAGATTATTTTTGCAAAGAACTGGCAACTTGCTGAGCTATTTGAACTCTAGGCTTTGAGCCACTTTATAGGTACATTTGCTGCGCTGTAAGTAATTCCCTCTCCTCTCGTGACGTCGTACCTTAAGTCTATCGTTGCTGCTATTCTTTTTACTCAGGGGAGTCGCCGTCGAAGGAAAAGTTCCGTTGGTCAGTTTCTTCTTCGCGACTAATAAATAAAGAAGATCGCGTTCACAATAAATAATAACGTAGATATCGATTTTCTAGTATAAATCGTCTTGGACGTGGAGTTATTGTGCCCCATAAAATCGTGGGTGGTAGTGAGATCAAACTGTTAAAAGTATAAACCATACTGAATATACGCGTAACATCATGTCTAATCAGGATAGTTTATTGTATTTGAATAGATTGAAGAGCATATACACCAGAAGTTTGAAAACAAAAGTGTGTATAGTAAGTAAATAAAATTAAAATGTCATATTTTACATCATATTTCAATGCATCACTTAATTATTGTATATCCATAGCTTACAATGCTTTTACTTTCCCCAAATGTTATAGGTGGGATAAAAACTGGATAATTTACTCTAAATATATTTAAGTTATCTTTGGTTTATGTTAACATTGATTTATATAATTTCTAGAAGCTGAATATATGTGTATATGTGTATTCATTAACATACTTTAATAAAATTTCATTGTGTTTTTTCCTCATTGTAAATTTTATATTTTAATGAGTTTGCCCTTTTACCCAGAACATATCGATACGACTTTTAAAACATGAATTGCGAATATTTCAAAAACGTCTACCTATTATTATATTGTATTATTTTAATGACATTAATTAAGAAATTAATCAAGTGCTATAATTCATAAAATGTACATCGTATGTATTGTTACTAAAACCAATTTTTCTTACCTTTTTCATTTACAAAAAATGTAAAAATATATTTTTTTATATTTAGCGTTCCACATAATAATTGGAATAACTTTACGCCGAAAGTACTCCTAGCGGGAAAACTACTAACTAAAACATGATTTCTCTTTCTCAATACTTATTATCCCGTTTAACAGATGGTGTTCTAGTAACAAATTCGAAAAGCTAACTTTAATAAATGAAAACTTATTAAAAGCTATACGCAATTCACGTGAGAATAAAATGTATAATATTTCGACAGCTATTTTTTTTAAATTTATTTTTATATCAATATTTATTTTACCACATGAATGTATTACCGCATAATTAAAGTATTACTTACATCACATTATATATTATTTTTTGCCAGAAAAATACATGTATGAAAACCTATCTTTATTCGTAATTCGATAAAACTTGATCCGAGAGACCGATCGAAATCAAAATTTTGTATCGATTTGTATTACACTTTCCTTTTATACAATAACCCCTTTCGGATTTATTGTCACATTGCACTCCTTCCAACCAACCAGATATATGTTAAAGCTACCTTAAGTGAAAAACAGACTTAAAGCTTTCCTTTATTTAGATTACCAATGTTAAACGAACCCGCAATCCCCACGTCGGAAGATAGGCGTCTTACCAATTAGGCAACGTAGATAATCGATTTTCTAAATATCTTGAGTGATTTTATCTACAAACTATATTTTAGCTTCTATTTTTCCGGGTCCGTGTGCATGGATGTCTGTTGTATCTACAAACCATCTTTCAGCTTCGTTTTTCCCCAGTTCGTATGAACGAATGTATTGATGCACGATAACCTAGAGAACATATTGAAAGGGTGCAATCTCAGATTCTTTAATTTTTAATGATACTGTCTTTAGGGGCGCTATACTTAAATGAGGACAAACCTTTTATATAACTTTTATATAAGATTAGCTGTTTGATTTAGAATTCGAATAAAATAATTTGCAGATCAATCAACCTTAACACCTTTTATGCATTTACATCATGAACAATGATATTGAAATGAAAGTTACAGATTAGATTTTAAAGAATTGATTTTTTTTCCTTAGTAGTGTTGAAAATCAATAAATTATTGCCAATATAAGAAGTTTTTCATGATCGAATATCAAACGTTAGGCGAATAATTTCGATGTAAAAACTACAGAGGTGTGTTCACTGGATTGCAAATTTATCCAAATCATGATTATCTTGAGTAAGAGTGCCCTTAAGGAGAGTTTTCTCTCTAAACGGAAATCTAAAGGGAAATTATTATTATTATCATATTATCAGGGCTCTAAACCTTTTTTACAATATTTTTATGTAGTGAAAAACCATAATTATCAGGAGCTCTTAACCATCAAATTCTTGCAAAAATTAAGGACAACAATAGTAAATTGTACATTATAAGTATCATGTACAATTTACTATTGTCGTCCTTTTGTTGAGGATAAAAGAAATAAATCTCAATATTTTTAGAATATTTCATAATTTATAAATATGTTTTTGAATATATGCAGACGCGGAGAAGTGCCTAGTCGAATGGCTAATCTTCCTTTTCTTACACTCCACATTATTTTGTATTATTTTTAATCTGTCAATAATAACACAACGATCAATAATTCCCTGGACTAACTACTAAAACAACATTTGTTTGCCAAAATTCTTCTTTATTCATCAACATAGTCGCCTTCAAGATAATTTATTTCAACGCTTTCCTAACTTTTCTAAGCGATACATTTATTTCAACGCTTTCCTAACTTTTCTATGCCAGCCGTGTAGAACAATTTATCTTTGGTATCAAAATAGGCGTTAGTTCGGTAATCACTTCTTCATTGGAGCCAAATCTCTTTCCCTGGAGCATCTTTTTGAGGTCTGCGAACAGCCAATAGTCGCTGGGGGTCAAATCTGGAGAATACGGTGGGTGCGGAAGCAATTCGAAGTTCAACTCATGCAATTTGACCATTGTTACCATCGACTTGTGATACGGTGCATTGTCCTGATAAAAGAGAACTTTTTTCTTCTTCATATGGGACCGTTTTTTAGCAATTTCTGCCTTCAAACGCTCTAATAACGCTATGTAATATTCGCTATTGATGGTTATTCCCTTTTCAAGGTGATCGATGAATATTATACCATACGCATCCCAAAATACGGAGGCCATAACCTTCCCGGTCGACTGTTTTTGGTGGTGGATCATAGTGGTGGATCCAAGTTTCATCCATTGTCACATACCGACGCAAAAACTTCTGTTTATTTTGCGTTAACAGTGCCAAACAGCGCTCTGAATCATCGATGCGTTGTTGTTTCTGTTCATTTCGAAAAAAGCTTTTTCATGACCAAATGTTCTTGCAAAATAGTGTAAACACGTTATAACGTTATGTAACTAATCAATTCAGTAATTATTTTTGTAAGTGAACATGTAGCACATCGATCAATAAGTCCCGGAACTAACTACTAAAACAACATTTGTTTGCCAAAATTCTTCTTTATTCATCAACATAGTATCCTTCAAGAGCGATACATTCATTCAACGCTTTCCTAACGTATATTGGCGGATCCAAGTTTCATCCATTGACGCAAAAACTCCTGTTTATTTTGCGTTAACAGTGCCAAACAGCGCTCTGAATCATCGATGCGTTGTTGTTTCTGTTCATTTCGAAAAAAGCTTTTTCATGACCAAATGTTCTTGCAAAATAGTGTAAACACTACCAAATGATAACATATCTTCAGGATGTCAGCTATCTCACGCAACTTTACTTTGCGATTTTTCATCACGATTTTGAGGGTTTTTTTATGTTTTCTGGTGTAACAGCCTCATTTGGACGACCAGAGCGTTCAGCATCGTTTGTGTCTGTACGGCCGCGTTTGAAATCAGCATACCACTGACAAATGGTTGTTTTCGACGGAGCAGAGCCAGTGACCAGGTGAGAATACATGGGATGGTAATGTATAACAGAATACGGAATAAAGTGATTAGGGATGAATATGAAAGTAAACCTGATGTATTGAGTAAGATGAAGAAGAGCTCTCGGAGAATGTTTGGGCATGGATAACGAATGATTGAACTAAAAGTAACAAAACCAATATACAGTGCAAAAGAAAACCCAAGTAAAATATCGTTGGATCAATTGAATAATATTTTGAAAGAAGGAAACGTAGATAGTAAGAGAAATCGTAGAAGTTGTATAGATGTGAGAGGGCTGGTGATGTCAGACTGTCAGACCCATTGTCTCCGGAGATCTGCCGTAACCGTGACGAAAGACAACAACAATCGTGCGGCAACACCAGGGAGAGAATAAGCTGCTGTCTTATAATCATGATGTACCACTTGAGGCAACATAAACAGTCACAATATATTGGGTCACTGATATAATGAGGAGGGAAAGTAAACTTACAGGGTCTTACAATATCAATGATGTAATTAATGAGCTAGAAAGGGTTTTACAATATATTGAGTCACTGATGTAATGAGCGGGAAAAGCAAACTTACAGGGTCTTACAATATATTAGGTCACTGATGTAATGAGCGGGGAAAGTAAACTTACAATGTTTTACAATATATTGGGTCACTGATGTAATAAGTGGGAAAAGTAAACTTACAGGGTTTTACAATATATTGGGTCACTGATGTAATGAGGGGGAAAAGAAAACTTACAGGGTTTTACAATATATTGAGTCACTGATGTAATGAGGGGGAAAAGTAAACTTACAGGACTTACTGAACTTATTGGATTACTGATGTAATGAGGGGGGGGGGGGGGGGGAAGTAAACTTACAGGGTCTTACAATATATTGGGTCACTGGTGTAATGAGCGGGAAAAGTACACTTACAGGGTTTTCCAATATATTGGGGCATTGATGTAATGAGGGGAGAAAGTAAACTTACAGGGTTTTACAATATATTGGGGCATTGATGTAATGAGGGGGAAAGTTAGTTTACAGGGACTTACAATGTATTGGATCACTGATGTAATGAGGGGGAAAAGTAAACTTACAGGGTCTTACAATATATTGGGTCTCTGATGTAATGAGGGGGAAAAGTAAACTTACAGGGTCTTACAATATATTGGGACACTGATGTAATGAGGCGGAAAAGTAAACTTACAGGTGTTACAATATATTGGGTCACTGGTGTAATGAGCGGGAAAAGTAAACTTACAGGGTTTTCCAATATATTGGGGCATTGATGTAATGAGGGGAGAAAGTAAACTTACAGGGTTTTACAATATATTGGGACATTGATGTAATGAGGGGGAAAGTAAGTTTACAGGGTCTTACAATGTATTGGGTCACTGATGTAATAAAGGGGAAAAGTAAACTTACAGGGTCTTACAATATATTGGGTCTCTGATGTAATGAGGGGGAAAAGTAAACTTACAGGGTCTTACAATATATTGGGACACTGATGTAATGAGGCGGAAAAGTAAACTTACAGGGTTTTACAATATATTGGGATACTGGTGTAATGAGCGGGAAAAGTAAACTTATAGGGTCTTACAATATCAATGATGTAATTAATGAGCTAGAAAGGGTTTTACAATATATTGAGTCACTGATGAAATGAGCGCGAAAAGCAAACTTACAGGGTCTTACAATATATTAGGTCACTGATGTAATGAGCGGGAAAAGTAAACTTACAAGGTTTTACAATATATTGGGTCACTGATGTAATAAGCGGGAAAAGTAAACTTACAGGGTTTTACAATATATTGTAAACACTGTGGTTTATTATATTGTGGTCACTGATTTATGTGTCAAATCCCGCTGGAATCTTAATTTAAAAGAAAAGTATGCAATCTGGTTTTCACTTAAGGCCTTTTTTAACATCTTTCTGGTTGGTCGGAAAAGATTGTCAAATGAAAATAAGCCCGCCTGTACTGTATACAACGAAAGTGTAATACAACATAAGACGACAATTACAAAAAAACTTATATAATGAATATGTTTTCTTTGTAATAAATAAAACCCACTATTTTTTCCCTGTCGTTGTAAGGTAACATACACTGAGCCGTTGGTTAAAAATAAATAAACGACCACATAACATCATATCCAACATCGCTGAGTTTGAACGGTATTTTTTCCCATTAAAAAGCAATGTTTTATCAACACACGAAATTCGTTTTTTTTTTAAATAGCAAAAGTAGCGGCATTTAAACCACTGTAACTCAATGACACAATGTCGGAATGTCATGAAAGTTTGACACGTAACTTCTAAAGGTTGGTACTTACTGAGAATGGTATGGATTTGTTATTAGAGGCACCATCTGTTGGTTAGTTCCGGAAATTGTTGATTGATACGTTAGTGGGTTCGAGTCCCAAGTTGGTGCGCCCTTGATGAAAGTTCGCTCTGAAAACGGCGCTATAGAAATTGATATTTTATTATTATTATTATTATTATTATGAAGAGCTGATATAACCATAAATGTTTGACATCCGTATACGATTGAGACTCTCAAACTGACGATCCGTGGCAGAATAAATTTCATGTGGTGACCTGAAACTTTCAATGAAAAATCTGTCCCATACATTTGTATTAAAATAAGGCAAATTTGCCTTCGAACCAGATATTCTTTAACGAAAGAGATATATTAAAAAAAAGTTAACTTTATCACCTTGATTATATCAATAATTTATTCAAGAACACTTTTGCCTTCGTGTAGCTACTTTTCACGTTCCCTATTAATCCAGTTTTTTTTACTGACGCCTGTCTTTGTTGACGTTGATATGAATTTCTTGTTTACTTTAATCGAAATGTGATCCAATGTTTGTTTTGTTTTTAACGTAATGAATGAAAATGCACGTTAAAAACTAATTAATATTCCTCAAAACACCAAACACTTTTCAAACGTGATTAATGTAATTTATTTGTACACGTATATTTAATTCAATATAATATTACTTTTTATTCATTAATACTTTTGCAGAGTTTGTCAGCTTATTTTTCTTTTAGAAACCTGCTTATTTTCCGCGTATTATGATACATATACATGTACATTTTATGACTTCATATACATGTACATTTTTATTGATAACTAATTATTCATAAAATGTCACATTGTATTTTATATCATCCAAATGCTATGTACGAGTATACAATACGATAGGTTATCCCTCCTAATCGAGTATGATTGTCAGCCATCTTGTGAATTGATGACGCCTATGCGTGTATTGGTTTATTGTGTGCAAGGTCTGGACAGATCAAACCCAAAGTTCAAAAGTAGCACTATATAAAACTCTGCCTACACCAGATTAAACCTGCCGATCGTCTTAGAAGTTTAGTCTTCTTGCTATGTATGTATTTTTATGATGTTTCCGGCATGTAGTTGGTAGGACAACTGTCTTACAACCCTGGGATTACGGGTTTGATTCCTGTTGAACCCAATTCATTTGCAAATGTGCGATATTAAATTTTTCATGCAACAAACATACTCAAACATTGCTTACATTTGATTACGAATAATTGGTTCGTGCAATAGAACAGTCGGACATTAAAATAACCTCTAAACTTTGGCACCTCTTGCAATGAAGTTTCAACAAAATAGTATACAAAATATGTTAACATCATTTTTTAGATATTTATTAATTTAACAATTATTTACCTGAAAATTAAATATCATAAATATGATTCAGTATTCTACTTTTCTGTGTTGTATGTATCATAAACATTTCAACTCATGAAACTTCTGTGATTTTCAGAAGGGCTATTAACACCAAAATTAGTTAAGTCAACTTTAAAAAAAATCCTGTTAAATTAAAAAAACTTAAATTTTGAACTTTTTCAAAACGCATTTCCAAAACAGCGAGTCCAATCAAAGCTCGCCTTTTAGCTAGTTATAAAATATTTATTTCTCTTCGATATTCTTGATTTTGTATTAAGAATTAGTCTATACTGTATTTGTCACCTTCTGGGCCAATGACTGATTTTTTTTAAACTTGGTATAAATATTCATTTTACATTCAATATGAAGAACAATAAATTCAACATATGTAGTCTAACTTAAACTTAAAATGTAAGTATTACATATTGCAGAAATAAGACACGGAAAATACACATGCAAGAAAAAAAAAGAAAATCACTTTAAAACATAATAAAATAATTAATACACAGTTTCTGGTATAAAACTTTTCATAGATCAAAATCTGGTTGGGAGTGAATTTTAGAGGTTATTTCCGTAGATCTCTTATACAGAGAGTGCCTGTGAAGCTGGATAAGCCTTTCAACTATTTGAATTTACTCGTAAGATGATACTACAATCCGTCAGGATAAGGTCTCTTATCGAACTAGTTGCTCCTCCAGAACAACATTTCGATTTATACTCGTTCGTGTCACTTGTTCTACAGTTCGTGTCACTTGCCATTCTTAATATGTTATCATTTGTTTATTGAAATTTATAGGAATATTAATTTATGTTTTTAAATAACATGTCTTTAAATTGAGAAAGCACAAATAATCTCAGTGTTGAAAATTAGAAGCGTAGTTGATTTTTTTAAATAAAGTAAGTTTAGATTCACCTAACGGTTGAAGATAAAACTTTTTTTCGACATGTTTTTCATTGATCGCATTGTAAAAAGTGATAAAATAAGATAAATATTATGGATTTGGCAAAACATACCATTTTGTATCCCTTTTATGATTAGGTATTATTAAATGCTAATTCTTGATCAATTTACCTTACAGTGTGCTCTCCGTTACCTAGTTGGTAAGAGACGATTGACTTCCAACCGAAGGTATCGGGTTTGAATTCTGATGATACCCAAAAAATCTCTTCACTTGCGGTACTGTTGATAAAGCGTGAAATGGCAAACTAAGAGTACCGTGCCTACTCCAGGTATGGATTGTCTTCCAGTCACATTCTTAAATATGTTCTCATCAACAATTCGGATATGTTGAAGGGAACCATACGAAAAAAGGAGAATACTGGGACCTGTTCCACTTTTAAAAGGGAGATTTGTTTTTATTATGTACTAGCTGTACCCGGCCACGCGTTGCTGTGGCTCAGTCTGGTTAAATGGAAAATAAAGAAAAGAGAAAGCACACGTTTCTAATATGTTTAATTTCACAATGCTTGTGGGTATACAATATTTTTTATGTCTTTCAGCCACTCTCAGTCTGTCGCGTTTATTGCCGTGCTCGCAAATGATCGCATCACTCCAAGAGGTCAATTCACGATATGATTTGAATTCAAATGAAAGATCGATTGCACTGAAAAAGAAGAAAGAAAGTTATAACAAAAACATATAAAATTGCGAAACATTAAAAAAGGAACTGAATAATATTGTTAAGTTCGTAAACGTCTTTGTTCTTGGCGGCAACAATAGCTCGTTCACTCAGCCAATCGTGATTCTTATAATTGATTTGAATATTGGTAAATACTTTTTCAACCAATTCTTCTTTTGATGTCACAATCACTGATACAGCAGTATTTTCGCAAACGCGTCATTTTGACATAACGTGAAGAAAGCATTTAACGTTGTAGCTGGTGGATTCAGGGCTATTTGTTGCACATTTGAAGCTGTGAAATAAACGCGTTGTCCATTTTCTAGATGTACTGCTAAGTGAACAACAGCTGGACTTCGTTCATGTATGGGAAATGAAAGATTTCGCCATACAGCTTCATTGCTGCTTATGTATCTTCCAGCTTGATACTGTGCGATTTCATCGATATGTATGACCGCATTCCCATCCCGCATTCTGGTTGCACGCCAAAAACTGCCATGTAGCTGCCTTTATTCACGTATTGTACTTACAAATGTATTTGATCGATTTAACGGGGTTACAGTATTCCACGTTTATGTGCGCTTTGTATGTTTTTGATAGCAAAAGCGAATATGCAATAACCCAATGGTTGTCTACTTCCATGTCACCATTTCACATTTGTATGGTTGCTAATTTCCCGCCATCTTCTGTTGATCTTCTTCTTTATAAAGGATATCCATCGTTTCCTGTAACCGTGTTGGATACTAATGCTCGAGGATATCGCTTAGATCATTTTCCGTCTATCATGCATGGTGAATTTGGATTCAGTGTACCGCAAGGTCCATGTATCATATATTTCGTCACAACTTTATGCAAATCCTTATCGACGTCAGCATCGGGTATTTCAGCGCACATTACATTATCGATTTCGTTTGAAGTGATTTTATATATGTGCATGTGGCCATCCTCTCTTTTGCTATTCCACTGAGTATATCCAGCAGCGCACAGACCGAAACACTTCATGTTTTACCATGAGCTGTTGTATATCGTCCCAAGCTGAATTGCATGTGAATGTAGTGAATAGGTCTGGACACCCGTAGTGACGAACATACGCAATTGCATATTGAGCGTACTCATGCATATGACGTGGACTGCCTGTATATGAAGATGGCCAAATCGTTAGTCTTCAAACGTTAGTTGTATTACCGTCATTTACAACTGTATCTCGCAAATGAACGTATTCTTCAGAGCGAAGCTTGGTCTGATCCAAACGAATGAATATCAAACTAATTAAAAAATCTCAATTTCTTTATACGATTTGATATATTTTGAAATATAAACGTAGAGATAAAATTAAATTCTATATAAAAAATATACTTTTGATATTCCTAATGACCTATTTCAGCCACTATCAGCCTGTCGCGTACATTCTGTTGAGAACGAACCAGTTCTGAATCTGCAGAACGCGATCGCCGTGCTCGCAACCGTGCATCCTCAAGTCTGGCTACACGTCGTTCTGCTGCTTCCTCGAAATTGTGAAACATTAAGTTATGATACAGTGAAATTCATCCTGGGGTCATATCAACCTGCACCTTTCCGTTCCCAATTTCCAGCAATTGATTTGAGAATATCTCAGCTGATCGATCGTTTTGCAGCCGGACACGCATTTGTCAAATATTTGTCCAATAGGAGTATTGTTAAGGAAATACAGAGATAATTAGAACTAATTAAATGTTAAGCAAAGAGAGAGATTATTGGAATTAATTAAATGTTAAGGAAAGACATTGCAAACTACGCACGAATTAAATTTGGATGTGACATGTTTGGACGCGTCATTAATGAACAATAAATATCGATTCTAATAAATAGCAAGTTATTTAGGTAAATACATTACAAAAAACAACAATGATGACAAATTAATACATCTTGTTACAAATAAGCAAAAATTTGTCAGTTCGTTTAAAATAAATATGACGTTTGTCAAAAATGTACATACCATCATCACGTTGTATCTGTGAAGCAAATAATCGCGTCACTCCAAGAGATCAATTCACGATATGATTTGAATTTAAACGAAAATCAATCAACACAATTAAATTTTATCGCTAATTGAACAGAAAAATAAAAAAATAAGTTGAAAAACTAAGTGAAAAAGATAATCTTAGAGGTAGGTATGTTAACAACGCACATTATGAAATGAAAATGGCGGATAAATTAGCGCAGATGGCGCTATACAAAAAAAATTAAATAATAAAATAACATTTCTAATAATACATTATTTAATAATATAATTAAAATAATTAAATAATTATTTTAAAATTATTCATTTAATAATTAATAATGATATAAAAATATTAATATATTTAACATTAAAAAAATATAAATTTTCTTTTATTAAGTGTATTATATTATTATTAAAATTATTATTTATTATTGTTTATTATAAAAAATAAAAAAAAATAGTTTTTTTTATTGAATTAAAAGAGACTTTCTTGAATTAAATTCCACAGAACCATTTCCTAATCCTAAAAAAAATCGTTAACAAATCGAAAAAAAGCAATGCATAAAATCAACTTTTCCTAGGAGCTAAGAAGTTTCACTTCTACCACGCGAGAGTATCACGCATCTGTTTTTTTATACATATAAGTTATATTTATTTTAGCGATCCTCGATCTTTTTATTCATGTAAGTTATATTTATTTTAGATCTTTTTATACATATAAGCTATATTTGTTTTAGCGATTATATTTATTTTAACGATACTCGAAATATTTCAAAACAAATAAAATTTTAGTTGGATATTTTTTACAAATTTTATTTTGACGTATCTTGGATTCTAACCTATTTTTCGTCTGTAATAAGTTTATCGTAGAATTATTGTTCAACAGGAAATATTTATTATCAAACATAAAATTATTTTATATTTTATGTATATAGACTAAATCATTGAATATCAAATATTAATTACTAAACCTCGAAAATGCAATATGGTCAACTGTCAAAATGTTTTGACAGTTGATATTCAATATTTGATATCCTTGTCCCCGACAGGTTCGCCTAGGTAATTTTTTCTGATTTCTAAATTTTTTTATATACACCGATTTATATATATAAATAAAAATGAAAAAACATTTCCGTTGACGAATATCAACTTTAGTCAAAATTTCAAAGCGATCGGTAGAGAACTTCCGGAGATTAGCCATCTATAATTAACGAACATTTACATTTTTATTTATATAGATTAATAGATTAAATATCTCTAACTTATTAATTTCTAATGATTATTAAAGGTTTGTATGTTGGGGATTTGATAATGAGCTCTAATCTAATTTAGCCACCACGCGGTGCTCTCCCCCCTCGGCGACCATCCCTTCCGAGTGCCCTCCCCCCACCCTGTTCCAGATTAGATTTCTTATTAAATTTCATGTAATTTCAATCCCTGGAAGAAAAATGTAACTCGTATTCAAGCGGCGGAGCGTAAATAAAACTGTTCCTTGATAATAATTCAATATGATGGCCTCTAAACAACGGCAGCCGTCTCTTAAAATTTCCTCACGGCTTTTCTTTAGAGGTTCTTTTGTATTTATCATCCTTTGTGATTATTGTGGCGTAATAATCGTGATATTTGCCTACAGATCGATATTTCCAGTGCAAATAGTCTGGTGAATTTATATGGAATAATTGTTTTTCTTACTTATTTTTCATCATTGGTATCCCGTATTGAAACGTAATTTCAGATACCGTTACTTATGAGTTGCCTTTTATAAATTCAAAATCAAAAGCTTATAAATTGTCTTTTTCAAGATACTGCGCTATATGCGAGGAGTAGAACTTTGAAGTGAATTTCTTCTTAGTCTAATGAATTGATTGTTCCAGATCGATCCAATAGGGTGGGGTATTACGATAGAGCTTTTGCTATTGTTGTGGCGTAGAATGATTTGCCTCTTACTTAAGAGATATGAGTGTTGTGTGCAGCTTTAAGAAGCATTAGAGGACAACTTTTTTGGAATGTCTATTTTGATGAAAATGTATAATGGTATCACTACATGCATACATTATACTGCACCTAAAGCCGAATGTATTACTATTACACATCGGAAGATCTACGAGTACAATACAAAGGTTTATTTTTAGTTCGTTTTTTCCTTTGTAAGTTTCTGCAATTTTGTAATATTTAGTATCAAATATGTTTTTTTCTGAACACATGCAGATGTGGAGAAATAGCTAATCTAATGATCGCTACCACTGCCTTTCTATTCTTACACTCAAATTTTATTTTGTAATATTTTTAATATGTCAATAATAGCGGATTCGAGTCCCACTCTCTAAACGGCGCTACATAAATTGTTCTTTTATTATTATTTTGAGATGATTAAGTTTTTTAAGTATGTGGAACTTTATTATATATTTATTTATTCACATGACAAGTATATAAATATATAATATATGAAAATATAAGATATTCAAAATAAAAGTAATTTCAAGTCGACACTCAAATGATATGGATCTACGAGTAGGTTGTCAGTTGTGGATATTGCCTGTCAGTTGTGGATATTGTCTGTATCTTACTTGGGCATATAAACATAAAAAATAGGTTGATACTTGTTGACTCGACTAATTGTTGACTATTCTTTAATTCCTTTATCTAAAATTCTAATAAACTTGATAGGTTGTGAAACCTAATTACGAGTATGTATCACGTGTGTCACGTGCCCTTGACGTACTGCATCATTTCAACGAAATTAACAACCATCCTGCAATCTCCTCCATACATACTCGTACATACTCATACATCAAAAACATAGTTAAGAAATCGGAAACGGTGAGTAAATGTCCGAGTAAGATGTATTATATTTTTATATAACAAAATTACATTATTTTTGCTGTACTGTTAAATTCTCAATAAGCTAAGATTATAGTACACAGTTTTTACTTAAAAATATCACTACTTAATCTAATATCTAAAAATAAGGTAACAGATTAATTATTTCCTTTAATAAGGAATGAAATGAAATTAAAATAAAATACAATATGAATAAATCAGGAAACTCCTTTTCTCGTAAGTAAATAAAATTTTCATAAAAAAATACATTTCGCGGAAGTCCAAATTATGGGACCGTTTGACATTAATTTAAAATTTTTGAAATGAAAAGCTCTTTCAAAATAATAAAAGTATATATTTTACTTTTTTCTAATAAGAATATTTGAATTAAAATAAAATAAATAATAGCTTTCCCGACGCACAGAGAAAGTCAAACTGTCGGGACTGAACAATCAATAATAAGATTCTCACAAGCTGTAGTTAGTAGATCATTAGCACCTTTTTATTCTGGGACCTCGAATATATACCTACCAATAATAAAGTGTGCATTACTAAAGTTGACTGTGTGTTGAGGATTGGTTCTATAAAGGATGAAATCATATTTTTTCAAGAAAGTTGACTGATTTGGAGATTTAATGGACATATTTATTGGAAATGATGTACGAGTATATGTTACGTGGAAATGACGTACGAGTATATGTTACGTGGTAGGTGAGATTATCGAATTGTGTGTGTGATAACGTGGGATTCGTAAGGACGAGTATGTGTAAGAATGTAAATACAAAGTGTGAAG
Source organism: Odontocerum albicorne (assembly GCA_949825065.1). Lineage (NCBI taxonomy): Eukaryota > Metazoa > Arthropoda > Insecta > Trichoptera > Odontoceridae > Odontocerum > Odontocerum albicorne. Next base: position 31,373,668 of record OX463838.1, read on the forward strand.
GTTTTAGCTAAGTTTTGAGTATTTAAAAACACGTATAAAAAATGTGATTAAAGACTGAGAACATTTCGTCTTACCTAGTGGTTCTATAGAGTGGTGAATGTATGTATTGTTGTGTACTTCTACTCTTCGGTTCGCTTATCTTTATAACTAGTAAAATTTTAAGTGAATAATAAATAAATACATAAACAAAACATAAATTTATGCGGCAGCGTAATAAAATATTTGTGTGGTACCGTATTAGTAATACAGTATCACACAAAAAAGGTTTTTGTAAAACAAATAAAATGATCAGTGTTAAATGGCCACCCCATTAAAAATAAGAAATGTACTCGTATATGACGTTGTAGTCTTATAACAAAGGTAGAAGACGTTATAAAGGTGTGCAAAAGAATGAAGTGGCAATGGGCCGGACATGTAGCCAGAATGTCAGACTCCCGATGGACATCCGAAATAATCCAATGGTATCCGAGAGGCATAAAGAGGCCTAGAAGAAGACCGAAGGTACGCTGGATGGACGAAATCAGGAAGCATGGCCGCATCACGTGGCATCGGCGAGCAAAGGACCGAACTGTTTGGAGTCAACTTGGGGAGACCTTCATCCAGCAGTGGATCGACCCTGGTTGACAATGATGATGATGATGATAATGATATATATATATATATATATATATATATATATATATATATATATATATATATATATATATATATATATATATATATATATATATATATATATATATATATATATATATATATATATATATATATATATATATATATATATATATATATATATATATATATATATATATATATATATATATATATATATATATATATATATATATATATATATATATATATATATATATATAAATATATATATATATATATATATATATATATATATATATATATATATATATATATATATATATATATATATATATATATATATATATATATATATATATATATATATATATATATATATATATATATATATATATATAAGTAAAAGCTTGACTTTCAACCCTTCCTAAAAAAATCAACAGGAGTCAAAACCGCAGCTCCGGGGCTGGAAGACAAGCGTCTTACCTACCAGGCCAAGGAGGTCGTCGAGACAATGATGAAGTTTAGAGAAGAAGTACACCATTTATAAATAGTTAATTGTTTAATATCCTCAAAATATTTTTAAACGTAATAAGTATTTAATGTTAATTTCATTGGAATTTCGAAAAAAATTATTAACCTTTAGTGCTCTATTTAAAACTGATTTTGGACATTATCTATTATTGATGTGAACCGCAGAAAGATTCACTTAATCACAATCACATTCGAGAGGCAATTTATAAAAAGGCATAAAGTTCAACATTTAGACTATTTTCAAATAAGAATAAACTCTTTCTATTTTTTTCTTAGTTGGTCTTAATATATCGTGCCCATACGTCACAAGTTCACGCTGCTATAGTGCGCTATTCAATGGTCAAATGGCAAGACGTAAATCGATTTTGATAGCAAAATGGAGCTAACGAAGGATTCATAATAATTGATTTATGTATAATAATTAACAAAAAGAAGAGTTTGAGAATTTTATGATATAAAGCTTTTCGTCTTAACTAAGAATTGAACATATGTTTATTTTTTTATAACTTAAATGTTATCATCAATGAAATTAATTTAATGATAACATTAAACGTATTGACGTTTTATGTATTAATGAAACATTAAAAACATGGAGAAGTTACGTACATACACATTGTCACGCTTTTTCCTGTTGGGGTAGACAAAGAGGACAGAGCACCAAACTTGCATATCGCAACACACATCTTTCACCTCCTCTAAATTCATATACCTTTAAATTTCCTTCTTTAAAATATCATCACTTGATTTAACCATACTTTCCTTGGTTTTCCTGTACCGCGTCTTCCACATACATTAGCACTGTAGGTATATTTGTTTTAATTATCGTTCTGCGCTCATTCGTTCTACATGCCCAATCCATGTCCATATCCGAGTGCTTTACTTCATCCTACTTAACACGGCAGTCTTAAATCCACGTTCGTTCGTAATCCTTTCATTCCGTATTCTGTTATATATTAAGTGCACGCATTTTCACAGTATTTATTCGGCTTCTTTCAGTATTTTCACGTCCACATTTCACTCGAATACATACATATACAGAATGTGGCATTTATAGAAGAAGAAAAAATTAAATAAAAATATGTTTTAGCATAAAAAAGTACAATAAAAATGTTGAGTTATATGACGTTAGTCCTCCACTTCTTGTATATCGTTTAATAGCTGCCAGTGAAAATTTCAGATTCAATTTTTTCCACTCACAGTAAATTTTTTTTATATTAGGCAATACACCCAAACTAGGACGATTTGTGTCACCCATATCCAAAAATATTATGAGCATAATTATGCCAAATAACCGAATCACCATTATACTTGTTCTGAGATAATTGAGGAAATATCTCGCCATTTTTTATGAGTTTATGAGATGTAATTTAGTCATTATAATCTTATTGATCTTTGCACATCGATATTTCAAATAAATCAAACAATGTGTTTAGTGAATCTGGTCCCTTATGTATGTCTACGTCCATATAAGAAAAAAATCCAATTTACAAACACATTTTCCAGTGTCCAGCTTTAAAAAGATATGTTCATAGTCAGTCTAATAAATCATATGGACCCGTAACAGCTGATTTAACTTTTCCTAAATATCTAAAAATAGGTAGAATGTAGATGAAGTATTATCCACATATCTGTGTTAATTTTCGAATCTAATTATTTCGTTTTAACCAAATCTGTTACTCGATTTTGTAACAAAAATGTTACTTGATTTGGTAAAGAACACGATCAATTAAAATCGTGTATGTACTCGTATTACGAGTTGAGTGAACTGGGACAACTCAAAGGTATTATATAAACTTTAACGCAATAGAGCTTTTCGTATAGGTATATGTTATTGAATCAATTATTAAATCTGAATACAAGACGTCATTTCTCTACATGTGTCTTTTTTTATAAAACTTGTAACTATTCTATGCTATTACATAGTTTTTAATGCCTTAATGAAGCGCCCGCTTCAGGTTTTTAAAGACCGAGATTTCGCATCTGACCACGATATAATTTTAAAAGTTTTTCAACGAGCAATACCATTACATGTATATAGGCGAGAGAGCGAAGAGATCCAACAATAAAAGTGCGTAATATCGATCCGCCTCCGTCTCCCTCGCTCGCGCTGCATCCCCCGCGGTTGCCATGCCAACAGATCTGTCACACGCACAACCCATAAAATGCAAGCATTGATTTTTTCCCGCTACGGAGCGCCCCCACCCCCGGCGCGCCCGCCCGCCCCACCATCGCAAACTTTCTATAGGTTTAGAGAAGCATTCAAACTAACTTTCGCGGTGGAATCTGAAAGCGGACGGAAATATTATTCACACCACTTGGGAATCTAAATTAAAGGGATGTTCATTATTTTTTTTAAAAAACCGTGTAGTTCACGAAAGCCTTAATATGGTTTAATCATAATTTATGACTCTCTCAGTGTGTTATTAATTGCGAAATATGATTCATTTTTAATTTTATAAATGTATGCTCGTCTTAAATTAAATATTTTTCCGAAATTTTTTACGAAATACTTTTTTGATTCATTGTTTTTTTAATGGCTATTCACTACACTTTATGTATTTCCAGCCAATGTACGAGTACACGAATAAATTGATTACGTTCATTGAGAATACAGAATACTCGTATGTATCTACTAATGTAGAAACGCATTCACTATAGTATGTACTAATGTAAAAAAAACTCTCACTATCAACATTTGAAATAATTGCACATTTATCAAATATTCTTATTTGTTTTATACTAATTTTATAAATTGAATTCATAAAATACTATAAGACTTCTAAACGCTGAAGTATGAATATAATTATGTTATGATACCACGTTTGTTCTAATAATATCAATTTCGTTTCAAAACATATTATCGCAGTAAAAAACGTAAATATCTAGGGTTTTACTTATTCATGTTATGGAAAATATTAAAGACATAACTAGGCGGATTTTGGTTCTTGTGAGTATAGATAGGTTAATCTGTATCTTTGTCAGACTTGTCGTAGCTGATTTTGCCATTCCAATTCGTCTTCAGATCTCTGCTTCTAGCATTCTTTACATCCTCCATTCCTCGAAATTAGAACACCCAGATAGACAAACTTGTTGATCTCTTCGTAATCCCTTAGCGAGTCAATTTTTATCAGTCTCAAATCGGTCCACGATAAGGACTTTTGTTTTATTTTTGCTTAGTTTTAGTCCTAATTGGTGGTTCTTGATTCATGTAAAATGTTAGCTAGGCTGGAAAATACCTATAGAACAAGTCAGGTTTGTGAAAGGCAGAGGCGAGCGGGAACACAACTAATTATTGAGAAAAGTCAAGAATCCAAGATACCTCTGATATTCTGCTTCACAGACTACAAAATGGCTTTCCATTGCGTCAAATACGAGTAGAACTGTCTATAGAAAGTTTTGGAAGAGTTGGGTATACCGAGGCAGCTAATTGTTCTGATTCACAACTTGTATGTACTCGTACAAAATACGACATCTGTGAGAGTAGATGAATTCCTCTCAGAACTGTTCCAGGTGTAGAAAGGAGTACGTCAATGCTGCATACTGGAAGGTGGTTATAATATTTCCAATATAATATTCGTACACTATATTATGCTTATAGACAACGACGAAGATGATATGGCCGAGCTCCTTCATAGAGTTCAAATAGAGAGCCGTCAACTATGGCCGAGCTCCTTCATAGAGTTCAAATAGAGAGCCGTCAACTATGGCCGAGCTCCTTCATAGAGTTCAAATAGAGAGCCGTCAACTATGGCCGAGCTCCTTCATAAAGTTCAAATAGAGAGCCGTCAACTATGGCCGAGCTCCTTCATAGAGTTCAAATAGAGAGCCGTCAACTATGGCCGAGCTCCTTCATAGAGTTCAAATAGAGAGCCGTCAACTATGGCCGAGCTCCTTCATAGAGTTCAAATAGAGAGCCGTCAACTATGGCCGAGCTCCTTCATAGAGTTCAAATAGAGAGCCGTCAACTATGGCCGAGCTCCTTCATAGAGTTCAAATAGAGAGCCGTCAACTATGGCCGAACTCCTTCATAGAGTTCAAATAGAGAACCGTCAACTATGGCTGAGCTCCTTCATAGAGTTCAAATAGAGAACCGTCAACTACAATTGAATAAAAAACAAATATCGAAGTATAATTATTTAAATGTTCAATTTAAATGAAATGGTTTATTTGATATTTCAAGTATTTATTTGATTAAATGCTTAACAATTATGTAGAGCCTACGACGTAGTAATATGTTGTAATTATATGAACAATTGTTAAAGTAAAAAAACATAATATTAAACTCAATTAAAAATATATTTACTAATAAATGTTTCGTTTTATATTTTTTCATTAAAATTCATAGATTAAAATTAATAATATTAAGCTTATTTTTAGTAAAAGATTGTGTAAAAATGGCCACGTAATTTATGTAAAGAATTTTGTTTTTTTCTTTATTTTAACTAGTATTTTTAATATTACACACGATTCCCAACTGTTTTGTCCCAACTCAAGATTTCTGAAAAAAGTTACATAAAACACAAAACAATTCAAAAACAAGACTTGAATTTAAATTAAATAACAAAATTTTATTTCATAACGAGTTAAAAATTTAAACACATGATTCCATAACGGTTTTGACATAACATCTACGATACAATTATTATTCAATATACGAGTATGTCTTCCTTCATAAAATTAAAAAGTTTTTTTAGAATTATGTAAAATGGATACAGGAAATACTTGAATATTTTATGTCAATTATCATTTCTACATACATCTCATTTTAACGCGGGACTCAAAGTAAGGGAAGTGAAGGAAATGGTGTATTACCTCTGTATCTCGCTGAAATTCAGTGCACCGTGAATGGCAGGATAAATGGGACAACACAATATCAGGTGGCTTGCCAGGGAATCCCCTCCAACCGTAATCGTCTTCAGTGGCACTTGGGTGCTCCGTACTCGATCATCCCTCTGATACTTTTATGAATCACTTTACTTGAATATTTCGGATATTTGACGGTGACAAAGCGTGAAATCCGCTTTAATGACGTTATTTATTTTCCGTTTTGCAATCCGAAAATAATATCATGCTCAAAAGTATGAGAATCGATGCCTATATTTTATTCATTACGGGAGGGTTTCTGAATCATACATAGTTGAAATAAAAAAATAATGTTTGAAATTAATCAAAGGAAATTTATTTTCATCACTTAAAAACGATGTGACTTAAATACTTAATATACGAATATTTTCAGTTATACTGAAAACTGAATCATGGTTTTGTATTGACTGGAGAGTTTTTTTTATTCTACTGATATTCTCGGGTCAAACAGGCATAACCTTCCTTATAATCTGATAAATTCAGTAGGCTCTTAAAATCAAACTAAAAATAATTATCAAAAGGCTATTGTTGATTTAAAGGCAACTCTCAACTCTTAACATACTATGATTTGTGTTGATATTATTAACATATTTACCTTGATACTATTACTTACGCTGATCAATACGCACTTCCTGGACAATGTGTCAGTGAACCTGAAAACAGTTGGCAATGGGGACTATTCAAAAGAAAAGACCATCTATCTTCAAAAGTGGAGAAGTATCACCGAGGAAGCTTAAGCTCTTTAAAAGTTGTATATTCATCAATTTGCTGATTGAACACATCAATATACAATAGTTTAGCATTAAAAGCTTACAAAAAGTTTAATTCGGATAAATCTGCCAAGCGAAATGGTTCTTAAGTTAGATACATGCTCTTTATTTGCATTTTTCTAAGAATAAAATAATGTGCTTGATTCTGCATTAAATGGTTTTATACAGAAGGTTGCCAGCTTGAAATCCTTACAGAGTTATTCCATACTACACAACATTTTGTCACCTAATTTTCGAATGCATGAGAATATATACGAGTATGTTGTTAGTTACTCGATAAATATATCAGGACTATAATATTTGGCCAACACCAACATATAACATTGGGATCAAAAGTCAAGATGGCAAATACTAAAGTATGAATTAGGATAGTTAAAAATGGCGAAGTTAATATGAACTCAGATATAAAACAGTGAAAAACTGTAAATAACTATAAGTGTTAACATGAGTTGTGTCCGTTTTTTTCCAAATTTAAAAATGCGCACTAAAAGTAAAACAAAATGGTAAAGGTTATACGTCATTCGAAAGAAAATTTTCTGCTCTACAAGGTATTGTGTTTGCTTTTATGTTACATGTATTATTTTATTTGATTACAAGCCTTCAAAATGGAATGTCAAGTAGACGAAAGTGAGCGTTTTCGACACCTCCTTCTGTTCGCGTTCAATCGAAGGAATAAAGCTGCCAAAGCTGCTCGCGATATTTGCGAAGTGTACGGTGAAGATGCTATGAATGAAAATACAGCTCGTCGATGGTTTTTGCGTTTCAAATATGGTAATTTCGACCTGAAAGACATGGAGCGTTCCGGACGACCAGTGGACTTCGATGAGGACCGCTTAAACCATATTATTCATGAAGATCCCCTTCAAACATTTTTCATCACCATTTTCAAACAATTTTTCATCACCAGTAATGATGAGGTAAAGGAACCTTTGCTTGTGGCCATGCGTAGCTCGATGACGCGCGAGCAAACCAGCAGAAATTGTCGAACGTTGATTTTTGTTGTTTTCACTCAAAACATGTGGAATCCAAGCACAGGACCTCTGGACTTTTCCCATTGATTTAAGATGGCGGTATACAGTCATGTGACTACAATTCATTTTCTCAGCCAATTATACGGTGGTTTGAAGGGGATCTTCATGAATAATATGGTTTAAGCGGTCCTCATCGCAGTTCACTGGTCGTCCGGAACGCTCCATGTCTTTTAGGAAGAAATTACCGTCTTTGAAACGCAAAAACCATCGACGAGCTGTCCTTTCATTCATAGCATCTTCACCGTACACTTATCAAATATCGCGAGCAACTTTGACAGCTTTATTCCTCGCTTGAACGCGAACAGAAGGAGGTGTCGAAAATGCTCACTTTCGTCTACTTACATTCCATTTTTAAGGTTTGTAATCAAATTAAATAATACATGTAACGTAAAAACAAATACAATATCTTTTAGAGCAGATAATTTTCTTTCGAATGACGTATAACCTTTACCATTTTGTTTTACTTTTAGTGATCATTTTTAAATTGAAAAAAAAAACGGACACAACTTATGTTAACACCCAATATAAAGATACTCATAAACGCCGAGACTTACTTGTTTTCTGATTACAACGTTAATTTATTGTTTTCACAATCGAAGAGTTCATGAAGAGTATATTCTGTATTTGATAAAAAAAAACACTGAAAAATGAATTGTCTTATTATTCATACAAAAGCATACATTCAAAACAATAATATATCATCTACTTGTCTCATTTTTTAAGCTAGTGTATGGTAACTTGTAATAATGCGAACTCGCTTACCATAGTTTAAAAGATACAAGCTGACAACCTATCAGTTTGACTTGAAGTACCGTCTGAAAAATTTACACCCAAGCACTGTCGTCCGTAAGTTGACCGTGATACGAGTATAGCGATAATAATAACGAATTTTCGATTGCATCAGGCCTGTGACTTTTGGTGATACTCGTATATTTTATTACCCTTTTGTCACATACGATACAACCTGGTAGGATAATTGCCGTATGTCAAACTCTTCCAACCAACTAGAAATATTTAATATATTATCTTAACTGAAACCCAGGCTGGAAACATTTTGAATTATATGCGTACCAAATAGAATCGAACTCGCAACCACCGGGTTGGAGACAAGCGTCTTACCAACTAGGACACTGAGTTCATACCACAAAACAATCCGGGTTTAAGTATTTCAAAAAACAAACATACGCATTATTCCACTATTTAAAAAATCCTAATTTATAACATATGTTAGTGAATAAAATTTACACTTTTTATTAAGCTATTGATAATTTTTTATTTTCATCGTGTGGACTTATTATCCATGGCTGCAATATTAAACGAAAATAAGTATATCATGTTCATTCATTTTAAAATTAATTGTATATAAATTATGGTGGTGTCAAATTGATTTTCATTCTCATTATTTAACCTATACTAATAAATTATAATAATTAACCATTTTGTTAATTTATACACAAACGCCGGATGTGGGGCGAAACAGCATCTAATTCATTTTTGCAAAATTAAAGTTGATTTGAGCCAATGTGGAAACTATAGTGGAATCAAGTTAACCTCTCACAAATACTTAAAATATGTTATGAGATCTTGTATCGATAAATGACAATCAAACTAGCTTCACTGTTGGAAAATTGACTAAGAATAACGTTATGGAAAAACAACTTTCAAACATAAAAACTTTAACTTTTATTTATAGATCTCGAAAAAAACATTTAAACAAGTTTCTGAAAGACTTATTTAGCAATCCGCAAGAGGTCAAAAGATTTCTCAACGTAACATCACCCTACTTGAAGAAATATACTCGTACATCAGTATGAGTATTAGGATTATAAGCACAACAACTTTTGATGTAAAAGTATGTAACGTATGTAACGTATGTAACGTAGTATCAAACCACAGCCTCTAGCTCTAGCTCTTTTCCATTTAACTTATGTGTTAGTGATAACATAATATTACAACAATATTCAGCAACTACTTTATTGGTATTGGTATATGTTATTCTCTATGCACATTAACTCGTTTTTATATCAATGTCGACATTTGTCTAGAACAGAGAGAATTTTCTTTTCAAAATAATGGGCTCCGTTTAAGAATTAAAACGGAGGATACGATATGACAGTACGAATGTCCATCTGACGATTCTGCAAGCTTTGCTACACTTTATATTTATAATACTTCCTTTCCTTTGGTATCGTAATTCAAGTTTCTTGGCCCAATGTCTACTTCGGTGCAAATGTTGACTTACATGTTTCTCAAAAGGTTTATACAGGCTGACTTCAAGGCGTTCTTTGCCAGGAGAACTTTGTGATCATAAAATATCTGTTAAAATAAAGACGAACCTGTTAAATTTTATGGAGCCAAGTATTGGGCCACTAAAAAGTGAATGAATAAAAGTTTCATACAAATTATATAAAAATGAAGAAGAGCGCTGAATATATGAAGAGACTCAATAAAATTCGAAACTAATATGCCATGAAAAAATTTAAGTCCCTTTGCTGAAAAACTTCAACAAAGTAAACGGTGGTGGTGTGACCATGTGAAGCACACAGGTGACGACCATGTGGTTAAAACTGCGTATAATATATATAAACAGAAGAGAAAGACGGGCTCTGGTTCTCCGGCAACACGGTGGAACACTATGAAGGAAGAGTTCAGGAGAAGCTAGATTGATCATTAGACAATCCAGGACCGCTGAGCTTGAAACTTCCGTATTAAGAGAACTGGCCCCAAATAAGAAAGGATTAGAAATTATTTGTAATACTAGTTTGTTAGCTATTTTCCTTTTAAGATTTCTTCTTTTATAAGTTAAAAAAATGTTAAATGTATTATAGTTCTAAACATAAATTTCGTCAATTGGGGCAAGAGCTATTCATTTCAACTAATTTACTTGTAGTACTTGTAGTACATGAAACTAATCTCACCCCGTTTAAGCTTCACAATTCATTAAGCAATTTTGTTTGTAAAGCTTTGAAAATGTCACGTTAAATAATACGGAAAAATGTATCCTTACAAGCGCCTCAAAATTCCACAAAGTTTTTAACATTATATTAATTTGTAAATTTCTTTGAATGCTCACGAAAACCAACTTTTTTTTTAAGACCTGCTTTGACGAATAACCCAATTCAACCTTAATATGAGAACACACTTTACTAACATGTTTCCCTCCGTTTGCAGTATTAAGAAAGATTAATTTTTTAAATTAAATAATGACAAAACTAGTATTTCATTGTATTACACTTTCGTTATATATAGTACAACCGAGCTAGTTTAATGCCATGCGGCAATCTCTTCATTCAAATTTTCGTGATTTTGCCTTTTGATTTCGCCTCAATTTTTTTTTAAATTTCATTTTTTGCAGGTGATGCTCATTGTATGTAACCAGTTACATCAGCATATTTTGAAACAAGAATATACTTTATTATTATTTATTAATGAATTTAGATATTTCGTTTTTTTAACAAAAACAGCGTTTGCACAAAGGCTGTACAACTACGTCGTTATAGAACTTAAAATTGTTGTTTTCATTTGTATTCAAATGATTTAATTGGGGACTAAATGAAAAAATCAGGTTGACATTCCTTGTAGCAGCGATGAGGTTTCTGTCGAGAGTTGGAAATAAGTCACTAGTAGAAATAATAAGATAAAAGGAAATCCAAAAATCATTATACACGGAACCCATTCTTATGAAAATAACGACGTATCAGCTGCAATGGCAATAGTATAGCATACAAACGTTAGAAACATGATAATCCTTATGTATTTTCTAAACCAGCTCGTGACATTTAAGATCAGTCGAGTGGAGCAGGTTTGTAAGGAGAGGCTGGGTTTTAACTGGGTAGATGTAATCGAATTGGTTAGAGATCGAAATAAGTGGTGTTGTGCGCTGGCGTGGCTAAAAGGGAAAGACAGCGTGGCGGTTTATGGTATAATCATGTTTTAATTTACACCAATCCTATATTGTTTATACCCTGTTGCGATAAGATAATTGGATCATTGTTATATTGTCACTTTCATCATCATCGACCGTCAAATTGAAGGAAAAATAACAAAAGTCCCGCTCATTGAGTTTGCAGGGCACGTTATTACCGATATATGAAACACCTACTTACTTCCTTTGTGGCCCTAATGAACCCCTAGATAATTCCGGGCTGTCAATCTAATTGAGAACTGGAAGTGTGACCTGCGAATTATAACTAACCCTTTGCCAAATACCTGCCTGTGATTATTTGAAACCCTTTCATACATACGAGTATACTTCTAGACTGTTTCTATTCACATATATTCTCTAAGTCACTATGTATCGAGGTTGATAACAATTAAACTCCCCACCCTTATTTTATTTAAAAAAAATGTATCGTTTACGATGAAAAGAAGGTAAATATTTTTGAACTGTAAAAAATGTGTATCATGAAAGATCGTGATCGAGATGGTAATATCTGTCTTTCCACCTTGGATTTGCGAGTTCAATTTGTATCATGAAAGATCGTGATCGAGATGGTAATATCTGTCTTTCCACCTTGGATTTGCGAGTTCAATTTGTATCATGAAAGATCGTGATCGAGATGGTAATATCTGTCTTTCCACCTTGGATTTGCGAGTTCAATTTGTATCATGAAAGATCGTGATCGAGATGGTAATATCTGTCTTTCCACCTTGGATTTGCGAGTTCAATTTGTATCATGAAAGATCGTGATCGAGATGGTAATATCTGTCTTTCCACCTTGGATTTGCGAGTTCAATTT
>OX463838.1:31386419-31458536 GCA_949825065.1 Odontocerum albicorne
ATATATATATATATATATATATATATATATATATATATATATATATATATATATATATATATATATATATATATATATATATATATATATATATATATATATATATATATATATATATATATATATATATATATATATATATATATATATATATATATATATATATATATATATAAACAAATTGTACATTTATGAATACATATTTTCATAAATGTAGAATTTGTTTTACTTCCGTGAATATTTCACGGGTTGCAACTAGTAGTTCTGTATTCTGCGAATCCTTCCTTCAACGAACAAAACCTCGGATAGGTTTAATTTGTTTTTACCATTTACCTAGAGATCTGTTCTTAAGCTTAAGCAGATATCACCCTTATTTGGTCTCCTTTTTTTGTTGGAAATCATTAAGTATTGTTCTAATAAATAACACTATTATAAACTTGATTTATAAAAAAGAATAGTAATTGTCTTTCTTAGTTCAATAAAAATAATCAAAACATTTGTTTTACGAAATCATCAAAGAATCCTGACATCGTAAGAAAACGACATAGTTTACTTAAACGTAATTCTAATTATTTATAAACTCAGATGTTTACAAGACAAAAGGTACATACTATATAAGTCATCTCAATAATCTCATTGCCTGTTCTGAGACAGCTGACTTTCACCCGTGAAATTGATAGATAACAATCCAACAAATTCGAGTTGCAGCCGCACGTGAGATTTACGATTACCAGCAAAAAAATATATATTGACACTATTTTATATAAACACCCAAAAACAAGGCACATTTACATCAAAACCCAGTCTGTCGAAATGGCAATAGAAATCTGCGTGATTGTCCGTGCGCTACGCCCCAACTTTATATAAAATCAACAAACTCACCTGTAATACACGATTATATTTTCAAATTAAATAAATATCAAAATTGCTTATACTGTTTATCAACACCTTATTTTGTGTAATGATATTTTTATAGTTACATAAGTTCATTTTTGCCTTAAAAATACATACATTTATCAACATGTATTAATAAAAGTTTCGAAATTTTACATACGATACAATCATACAAACTATCATAAATTTATTTTTCTTCGTCCACATGTCATGACTAAGAATGGTGATCTTCCTAGGATAATAAATATGTTAACATATCTATTTTCGTACGAAAATAAAAGCAGTAATTTTCCATTATGTTATTGGTAAATTAATTGAAAACCAGACTGGAAACTTTTCTTTAAAAAATCGGGCTAGCGGGAATCGAAACCGCAACCTCCGCGTTGAAATATATGCGTTTTACCAACTTGGCCACGGTGCTCTTTCTACCTACCACCCTAAAAAATAAAACCCATTAGAAGTTGTTATAATTGTCTTATTTATTGATAAACCTTAACTTTACATGTGATAGACATCGCTTTACTTCTTCCTTAACACACTCTGTTTTACACATAGATATTAATGCAAGGCGATACAATGTAACATAAGTTCAAGTTGTACTATCCAGAATACATCTATTGAAAGGAATTTTCAATAAATATCCCATTTTCAACGCATACAGATGTCTAAATATATTTCATGCGATCAATAAAACAATACGAACATATTGTGGACTGCAACAGTTCTACAGTCCAATTAAATGATGCGTGAAACGGTACCCGATCGATTTAGGTTTATTCTGCGCATAACCTTACCTCCGATTTCCCCTAATCGTGAAAAATGCACTGATGCCATATATTAACTACCGGTCTTGAGTCATAATTAATGCAACACTGAAAAAGTAACTAATCATCTCCTTGATTTGGTCTAACCACTTTGCTGGATATCTCACCAGACGAATTTAGGTGTTACGAAGTATAGACTATTTTTCCTGATCTTTGTACGTTTGGCTCAAAAACGAATCAGTCCTCAAAAACGAAATTTTTTTTGTGGAACACACAGTAATCAAGACTTCGGATTTATAACCACTGGAATAGGCACAGAACTCGTAGTTCGTCACTGCACGTGTTTTAAACATTGCTTAAAGTGACGACACAAGAATACTCGCACACGTTTCGGCGCGTGTAATTATTGTTACTTGAACTCTTTTGCAATACTAGAACCTTTTATTTTTATTTTTTTGGGATTCATCTGGAATCGATTTCGACACCCCCAGGTGGAAGTCAAACGTCTTACCAACTAGGCAACGGACAGCATCTGTGGTTGAAACAGATTAAAATTAAGCAAATAGTGAAAAATATCTAAGATGTGACAGGAGACAGGAGAATTGATGTGAAGTTCGGGAAGGAGCATTAACCTCCCCCCGGCGGGAAGGGGCGAGGAAGGGTGGGGCGGGACGGGGTGCATGGGACGGGTCAGGTCGGGAAAACCCTTGTCTCTAAAGGTTACGTTGGGGTATCTGGCCCCAAATAATGCCCATTTTGCAATCTTCACTGTTTGCACACCCTGTGCAACAAACTTTAAATGCAATTGCTCTTAACTCAATTTAATTTACTTTTCGGTAAAAAAAATTCATTTACCTTTCCTTTATATCGTGTAGAATCGCCAATCTTATGCATTGATTGAAAAATAAGCATGTCTGCAAAACAAATTTATGAAATAATTTTAATGGTTTTTAGAATCAAGAATATATAGAAATATATAAATAATCTTATTATATCATTATTATTCCACTTTCGATGTATACAGTACCACTTGACGGGTTTATTGTCATGTGAAAATCTGTATTTGAACCAAACAGAAAGTTGTTAATGAGATCTTAAGTGAAAATCCGACTCAAAAGTTTTATAAAATAAATATGGTTTTCAACGAAAATCGAATCCGTAACCCCGAGATTCAACACAGATGTCTTAGTAACTAGGCCACGGAGTTTGTTCTTACAATTTCTCAGTTCTTAGTTTTCTTGAACAGTGTCAAACACTTACTATAAAACTAAAAGTAAAATCTAATATATACGAGTAGGTATATCATATATCTTTAAGTTATTTAATTAAATTGATTCAATTCTTGTTGAATTAAAACAGCATTAGGTTATTTCAAAATTGTACAGGTTGTGAAAAAGTACATTTATTTTGTTTTATTATGTAACCAGAATTTCTCACGTCATCTCGAAAAAACTACTCTTCCAAATGGCAACCAAAAAATGAGACACATTTTACAAACATTTTTCTTAAACTGAAAAAAGTAAGACTAACCAAAACATAAATATACCATAAAAACAAAGGGAAGTGACACGTGTTTACTTTAATTTATTTTGAAAATATACAATCAATAAATATGTTACATTTCAAAAATAACAAAAGCTGGTTGTTACAAAATTACGCTGGTTGATCGGAAGAAAATTCTTTAAGACAATAAATTCGCCAGATATATTTACATGAAATTATTAAAATAAATTAAAGTAAATGCGATTTGAAAATTACGAATCAAGATATAATATATTTTATCTACCTCACAAATTTCATACAGTCCAAATGTATGTATAACGATTTTGCATAGATGGTCTGAGTAAAATGTTATTACAACTCTACATAATGTATAATATACACGAAGGTATAGTATACCCAACGCGAGCAAATTATCAAAGGTAATATAAGGGGTAAAACTTTCCGCCGGCTGCCGACGTTGTAATTGCAAATTTGAACGTACATACATCGGCATAGTTAGTACGGCACATAGCACACAGTACGCTGTACGCTTCTCCTGTAGGAGTACATAGTGTAATGTATTCAGAGTGGAGGCGCATGCGCTCTGTCCGCAATCAATAGCCAACCTTACAATATGTCTTTTTTATTTTCTTTATTTTTCCGCTCCGCGTATTCGATTTTCAAACTCTACACTGAAGCGTAATTGAAAACTGAAATATGAAAAGTTTATACTGAAGGATATAGTATTTTCGGTATTATTAGTTTAACTAAAGTCAATAAATAATACAACGATTCAATAATAAACTTGATCAATGCGTAATGTTATTTTTTAACATTTTGCGATGTAGAAATACAACACAATATACGAGTAGAAGAGGCAAACTTTAAATAAGTTTTCGAAATGAAGAAATACGTCAATAAGATTTACGTTTATAGAAATTTTATTGAAAAGCCTTATAAATAAATATATAGTTTATACATGAACGAACTTGACCGTTAAATGGTTTGATATTATTATCAAGGTATTCTTAATATATTATAAAAAAATAATTTTACTTAACTTGGAATGACGTATCCATTTTACGAAAAATACGTGAATTTTTTACTTATAAACGATAACCATAAGATGAACATTTTCAGTCATTTAGTAAGATGCTTCACCCCAAAGCCGCTTTTATTAGTTATGTTTAATTTGAATTAGAATTACCCAACAACTGAAATATAAATATTTTGCTATACAAACTGCCTTTTTAATAAGGTTTTTTAGTCGTAAAATAATCACACGCTTTTTCAAATTCGAAAGATAGCTAGGAACTTAGGTGTAGTATAGTGTATAGTATGTGTAAACCCGTATTGCATTGTCTTACACTTCCGTTGTATACAGTACAACCTGACTGGTTTATTGTAATGTAGCATTTTTTTTTCTAACCAGCCAGAAATGTGTTAAACAAGATATTTAATGAAAACCGGACTAAATTCCTTTTATAAAAAAATGAACCCTCATCCCCCGGAACAAAAGACTAAGTCTAAGTCTTATTAACCAGGATACGGAGGTCGACTAAGGTAGAGGATATCCATTTATATACTATGGAAGGGAAAGATTCAAACCACAGTGGCAGTTCTTGGCTCAATGTACCTACCTAATACATGTAATATATCATAGATGTGATATGACGATAATTATTATTGTAAAAGAACATTTCAAACGCGTTGCATTAAACTTTTTTACATTTTCTATGTTAACTTTAAAAAAATACAATAATACGAAATTAAGTATTTTTATTTTTTAGTGGTGCATGTCAAAAAGTGAAAAAGATTTTTAAAAGAGAACAGATTGTATGTGAATTAAAATAAAAGCTGAATGGGATTTTGGGCAGTGACTGCGTAATGTCGAGCATCGCGATACGTAATTTCCCATTCATGTGGCACCTGCGTGTATGCTATTGTGGACTGGAAACTGGTGCATTAACAACATAGAAATGTGTGAAAATACGCAATGCAACGTTTACATTCATTTTACTGCTAATTCCTTTCATAACAATTTGTCGTTGCCAATGTCAAATGAAATGCAACGTTTACATTCATTTTACTGCTAATTCCTTTCATAACAATGTGTCGTTGCCAATGTCAAATTAAATGCAACGTTTACATTCATTTTACTGCTAATTCCTTTCATAACAATGTGTCGTTGCCAATGTCAAATTAAATGCAACGTTTACATTCATTTTACTGCTAATTCCTTTCATAACAATGTGTCGTTGCCAATGTCAAATTAAATTACGTAAAATTATTGGTTCGGTTTTACATATGTTACTTCATGATTTCAAATTATATTTCAAATTCATCAAGCAACAAATGTTCAGTTTTTTATTGGAATACATTGCTTCAGATTAACATGTATTATATTATTCTTTCGCTGTATATGAGTACATGTGGCAATATTTTCCAACCAATTAGAAAAATGATAGAGATCTTAAGCGAAAACCAAAAAACCACCGTTTTTAGAAAAAAACCGTGTTTCAAAACTCCAATCCCTCGGGTTAGACGAAATCGAATTTCCTAGGAAAAATGTGTTCAGCCACTAGGCCAAATATGTATTAATAAAAAATGTGAGGAAAATAAAAGTATAACACGAAAAATTCAAAACATTTTGATATTTTATCGTAATTTTACATTAATTTTATATTTTTGTCATAAAAATTATACGTATATTAGCCATACTAAAATTGACTATATTTACAAAAAATAACAAATAATAGAGTTGTCTTCAACACCTTTTTATTATTTATATAATGTAATTTAAGTAATACAGTTAACTAATGTCAAACAATTAATTATACCTTTTTTAAATGGCTGGCTGTTTTTCCAAATTTGGATGTTCACAGTCAATGAGCAATTATGAGTCAATTGCTGTCATTACGTATACCGAATATATTTTCGAGTTACAATCAAATTAACTTTGACTATCAAAATTAGAAATAATACCACGTATCAAATAATACTAATTTTATATCTTTAATTCATTAGAAACTATAATCTTAACACTCTACAAACGGAGGGCGACATTTTTGTAATGAGAGATCTTTAATTGGTTTTAAGAGAATTTTGTTACTCTCCTTGTGTGTCAGAAATTGTTATCAAATATTGAATGTTTACGAAATATGTTTTCAGAAAAAAAATCTTATAAATAATTCTCAAACGGTTTATTTATTATGCTTATAATTCGTTATACTGGAAAAAATGTTAAAGCTTATTAAATAGCGATTTTTTAATCCTAGTTACCCTTACGATTCTTCGTACGTACTTCTTCGATTAGTTTTTCTTGCTGTGTGTCTACAAGTTTCCGCCCTGTCATTGACTGGACTTCAGGAAATATTACAATAAAAATCTTGCTCTAATTTTTCTTTCGAATTGTTGGTATTTGATTGAAAACACGTTACGGGTATAACCTTACAGTTATTGGGACCATGTCAAAGCAAGAAAGTGGTATTCACTCAACATACAGAATGAGCTAAAAACATGCATCCCTGTATTCATTTCTCCATTCCAAATAGATTTGTATTTGATATTTTAATTTAATAAATTAAACACTATATTTCATTGTTTGTCTTATTTGTCAGGTGAAGAGAAAAAAAATAGAACAGTGGTAAATACAAATAAAAATAGTGTCAAATTTATTTTATTAAAAAATCAATCGACACGATAATATAAAGTGAACAAATTTTTTATTTGTTTTTGTGAGCGCGAATATATTGTATATCAAAATAAATAAATATAGTATGTGATGTATCAAACGTAAACCAACGAAAAAGTTGTTAGAAATATAAAATTAAATATGGGCTATTTTATATAAACTCTGTTGCGTAAATTGATTTAATTAAATAAGATGAGAGTACGAGTAATACTCGTATATGAAGTACATTATTATCATTATTACGAGTAGTTTGTCATACTCGTACCTATGCAAAACGGTTTCAATGCATAAATGGTTTATTTGGCATATTGGATAAGTGTATTCCATGGTTAAATTACATCTTAAATTCCATACAAAAGCGACATAATGTTTCTGTAAATATTTAAAAACAGGTCAAATGTGTTTGCATATACACGAGAACGTCCATTGAAAAGTATAATAGATAACTCATTATACTCGCATGTGTTATTTGAGTCACCGTGCATTAACGAGTGATACTTGTAACGTTCTCTTGTAAAGGTTTTGATCACAACAAATCCCATCACTTTTAACCCAGCTGTGTTCGCATGTTTCCACTATTAATTCAGACTAATTTTAAGTAATATTTTAATTTCTTAATATTAGTATTGCACCTTTCGAACTAAACTGTTTAGAATTAGTAAAAATCTTATATTTAGATTAATAACAATCTTTTTTTTCTCTGAAGTAAGACTTGTGACGTGTTATCAGGACTGCCTCTTTTGAGATATTGACTCCCAACTATCCTTCAATCATTGCCATATAAAGAAATTCCTTTCCTTCAAAGGACCCTTTTCACATGACCTCACTAGTGTGTATTACAAAGAACCAGTAGAAAATATTACTTGCGAGTCGTTCGTTTGGTAAAGAAAGCACCGCAGAGTTAATATTTCTTCTCAGTGAGATACAAGCAAAAGCCTAGTTTACTGGGGACACGACAAATGAAAGGCAACAAACCCAGATCCGTTAAAATTGGCTGTCCAAATTAAATTACCTGTTGTTTTTTCGCAAATTGTGTATTTATAGATTTCTTGTCATGTATAAATAAAATAAATAAATAATATTGTCAACTCTGAGATAGGAGCTTTAACCCAAACGGTCAACAGTTAAATTATTTATTATGATCATCTCACGTAAATTTTCCAGCAAATAATCACTTTCACTTCTTTATTTCATAAAAAAATACTTATGAATACTTAAAAAAAGTATAAACCTTGTATAATGTTTAGAGTGAATATTCTGAGCCACCTTGTAGATTGGGGTAGGGACCCGGTTTCCAGTAAATCTCTCATAAAGGGATACAAAAAGGTCGCACCCAGCAACAGGTTGAATGACACCCAAGAGATAAAACATACGTTCTTCTTTATCCCGGCTAAAGCCGCATTTCCCATTGTGGAAACGGGAAATCGACCCTTAATCGCCCCATAAACGGATCGTGCGGCCGCAAGATATATGTCTTCGCTTTATATTTCCCTGCTCTATACATTGTATAATATATGTTATAACTTAAGGTTACATTTACACCATTATAAATTCAAGATAAATTGTCAATTTTATTGTTTGATGAATAAGATAAGCTTTCTTGTTTTGAAATAGTATTTCGCTTTACATAACATAACGTACGTGAAAAAAATATTTATTGTATCAAAAATGTAGTTATATTTTGTTTCAGACAAAACGAAGAAAGCCATCAGTTTACATAGATATATGTATCATCACGCCGTGTCCCTTTCAGGGTAGGCAGAGAGAACAGATTTTCATATTTTTCTCCACATTTATATATCTCGTCATGCACTATATTTTCACCTTATCTTCTTTCCAACTACGTTTTCCTTGGTCTACATCTTTCATGCACACCTTACACGATTGTGCAATATCTCGCTTAGTATTTTTTTATCATTCTTTTTCTCCGCATATCCAAACCATCTTAACAATCCTTTCTTCATCTTACTTAAAACATACATTTTATTCATGCATTCATTTTTTATGTATTCATTCCACCTTCTTTCATACCATACATTGACATTCCAAATAAAACCATAGCGCACGCATATCTGAAGCATATTGATTATATCATTACTTAATTGTACTCCTTTTCAAGGTGGGCACCAGCACACTATAATATATGGTATTTTTTGTTACTTTTGTGCAAATTCGTGTAAAATAAAAAAAAAAATACTCATAGATTTTAATATTGTCATGAATTTATATTATAACTTATCTCATAGATCCTAACAAACACGTATAACAGGCCACAGAATTAAATTTGTATTATAACTTATCTCATAGATCCTAACAAACACGTATAACAGGCCACAGAATTAAATTTGTATTATAACTTATCTCATAGATCCTAACAAACACGTATAACAGGCCACAGAATTAAATTTGTATTATAACTTATCTCATAGATCCTAACAAACACGTATAACAGGCCACAGAATTAAATTTGTATTATAACTTATCTCATAGATCCTAACAAACACGTATAACAGGCCACAGAATTAAATTTGTATTATAACTTATCTCATAGATCCTAACAAACACGTATAACAGGCCACAGAATTAAATTTGTGACATTTATCATATTATTTTGGTACAAAAAACACATTTAGAAATAAAATTTAAAAAAGTTACCAAAACTGATAAATTTGTAAAGTATTGCTTTCCTTCTGTTTTTTCCAATTTTTCGTTGGGAACAGTAGTTTTTTACGCCAATGCCCAAACATTTCTCAAATATTACTTTAACCATAGCGAAATACGAAACATCCGTATCATGTCAATCAACCCTCTGGTTTTTACTTGCTTGAACAAAAACTCTGGTTTCATTAAGATTACAATAGCGAATGTTTCTTCAAATAGACACGAGTGATATTTTTTGTTTTGTGAAAGACATTCTGTTGCTTTTATGGATTGTAACATTGCCATTTTTTTGGAGTTAAAAAAGTTTTATACTATATTCCGGATTAGAGTGGACATTAGAGGGCATTATAAATGTCCTCGTAAAAAGTTATCAAGTAAATTATTTTGTTGTGGGGGCTATCCGCTAGTCTGCCCCATACCCGCACCCCGCGCCCTGCACCATCCGCCCTCCAGCATCCCGCCGCCACCCTAGGAGGTCAACGCCTTACCGGCTGCACTGCTTCTCAGTTTGAAACTCGGCGGACGAAGACACTTTCTCGATCCTAAAGAGTGACGGAGTAATATTTTCTTAATTACAGTCTTCGATCAATCTTAGGCACGTGTTTGTGTTAGCTTATTCAAGTAAAGGGTGTAAACCAAATTCCTCCAATCGTGTTCCGGTCTCAGAATCGAACATTAAGGCACACACCAATAAGATAATAGACCTCAAAACAAGTTTCAATTACAGGTGAGGCTCGTAAAAATTAACAAATGCGACGTTACAAATTTATCGTAGTTCATTCATTTCTTCGTATGGTGTCCCTAAACATATATGGGAGCTGGGAGACAACATTGTCTTCACATCCATTTATCGAACCTTCAGGCTTTGAACAAACGTAGAAGACCTAGACTCGCAGTTCGTCGTCATGTTGGAAATAATAGCGCACTATTGAAGAGACAATAAAACTCGCACACGTTTAGCATACGCAAGTATTGTTACATGACAGAAATTCAGTTTTTTTTTTGGTTACCATTGGCAATCAAAACCGAAACTTCCGGGTGAAAGTCAAGTGTCTTACCAGC
Organism: Odontocerum albicorne; assembly: GCA_949825065.1. Classification (NCBI taxonomy): domain Eukaryota; kingdom Metazoa; phylum Arthropoda; class Insecta; order Trichoptera; family Odontoceridae; genus Odontocerum; species Odontocerum albicorne. The sequence continues at coordinate 31,396,977 of OX463838.1, forward strand.
TATGCCACTAAATCCGTCATTTATCGTAGTAACATATGTGGCAGATATTCTCGTTTTTTAATAAGAAAGTATTTGAAATATATACAAAATAACTCTTAATCTACATATGAAAATAGTTTCAAGTATGAAAATTGTTAATATTGATCTTTTTCAGTTAAATAAAATAAATTAAACTATTTTTTGTGTATTCACCACTGTTTTATTAATTGAGTTCACTACCGGTTTCAAAGACACCTGTTTCCTTTGTCAAGTGGCGTCAGACACTATAGTAGGAGGAAGAGGAAGAAAATATATTTTTTATTTTTAAAATTCAACTATCATAACAATAAAAACAAAACATATTTTTTAAGATTCAAGATATACTGCTAATATTATTCATGAAGGTACTTTGCTTTCCAGAATAATAAAAAAATATTCTCTTTGTGTTAATAAACGTAATAGTTTTTTTTAATATGTTGTGGTTGACTAAACATCGAACTTTAAAATGTTGTGATTGACTAAGCATCGAAATTTAATATGTTGGGATTGACTAAGCATCGAACTTTAAAATGTTGTGATTGACTAAGCATCGAACTTTCAAGTTTGTATTTAAATACCAATATTTTCATACTCACTCATCAAATATTTGACTATTGAAATTGCTATAAAATACAATTTAAATATTCAAATAAAACATTACCATCTCTTTTTATTGATTTGTTTTGAAATGAAAGTAACATTTAGTTTTAGTATAGTTATCACGTACTATTCTTGCATTTGATTTATTTATCCAGCCGCACTCCGTATATGTTATGTGTACGAGTATAATTCGAGTACCCTGTGCGGAGAACTGAAGGCTCCATTTGCAATTTGCATCGACCTCAAAGGCGGGAGCGAGGGCTGAATATGGCAGTCCAATAATTAAAATGGCATCCTTTGTAATCAAACTTTTAACAATATTGGATGTCGTCATAATAGTAAGAAAAGTAACATTTATTCCAGTTTTTAATAGGAATATAGTGTTGATCTTTAAAATCTACAAGTATATTACATACATCAGATATAATAAACATACACGCAACGCAGTGACCTCCCTGTGGGAAGATCAGCTCTATATGAACAATACTTAAAACCTTTTTTGTGATCTTGATAAAACTTAAATAAGTAAATTATAAGTTTATTGATTATAGTATGTTAATATCATGTAAATAAATTATATGTTTAGGCTATAGAGAAAAAAATACATTTAACTATCATAAGGTCTCATACTCGTATATCATATTCTCGTACATACGGTACAAGCTCATATTCTCTGCCAGCATAGAGAGAGAAAAGGGTGAGAATTATTAATGTGTAAAAAATAGCACGTAAATAAATTATTTAGTGTTATAGAAATATTCTACCCACGAATTTCCACTTTTATTTAAATAATTAAATAATAACAATACAGATTGTGTTTAGACTTTTCAGTAATATTAGAGAAAAAATGTCGGCTTATTTTAAAAATATTTTTTCTTTGAAGTATTAGCGCAAAAATATGATTTCGTCTAATTTATAGTGTATCTTCCTCATACAGACGACCTCTGTAGCTTAATTGGCAAGACACCTGTCTCCCAGGAGTTGAAGGTTCGATTCATGCTGGAGCCCATATTAAAAAAAATATTCCAGTCATTCTAGTTATCACTTAAGGCCTCTCTTACATGTCACTGGTCGGTTGGAAGAGATTACCATATGTCAATAAGCTCGCCAGGTAGTACTGTATACAACGAAAGTGAAATACAGTATACAAGATTTGCATTCTTATTATTTTTCTAAAAGCCCCGCATATTACAAAATACTCGTAGTACTCGTATAATAAAAAATAAACAAAACAAGATGGTCTTTTACAACACTTCACTTTGTTTTATTGGAGACCACCTATACGTTTCACTCCCACGAATACCAACAGAATGATTAAATATAATATAAATAATAACTTTACTTACACAAATTTAGTATGTTAATATATTTATTGTAATTAAACACATATGCTAAGGCATCAGAGAAAAAATGCATTAGAGAGATAAGCTATCATAAGATAAGCTCATTTCATATTATAATATTCTCACAATTGAATCATTATCGTTTGAAATACAGTATCGAAATCCATAAAATAACAAATCCTGCGTGACCTGGTTGATAGACATTTGTTTTTTATGGGAATTTTCAATTTCGATTCACGATGGTGGCTAAAAAAAATCCAATTTGTAGAGTTGTTTGTAAGTAATTACTACATGGTAATTAGTTCGTCAGGTTGTAAAGTATACAACGGAAGTGAAATACAACTTGGAGAATACCTCTAAGAATTGGCGATTAAACTAAAAATTATTACGTTAATAAAACATTGATGTGTTATTATACACAACATATTCGAAGATTTTATTGAGCTGGCTTAAATGATGGCCGTTTCTTCATCCTCTGGGCGATCTCAACAAAAATATTCCGTAAAGGATGCATCGCTATAATTTAAGTCAACACAGCAATATCTTCGGAAAAACATTTTAAACTAGTGTTATCACAGGTTTTCGGGTTAATCAAAATATGTTAAATTAAATCGTTCGCAATTGAATGAAACGCGATATTTTTTTTACTATTTTTGGTGTAGAAAATAATTATATAATATTCATAATGTGTGCAACACGTACAATGTAATCAGTTGCGCGTGCTAATCCCGTCAGATGAATCCCGCACCACGCACCATGCACTGCCATCGCGTGTGGTGGACCGAAATAGCCTGAAAACTGAAAGCTGAAAGCCACATGCGGCCGATCCGTGCAAATACACTGCGGCCACCACTGGAGCATACTAAGCACTCAATAACACAACCAAAAATCGTGTAAATACTGCGAAACTTATGTTTTTAATATTGATCAGTAAAATTAACTGGAAAATATTACATCTATATTTATCAAATGGACGCATATTTGCAAAAACAAACACGCAAAACATTTTTTTGTTTATTTCAAATATGGAAAAAGGCATAAACCAATTCTGAATCATGACTTCCGTGGCTTACTTAGTAAGATGTCTGTTTTCCAGCCTGGAGGTTGCGGGTTTGATTCCCGTCAGAAACTAAATTTATAAAAAAGGAATCTCAGTCTAGTTTACAATTTAGAAATATTTAACATATATATGATTGATTACAGTAATTGCTACATAACAATAAGCTGGCGATGTTGTATTGTATACAGTAAAAGTATACTCGTAATACAATATGAACAAACATGAATGCATATTTTATATGTGTAGTTAAATTGTCCTAAAAAATGTTTCTAACAAAGCCGTGTGATATTTCATGAATTATCTCAGAAGAGGCAAAATTAAGATGAGGTATTTTTTCACATATGGTACATACTCGTACGCCCATAAACGTCAACAGATCATCCCAGTTTAAATTTTAGACGAGAGCGTTTTAAGATTTTTCGTAAATATAAGTAACCATCAAAAATATATAAACTCGTATGTATTGAATTATTTTCTTTTTTTTTTCGAGACATTAAGATCTTAATCAGCAAATTAGTTTTTTTCAAAATTATGTTGATAAAATAAGGTTTAAATCCTATTAATTTAAATCGTTAGGAACGTACATTTTTTTTCATAAATTAATAATTAATGTGATTTCAAAAATTCACTCGATTACGCTGATTTCGAAAAAAAATCTTTCCTCTCGTTTGCTCTTGAAATGAAGAATAACATTATCCCGTGATAATTTTTGGAATTGGTTAAAACAAAATGAAATATAAAAAGGTTCGAGAAGAATTAAATGAAATTGTGATACATAAGTTTTAGTAAGGGACTATGCGAGTATTTTTTTTTAGATTTTAGTGTCTCAGAAATGTAGTTATTTTAATAAACATATGAAATGACGAAAATAACACTAGTTAACAAGGTTTTTGTAACAAGGGTGAAAACGGCCATTTTAGGTAAATTTTTGTGTGCTGATAACGAATATGAACTTGAAAATGTTCCATCACCTACCTTTTAAGAGAAAAACCTGAAATTAGTTTTTGACTGAGACTGAAACATTTGATAGATGAAAAGTTTGAACAAGGGTGAAAACGGATTGTAACAAGGGTAAAAACAACCATTTTAGGTCAACTTTTGTGTTTTGATAACGAATATGAACTTGAAAATGTTCCATCACCTACATTTTAAGAGAAAAACCTGAAATTAGTTTTTGAGTGAAACTGAAACTTTTGAAAGATGAAAAGTTCGAAAAAAAATTAAGTGTTGAAGAACTAGAAACTTGGAAAGCCTTTGGAAGAGTTGTTCCTAGGTAATAATAAAGCTGACAATTACGAACAGTTTGTACAAGAACTCTTGCAGTTACCAGAATCTAGAATGTCGAATGTCACTGAAAATACACTTTCCCAAAAATGTTGCTAGTAATCTGTTTATGGCTGTTTACTGTAATGTAGGGGATTCTATAGTAAGTTATCTAATTTGAGTTTTCATTCAATTTAATATACAATCTCTAAAAAAAGGTGATTCGATCAACTTTATAAAAAAGGCTAATTTTTAACAAAAAATTGGTATATAAGGTCAATTTTTCTTATGGTTATTATTTTTTATTCTGTTTTTTTTTATTTTCCTATTTAACAACATTGTATTCTGTGTCTAAATTTAGTATTTCAGGAATTTATTTATTTTCATTGTTACAATTACGACTTTTGAAATGCGTAAAAACGTACTTATTTTATTAAAAAACTCCCCCTTCTGTTACACAAAAATGTTACGTGTTACAAACTTTTCACTGTGATTTTCGTAATCAGCAGGGTTGATTTAATAAGAATCAGCTAATTTAATCTCTGTTGCAGACAAAAAGTTAAAATTTGTTAACTAGTGATAATTATTCGAAATTTATTTTCTTGATATCACATTCACTTGGCGTATATCGGAAAAAGTATATTCTCTACAATTCCACCGTAATACACATTAAGAATCAACAAATTTCTATCAATAGTAAATATAACTAATAACTAGACTCGGTAGCACTCAACTTGCCAAAGGTTACAATGATTATTTTCTGCATTTATACTAAAAAATTAAGTAATGGAGTTCTTGGCTACTGAAAAGTAAGTTAAAAAACGCGTAATAATAGCGAATGCTTATTGGATGACTAAAAAATATCGATATACAATAAACGAGGAAATAAGATAGGGGAAGAGCGGTGGTAGTGCAAAATAAACCTTATCCTGTCGGGTATCATATCAAACTTAAATTAACTGGTCTGTAGTAATTGTGATCAATTATTTCTTGTCTAACGATTACTTGTTATTCATATTCGAGGGCACATATGAATTTTGGAAAGTTATATACTCGTAAAATAATCTCAACTATGCTGGTCTCCGGAACAAAAACTACTTAAACATTTGGTTGCTCCGTGGCCTAATGTTTCATTACTTTTTTACCTCAGATGCATCTTCTTCCTGAACTTCGTCTGGTATGGATGTTCTACAAGTAATACAATAGCAGTGAAAGGATCTCATACTCGTACGAGTATTATGTCCAAAGTACTCGAACTTCATTTTTTTATACTGAATAATATATCTCTATCTGTATTTCTTCATTAATAGCATCACATTTCAAAAGCTTCTACGAGTACTTTCTTTGTGGTGGCCTGAGGGAGTGTACGAGTATCCATATGTCAGTAGAGAAGCACGAAGAATATAATATAGAAATGCTAAATTTGTATACGTAAGTCGATATTGAAATTCTTGTTACAGGGAAGATTGTACGAGTATTTTGAAGAAGCAATTTAATGCTACCTCTTATTCCACGTTTATATCTTGAGACTAGTTCTATTGATCATTCAGAAAGCATCCCAGATATTATATATTTGTATCGTAAGACTCGCTCAACAACTGCATTATTTACATGAATACTACCTCTATACCTCTTTAATAACCCTTAAACATACGAACTTACATAAAATGTTAACTGGCTTAAAGCTCCTATATAGAAAGCTTATTTTTTACGATTGCATAAAAAAGTACTTATATATTTTTTAAATAATCACCTGCCGTAAATTAAAAAGAAATAAAGATTAACGCGTGCTCTAAAAAACTTTAAATTCAATATTTTTTTAGATCGTGTCTAGCAACCTTTAGGGCTTAAGGGTCTTAACATATTTTCTAGCATCATACTAATATTGGATCAAGACGACCTCATAAGGTTAAATGGTAAGACGCTGGTCGTCCACCCAGGGGTTTCGGGCTCAATTCCCAATGATACCCAACAAAATATAACATGGGGCCAGGTCTGGTTACAAACATCGTCTGGTAACAAAACTCGTACACATTCGACGTTTGCGAGTGTTGTTGTCTGTCCACGTTGTGTTGTATTTCCTACACATAAGATAGAAAAGTGTGAGTTACTTGCATAATCCTGTGGTTCTTAACCCGAAGGCTCGATTCCTGAGGCCGAAGGCAATATTGACTCCCGGTCACCCTCTTCAACATGCCGCATTATAAATTTGGTTATGTTGAGAAGTACAATATGAATGAATGAAAAATAGTATTTTTTACTTAATATTGATCCGTCAGAATAACAGAAATTTTGAGCTAAGTTGGAAGGTTAAGGTACGACTATAAATAACAGGGATTTTACGAAAACACCAATATGCTCTCATGATATTTCTGTTTTAAAGCGAACATTTCAATTATAAACTTTTCGAGTCGAGTCCAGTCGACTTTTGCATAATCAATGTGCTAACGCTAGGTAAACAGGCTGCGATATTGACGCATCTCTAGATACCAGATAGTGTTCGAGATAGCGGTAAAGGAGTATGGAGTGCGCTACACTGCGCGAGTGGGCTACACTTCATCGCTCTCTGTAAACTCCATAGAGTATAGTATACTATGTTCTCTATCTCCCGGCCCCGGCCCGTGGGTCTGCACGATAATAAAACAAGTTATCTTTCGTGCCGCCTCGGCCCTGCTCGGCCCTACTCGGCTCTTGCTCGAAGTTTTAATGCGCGCTTTCAAAATCATGGCGCGCGGCACGTGCCTTTTAGAAATTTGTGGAAAATACTTAATCAAAAACGCAATCAACGCATTTCTTCAAAACAATTCGACATGACTTGGAAAAACATTTTGTTTTACAAATGGATTTATTACGAATACAAACAAATATTAAATCGTGTTACACATTTGTAGGATACAGTTCAACCTCTGTGGCTTTGTTGGTACCCAGATTTTTTTTAAATGATTACATTTGAATGCTCACTCCGGGATTGTTTATAACCGTTTATTTTGGTTGATTGGAAGAGATTACCATGTGGCAATAAATCCGCCAGGTTTAATTATTTACAACGAAAGTGTAATTCAATACAACTTGACGAATTTGTTGTCATGTGTTGCAATCTCTTCCAACCATCCAGAAAAACGCTAAATAGGCTGTAACTGAAAACAAACCATGGTACTTGAAAAAAATTGTACCAAGAAGAATCGAACACGTAACCTCAAAGTCGGAAGACAAGCGTCTTACCAATTAAACTACGTAGGTCTCATATACTTATTATCTGGAAACGGTAATGTGTGGAAAGGAATTTGGTGTAATATTTTTGAACATGTATGACGAACTAGTAATAAAAATATTATATGAGGCTTGTATGTAGATTGAGTGAAGAAGAAGAACGAAAAATAATGAGATAACAAAAAAAATGAGGTTGGAGTATGAATAGAAAGATTTGAAGTTTTGCCTTCTCTACTTTCCCGTCCAATATACGGCTATACTTATTATGATGACACAAAACATTTAACAATTTTAAATTATCGGCGCAGTTTAAAAACAATCTTTAAGATTTCCGAAACTGTTTTTAGATCAGCTCTTGTCTACTCATAGTAAGCGAACGCGAGAAATAACATAAACGCATTTTTTAAATTTATTGTTTACTGACATCCCCTTTGGAATTATAGGTTGAGAATGATAACTTAAAGAGAATACGACCTCTATCTTATTTACGGTAGTCTGTAAGAGATAGATCTAGCAAATAGGACTCAAGAATTAGCCGTCATAAGGGTTTCTGCATTCCTGGTGTAATGTCTATAGGGTAATAATGAAAAACAATGAGTAATAATCGCACCCATGCTCAGTGGTATCATCCTATTTTTGTAACAACCGGTTCGCATATATTATTTGGTAGATGTCCTTATTTTTTTTATATAAAATATGTATACATAATCTAATACTAAATTAAAAACGGTAAATTTGAGTAAAAGTCTTACCAAAAACCAGATCAATCGGGATCAAGATTTAAGCAGGTGACATTTTGAACAGGTTATAAGTTATAAGTCATAACATAAACTTGCACGGTTTCTTAGTAAAATACGAGTATATCGCGAGTATTGTTATTTGTTATCCAATGTTTTCACCTTATAACATAAATTATTTACAAAGTTTTATTTTACGTAGTGTAATGTATCTTTCTAAACTAAAATAGTATTTAAAAGTGTTTCGAAGTTTTTATTAAAAACAATATACGAGTATTTCATCATCTTTAGAGCAAACTCCAAATACCTTTCTGATTGTTCGAGAACTCGTCGACCTTTTGTTTCTCGACTCTTGTATCATCTGTATTATGGTAACCTTTTCGCAACCAAGATTTGACGAAAGGCATTGGATTCTAATCCATTTACGGTTTTTCAATTATGTGAATCGCCATTAAGTGCGAAATATTTTCAATTAGTAACGAAATTCTTTGATCGTTAGCAATAATATTCATTGCACTGAATGTTCTTTTGACTTCTGCTGAACTTATAGTAACGACTTTTATTGTTTTTCTAGCTGTTTCAATATTCTGAGGCATCTGAAAATTTGGTCAATCCATTTCATCGATGAAGTTTTGAAAATCGTTCATAAGAATTGGGTACTTTAAAAATAACGCCAACTCTTGGAGTATTTTCCCCCTTCTAGCCATGGAGATGACGTTATTTTCTCAGTCTATGTACCTCTAAGAAATTAAAGGTCGAAATAAAGTTTTTATACGATAGACTATCGTTACTTAAAAGTCTACTGTTCATATTGTCAATTACGCTTTGTATTAACTGACCTCATGGCAATTAAATGTTTATTATTGGTAAAAAATAAATATTTTTGAATATTTCATATTCTATTATTTCTGATAGTGACATCTCATTTCCCCCTGATTTTCCTTTATCCGATACAGTGATCGTATTCAGCTTTTATCACGGTAACATATTGAGCTTTTATGATTAGTATGATCAATATCGATCTTGATTATACTTGAAAAAATGTAGCATGGTCCCTGTGACAGTTCACAAATTTGCCCCAATACAACCTTGTAACGACGTTCCGTAATTTTAATTATTTTATCAACTTTAATGTAAGCCTCAATTCTAATAAATAGCAAGTTATTTAGGTAAATACATTACATAAAACTAACAATAATTACAAATTAATACATCTTGTTGCAAATTAGCAAAAATGTGGCAGTTTGTTAAAATCAAATAATATTTGGTGACGTTTGTCAAGTCACTATGTTAGTCTGCGTTGGCTAGGGATGGGGTATACGATAATTGAATTTTCGATATTTTTATACCTAAAATTAAATGTTCATAATTAGTATTAATTCATAGTGAATCTTGGCCTATTTAAAGATAGATACCAATCGTACAATACATTAGAAAGTCAGTATAATGAAAATTAGGAATTAAAACGTCAGTTTAGAGAAAAACAATTTTTCGATTTATAAAAAAACGATTCGGTTTGTAAAAAAACGATTTTACCCCATCCCTTTAAGACATGACAATTCAAATGTCTCAGGGACCATCCTATATTTTCTCAAATATAACATGTGTTGTTTCAAAGTGAATAATCATCCCTTATTCGAAACCTTTGTATTGTTTCCAAAAAAAAAATTAACCTCAGGAAAATATTGTTGAATTTTGCATCATAGTATTTTTAATGTCTCCCAGATCTGATTGCGTCTATTTCCATCATTTTGTTTAGTCAAGGGATGTATAGTATTTTGTTACAAAGCCAGGCTGTGTATTTTAAAAATATATTCCGACTTATTTTCTTAAAATTTTGGTTTTACCTATTTGGCATTTTTCTTAACATTAAAATTTCAACAGGTTCGGCGAACCATGTCCTGAGAACTGGTGCAAACCGGTTGAATGACATCACTGACATGCCTAAGGTTTAGCTATTTTCCGACAGTTTTAGAATTTAGGGAACTTTCAGAAATCCACTAAATTAAAATATAATTTAATAAAATACGCTTGGAAAAATATAACGGAAAATATAAAATAGTAAAGCAAATTCATTTGTTCACTGTGTTCCTTGTTTTTAAAAACAATTCGCATTTTTTCTTTTAAACGAGTGTTTTTATCATTTATGTTAGTGTTTGAACAAAGTTACTAGATAGTTTATTTATTTGGTATTCATTACAACATTACAATTTTCCAATGTAAAGTTATTTTAGTAAAAAGTTTTAGTTTGAATCAATGGTATGAAAAATATTAAAAATGAATTAGAATACCAAATCACGCTACAAAGTATTAGAGCCTCTGAAATATGGCAAGGAAATGCCCTCCGATACTCCGTGCGCTAGACAGAGACAGCTTCAGCTACCTCTGGCGATGTTTAATTAAACTTCGACTGCACCACGGACGGTTTTTCACGTCGTACTGTCAGCCGTGCAAGAAAATACAAACTTTCCCATCATTGTCCGAATTTACAATATTTTCTGCATTTCACATCATGTAAAATTACAGTATATACTCTCAATAATCATCGGTTCATGTCTTCAACAAATACAAAAATAGAAATTAAAATTTTTAATAAAACCTAGAAAATAAATGAAAAATCAATGTTTTTTCTAAAAGATAAATTTAATGATGTATCTATTCAAGCTTTTTACATAGCGAAACAAATTTAAATAATTTTTTTAAGTTACAAAAAAATATGTTATCAAAATTTTATTCATAATATATCGATTTCAAAAAGGTTTCTGTTTAGACTAAAGAGAAAACAGCGCTCGACGGCCGATGGCGCTTATCTTTCATACAGTATTTCCAACATGGCGGTTAGCAAAGGCTAGACTGAATGGTCTCGAGTGTTCTGTACAGCAACTAGACACCGTATCGCAAGAGTTCCGACGATCTGCAAATACGCCGGGAGAGAGGACAAGAATATATATTTTCTTACTCGGTGGCTTTATTTCACAGGCCGTCTGCCGAATTAAGCCTCGGCGGATCCGGCTGGCCTGAGCGGAGCGGGAGCGCGGGAGAGGTCTGAAGAGTCGAGCATTGGGCAGAGCGCCGTACGCCCGCCAGTCCCGTCAGTTGCCGTACGAGCATTTCCTTCTCGCGCCGTCAACTTTTCTTTCGTGCACGTTTGTCGTTTCGAAAAGTTTCATTTTCGTATTTCCCGTCGTGTCTCACCTCGTCCGCACGTGTGCGTGTCAGGGGTACCAACACAAATGCGTAAATCTAACTTTCAACTCGCAGTGACCTTTTCCCGCCTAAATGTTGATTACAAAATCACGTACGCGTTATTTGTCTAGGTTTACGGAAATGCACATTTTTCGTTCCGGGAAAATGAATATGCACATCGGAAGAAATCTCCGTTGAAGTGCCTCAAAGTTGTTTTCGTCCGTCGAAAGATTTCGTGGGAATCGTTTGCAATTTTCGTGTTGCATAGTGATAATTGGTGCATAATCTTTATTTAGCAAAGTGATAATATTTTAACGATTTATTTATGAAACTTTTCATTAATTGAATTTCACGGTTCAATTGCATCGAGCTGTTTATAAACGAACGACTCGCCTTTGAAAAAATAACCAAGTTTCCACAACATCCGACTGTTTACCTCTTCAGTTAGGTATGTACCTTATTTATACTTTGTAAACCTTATGTAACACGTTACTAAATATTATGTATACTATTTTTTGTTTTCCACGTAAAGACATCCACTTTAAACGAATATATTTTTGTAATATTCTTTTTCAAGGTTCTATCTGATAAGTTATTCTTATCTATCAACGATAGTGTAGTACAAACACTAAATTAAACCATTTTGTTGTGGAGTGCTGTAACACATGTTTCCCTCGCCACCCACGGTTTCACACAATGAAACAAAGCATCTCCCCAGAAAAGAGCGTATTAGTTGCTGTTTATAAGACTTAACATTTCACCGTCAGTGGTATTTTATTGTTTTACATGTAGTACTTACATATTTTTATAAATACAATTTTAAAATATTGATATGTTTTGTGGCTGAAACTAGCAATATATTTTTGGTATATTGATATATTATTCAACATAAGTAATAAGCATAATATTTTTCAAAAGTCGAAGTTGTAAGTCGTGGATTAAAAAAACTACATTAAAAATAATAATTTCTTATAAAAAAAATTCTGGTATAAAATAAAAATTAATATATTCTCAAAAGGTGTTTTTCTTGAAGCTACTCGTATTTACCTGTATTATTCAAAACGTTTATCAGAACAGCCAGTAGTTAAAAAGTTTAAAATTATTCGTATTGGCTACCCAAAACTAAGGAAATCACCAGAATCCCGATTGTTGTAGATTGGTTCGACTCCCGTTGGTACCTACATTTTTAAAAAGGTTATTTTCCTTAAGGCTTGTTAATCACCTATCTGGTTGGAATAGATTGCCACATAGAATTAAACCCGTCATGTTATACGAGTACTACTAAATCGAAAGTGTAATATTTTGTAAGTGAACATACAAAATAATTATAACCTGTAAACTTAAAATTAAATTTTTAAGAATAATTTAAATGCATTCGAATAATTTTAAATATCCTTAAATTTGATTATAAATGCTTTCGTCATCTTCAAATAGTTTTTAAGAAGGAAAAAATCTAAAACTCATATATGTACTCGTATGTGTATTATGTTATAGCTCGATCTACATTGAGTAAGGATGCTAGCATGCCGCATCGTCAGCAAAGAGAGCGATCTATGTATTTTCAGGCCAACATATTTGTAATTAAGTGAATGAAAAACATATATAAGGAATATGACAACTAAATTAAAAATAATTTCAAGTAAATATTTTTCAAAAAGGCGATATATAATCAGTATTCGTTAGTTAACTTTTATTTATTATGGATACATAATATGATTTGTGAGTAAATGGACGTTTATGCGCAAAAAGGACCTACCCACTATTTAAAAAAAAAAATTATTTTAAATATCGAATAAGTTTATTTCATGGTTCGAATTCCGTCTGAAATATGATAATTTTTTTGTGGTATGCGTACAACTCTTAATGTTAAAAAATATCAAGTCATTTAAATGTGTATTTCATGGTTAAATTCTGTCTGAAATAAGATTTGTTCCTCACATACTCGTACGTACAACTATATTCATGCAAAAATATTAAGCCAATAGATTTTGTATTTCGTGGTTAAATTCTATATATTTTTTTTTTTTTATATTTTATACAAGATCATGGAAAACGGGTCGTTTCCTTAAAAATGTCGACATAGATAAAATATGGGTTGGGTGCTTTTTGCATATAAAAGGCAAATTAGTAGTAAAAAGATAATCTTTTACGTGTATTTATGGATAAATCAAATGAAACCCATTCGAAAACAATGTGTACCGTATTTAACTGTGTTAGGTACTCGTATATTTTTGAAACTAACACGACGTCCTTTGCTTAATTGGTACTACGCCTGTTCTAGAGCCTGGGGGTTGCTGATTCGATTTTCATTGATATTCAATGTTATTTAAAAAAAGAAGAGATCTTAAGGCCTCTATAACATCTTGCAGGTCGGTTGCAAGAAATTGTCATATGACAAGAAACCTACTAACTAGCATGTACTGTATGAAACAAAAATGTAATACAATAATATAATAACGTTGTAATTTACTTTATCAACCACTGTTTATTCCACTTTTTGTAACGCTCTAACCCTACCGATTTCAAGGCTTTCACCTCATCATCAGGGGAGGACAAACAATGTCTTGAAACCTCCACAATGTTAATACATTAACTATAAACAATATAATGTATGTTAATAACATGTTGTGACTCTTGTTTCTGTAAAACTCGTTTTTCTTATAAGAGATAATATTCACTTTTTTTTAAATACTTGCATATACTCGTATAATACTTTCAACACATTTTCCGTTTCGTATATATCATATATGTGTGTATATAATAATTTCAACGCCCGTGATTGACTTTGTGATTTTTTTAATGCTTCCAGCTTAGGCGAACTTTGGAAAATATTTTTTTAAAATATGTTGGCATATCCAACCTGTATTCTGCAAATGATGTTAAAAAAATTATATATACGAGTATATACCATATATTTACCAGTTTCAAACAAAATGGGACCAATCAGACTCCGTTAGATCTTTTTCATTGACCGCTATGTTTTGCTTGTTGGGATTCACAGGGATATTTTATATAATAATAATAATATAATGACAATTTATGTAGCTCCTCAAGGGCGCTCAGGAATCGAACCCACTCTTATTGATAGATTAAAAATATTACAAAAATCAAAATAAGTTGAGTGTAAGGATAGGAAGGCGTTTGCGATGGCCATTACATTGGGTACGTCCCCGTGTCTGCGTATATTTAGAAAAAACATATTTGGTGAGAAAACTGCAGAAACTTACCAATGGAAAACAAACTACAAAGAAACGTTTGTAGATATTCCGATGTGTGATAGTAACACATTTGATGCGAGTATTAACACGTTTTAGGTGGAATTTAGTGTATGTGTATAAATTATGTATAGTATATTCTTGAATTATGATAAGATTTTCCAAAAAGGAGTGTCTTCAAGTGCTTCCTAAAGCTACACACGCTACCTTAACACTTAGAGGCAGACCGTTCCACACAACGGCAAAAGCTCTATCATAATAGAAATAGACTGCGCTATTCCCACATTAAGGTATCATTTTATGATCATTTCGCTACCTTGTGGATGGAATTGGCACTATTTTTCGTTACTGGCGGATTTCATTTGCGCGTTGAACGCTGGCTCCGGACTTACGATGATTTTGCATACCAATAATAATAATTGACCGTAGGTAAATGTTTGTAGCGTTACGCATTCTGCTGGTGTTTTAACTCTGACCGGGTAAACAAACTATACTCCACTTGTTGCAATACCCGTCACACCGAGCGTATTTACTCGCTCGGTACTAAATATGCCGCTGGCCCTGAAATTAAATATCTACTCACGCAACGCGTCGATGCTACGTGTAGGTAACTAGTTAAAGTTAGGGAATGTACTCGAATTAATGTTAGCACTACGAATGCCGGAATGGTATATTGATGTTTAGCACTACGAATACCGGAATTCCATATCAATGTTTAGCACTATGAATATCGGAACGGCATATTGATGTTAGGCACTACAAATACCCGAATGCCGTATCAATGTTTAACTCGACGAATACCGGAACGATATATTAATGTTTAGCACAACAAAAATACCGGAATGCCGTATCGATGTTTAGCAAGACAAATATCGGAACGATATATTGATGTTTAGCACTACTGTCGTATTTTGATTTTATCACTATGAATACCGAAATGTTATACCGATGTTCTGGACTACGAATACCAGAAGGTTATTCCGATCTTTGGCATATTCCAAACATCCTTACAGTTTTGCGGCAATGGTTCTTGTAAAAATAGGTGCTCTTCAAATCAAACATAACATTTTTTATAGAAAAACTAGCTGTACCCAGCCACGCGTTGCTGTGGCTCAGTCTGGTTAAATGGAAAAGAAAGAAAAGAGAAAGCACACGTTTCAATTATGTTTAATTTCACAATGCTTGTGGGTAAACAATATTTTTGATGTCTTTCAGTCACTCTCAGTCTGTCGCGTTTATCGCCGTGCTCGCAAATGATCGCGTCACTCCAATAGGTCAATTCACGATATGATTTGAATTCAAATGAAAGATCGATTGCACTGAAAAAGAAGAAAGAAAGTTATAACAAAAACACATAAAATTGCGAAACATTAAAAAAGGAACTGAATAATATTGGTAAGTTCATAGACGTCTTTGTTCTTCGCGCCAACAATATCTCTTTCACTCACCCAATCTTGATTCTTATAAGTGATTTGAATATAGGGAAATACTTTTTCAACCGATCCTTCTGATCACTAAATTGCATAAGTTATAGTCTTCCAACCTTAGTTCTATTACCGTAATTTACAACTGCATCTCGCGAATGAACGTATTCTTCAGAGCAAAGCTTGGTCCGTGTCAAACGGATGAATATCAAACATTCTGATTTCTATGACAGTTCACAAATTTGCCCCAATACAACCTTGTAACGACGTTCAGTGATTATAATTATTTTATCGACTTTAATATAAGGCTCGATTCTAATAAATATCAAGTTATTTAGGTAAATACATTACAAAAAACTAACAATAATGACAAATTAATACATCTTGTCACAAATCTCCATTTCTACATACGATTGATGTGAGAATATCTCAACTGATCGATCGTTTTGCAGCTGGACACGCATATTTGTAGTTAATTTCAACGTCTTTACGTGTCGCCACAAAGTAGAGTATTTCATGCAATATATAAAATTGCGAAACATAAAAGTAGCTTATTAAATGTTAAGGGACACAAAGCGATAATTGTAACTTATTAAATTTTAAGGGAAGACAAATAGATAATTGGAACTAATAAAAAAAAACTCCATTTCTACATACGATTTGATAGATTTTGAATTATAAACATAAAATGTAATTCTATATAAAAAAGATACTTTTGATATTCCTACTGACCTATTTCAGTTTCTATCAGCCTGTCGCGTACATTATGATGAGAACGAACCAGTTCTGAATCTACAGATCTCGATCCCCGTGCATCCTCAAGTCTGGATACACGTCGTTCTGCTGCTTCTTCGACATTTTGATGAACTAAAGCAGATCGATGCACTGAAAAAAAAGAAAGAAAGTTTAAACACATAAAATTTTGAAACGTTAAAAAATATAGACATTCAGTGATTATAATTATTTTATCGACTTTAATATAAGACTCGATTCTAATAAATAGCAAGTTATTAAGGTAAATACATTACAAAAAACTAACAATAATGACAAATTAATACATCTTGTCACAAATCTCCATTTCTACATACGATTGATGTGAGAATATCTCAACTGATCAATCGTTTTGCAGCTGGACACGCATATTTGTAGTTAATTTCAACATCTTTACGTGTCGCCACAAAGTAGAGTATTTCATGCAACATATAAAATTGCGAAACATAAAAGTAGCTTATTAAATGTTAAGGGACACAAACCGATAATTGGTAACTTATTAAATTTTAAGGGAAGACAAATAGATAATTGGAACTAATAAAAGAAAACTCCATTTCTACATACGATTTGATAGATTTTGAAATATAAACATAAAATTTAATTCTATATAAAAAAGATACTTTTGATATTCCTACTGACCTATTTCAATTTCTATCAGCCTGTCGCGTATATTATGATGAGAACGAACCAGTTCTGAATCTACAGATCTCGATCCCCGTGCATCCTCAAGTCTGGATACACGTCGTTATGCTGCTTCTTCGACATAAACATCGAGATAATCCCCGTGCATTCTCAAGTCTGGATACACGTCGTTCTGTTGCTTCTTCGATGTTTTGATAAACTAAAGCAGATCGATTGCACTGAAAACGAAAAAAGAAAGTTAAAACATATAAAATTGTGAAACATTAAAAAAGGAACTGAGCAGCGTAAAAGTTTGTTTTAATTTTAATTTTTTTTGCGATATTTCTACGGGTACTTCTTTCTAATGTACCACCAAATAATTTATTTATTTAATTAATTACATAAAAGTGTCTTTATATACAAATGAACATGTGACAGGTTATACAAGTACTTAAAATTATTGACAAATAATACAACTTTATCTTAAATTAACATGAGGATACAAAAAGCAGTATTAATAATAAATTACAGTCATTGTTTTAAAATTATTTGATAATTATATGTGTATTTAAGTTCAATATATGTTATGTATGTATAACACAGGAATAATATGTATGTGTCACTATTCTTTTCTCTGTTGTTATCTATAAATATAATTGTAAGTGCTTTATATTTTAAGCTTAAATTCAATTGTAAAATTGATTAGATATAAGTACTGATGCAAATTTGAAAAAAGTTAGGTTAACTTTTGAAATATGAATCAATAATGAAAGTTTTTCACCAAATATAATTCTTAAGTCCATTATTTTTAAACTTATACAATTTACCATAGTCACCAAGTCAATTTTATGACAATATAACTATTTTTTATCAAGTTTTTCTATTACGTCGTAAAAGTACATCGTAATGACGCAATGTCAACTGAGCAATTACGTGTTCGTAATTAGTATTTTTTTTAAATGAACGATTTTACATCATATTTTTTAATTTAAATATAATATCAATAACTTACCTCATTTATTGAAGTCAATTATCTATTATCTTATCTATATAAATAAAATGTTATATATATTGAACCAAAATATGATTCAATCGTAGATCACTTTTCTAAAATGTCAATCTCACTGAGCAATTAAGCATCTGTCAATCTGTCGGTAAAACGGTTCGCAATTGTTTCGTGTCTCGACTTATAAAAGTACGTAATACATATAAAATTTCAATTTTTATAAAATTAATGATTAAATTTTTATTTATATAGATTATTAAACATAAAATTATAAAATAATTTATTTATAATTAATTTATAATTAATTTTACATTAAATCATCGTAAATTCCGAAACGCCGAAAATGAAATTTGACAGATGAAATTTGACAGATTAATTCCATTAATTCCATGTCAAACCACAGGTTCGCATAAATATTTCTTTTTGATTTAAAAAAAAAATTATATACACTGATATATATATATAAATAAAAATCAAATAACATTTCCGTTGACGAATATTAACTTTACTCAAAATTTCAAAGCGATCGGTAGAGAACTTCCGGAGATTAGCTAGCAATAATTAACGAACATTTACATTTTTATTTATATAGATAGATAGATAGATAGATGAACACACAAACAATGATATAAAGAAATTAACAAAATCCTAAAAGAAAATTAAATGAAATTGAAATGCAATGTCCAAAATCCACATTAATACCAAAATATAGAGATCTGAGAATCATAGAGTTGAATAGAATAGATGCTTTTATTATTTTTTTTCGTAACTAAACATTTTTATCACATGTTTAAGAGTGTCTCATTTCAATATTTAATCCCTTAAATGTCTATAAACTATGTCTCACACGGTTCTGTCACCATACACATTGTTCAGTCTCGGAACCCTTATAATTAATTCGTCCTACCGATATAACATAGGAGTAGGCATGTCAATAATTAGTTTCAATAATTATGTTATTGAATGAATAAACTTCGAATAGTGAAATAGCGTGCTGATGTTTGATATTAAAAATACCGGAATATGATTCAGATATGTAGGCCAGGCCTATGAATACAAGAATATGATACTGCTATTTGTTATTGTTCGAGCGACTGATATATCGTACTAGTACCATATATACCGAAATACGAGTATGTACTCGTATATTTACTGATGTTTGCCACAATAAAGATCAGAATGACGTACTGACGTTATTCTATAAGAATATTGAAATTATATTTGATATTTCAATGGCCGATGTTTCAACACTACGAATGCTAAATGTTTATCAACTTACGAGTAAGTCTACTCGAGTTATTTATAAAAAGCCTTTGCGAACCTATTAGCCTTTCTTTATCCGAAACTGTTTTATTTGATCTTCTTCACAATCATTCGAAAAAAATAATTTATCAATTAAATTATTCATGTCCTCGTTGGTAAGATGGCTGTCTTCAAGCTCGGAAGTTAAGGCCTCTTTAACATCTTTCTGGTTGGTTGGAATAAATTCGCCACGTTGCAATAATCCCACCAGGTTGTACTGCATCATATACTATGAAAGTTCAATATAATATTTTCATTTGAATTAAATTTCATACGATAATTTCCTAGAATAATGTGTGAGAATTATTGACGCCATTGAAAATAGTGTTTATTATGCATTTCTATTCAATTTGTAACAACAATAGAAATTTATCATAAATACTCGTATTTATTCCTGAGACTAACACAAATTAAACGAAAACTCGCTGATGTTTGTTGTTTTTTCTTCTTCATTTTAATTAATTATGAATTCGAATTAATTATACCAATTTATTAAATTAATTGTATGTTATCGATTTTTTTATTAGGCGATCCAACCAAACTAGGATGGTTTGTTGATTTACATTCTACAAATTTCTCATTATGTCAAATTCCCTTCCCTTAGAGTCGCCATTCGCTCTTAAAAGCTGAAAAGTTATAATTGACTTCTTGGTGTATTAGATCTAGAGCGTTTTATGAAATATTAAAATAAAAACCATACATATTATGAAATGTAATTAGCTTGCTAACTATCATATCTATATACGAGTATTTACTTCGTTAATTTTTACTAGTTATTAGCCTCCAAACCATATCACATACAATTTATCTAAATAATGCATTTAAAATTAGACAACTGCATCAAGTCATAACCTACCTACCTCAGATGGTTATACTTCTCTTGTACGAGTATGTTAGAACTAAAGCTCTATAGGTTATACATCTCTTGTAGAACTAAAGACTTAAAAGTCTGCCAAGTGGCCTTCCTTTATGTTGTTGAGCTTGTACTCGTATATTATAATGATCTTTGTTGACCGTGTCAACTGTGATCTGTCTACCATACATGGCCTACCCATGCAGAACTTCGAAATCTTATATCGATTTTCGAGTTTCTTGATTAGATCTCAGTTTTCATTCTCTTGCAGCCTGTTTTAGGCCAGGTATTGTTTGTATTAGTCGGTTTTCGAAGCTCAATTAAATTTTGTTGGTCTTTGAGTGTCATGGCCCGCGCTTCGTAGCCATATGTTTCAGATGATTCGTAGCCAGATGATCGGTCTACAGACGAAATAGCCGGTCCGATCAATACATAAATTAAGATGTAATAAGATCTGAAAATGCAACCGATCCGGGAATCAAACTCAAAATACCAGAATCATAGTAATCTCATCACGCTACAACTACTTTTATCACTGTCGTCTGAAACTAGTTTATGTACCGAAAATTATTTCTTCGAGTAAAAAATTAAAACTAAATTATTTTTAAACATAATGATTTAACATTAAAATGTAAAAAAATCTACCCAATGAAATTAAAGTGACAGGCCTGTTTCATTTTACAAAAGCATTGTCAAACTGTAATTGCTGTACAAAAGCATTGTTAATGTTTTACAAAAGCGTTATTAAATTATTAAACTTTATGTCACTTAAATTAAAGTTTATTGTGTAGATTTTTTTACATTTAAATGTTAAAGCATTCTGTTTAAAAATATATTTCTACAATGTAAATACCGATTCAATTAATGATGAATTATTTCTGCTGTACAGTAAACATGTGTTTAAAATGAAGTGTTTATTAATTAATATTAGTTTATGATATAAATGAATAAACAGTAAAATGCTTCAACCGGTTTATCAAACCGACGTCGGACTCCCTAACCAAATCGAGCACATAGCCTTGACGATACTCTGACAGGATAAGAACGAACGTTCAAATAACGTGAAATCACTTCCTAGACCATCGCAATATTACATTATTGAATACTATACGACTTTTTTATTCCAGTGTTATCGTGTGATGGCAACGAAATCAAAAACTCATTTACGTAACAGAACTGAACTGTTGTCACAGGAAAACAAGTAATTAAAACTGCTCACAGTTTGAAAATTAACCTTGACGCATAATCCATTACAGAGAAGCGTAATATTAAATAGGCATTATATAATTGAAAATCTACGACCTCCGTGGCCTTGTTGGTAAAACGCTTGACTCGGAGGTTTCGGGTTTGATTGTCGATGGTATCCGAAAAAATAAAATAGTACTATAATTATGTCTACTCGATTGGATGAACTGTTTTTTTTCAAATAATATTTTTATATTGTATTACACTTCCGCTGTATACAATATAACCTGTACAAAAAAATTTAAAATGCCTCAGTCTTGTGAAATAATTTGTTTAGTAGCAATACTCGTGCGAGCCGAGTAAGTGTGCGAGTGTTATTGCATCTTTACGTGTGGGGCAGTATTACCAACATGTTTCGTGCCTATTCCAGTGATTCTTAAACCTAAACGCTCAATTACTGAGATCGAAGACAATATTGTATCCCGTTCACGTTCTACAATAATATGCTAGAATTACCAATTCGGATATATTGAAGAATGAAAAATATGAAATAGAAAAAGAAAAGAATGAAAAATAAATTTAGTTTATTGATGATTTGTGTATTTGCTTGATTTGCAAATGTTTTGAATCAAATGCTATTAAAGTAATTTCAACATAATTATACTCGATTTTCATTTTTATTGTACAAGTTAATTACTTATAAACAGTTAAATAAATGCCCGTAATAGTTCCTGAATGAGAAGTACGAGTATATTGTGAATCACGATAAGTATTGTATAAACATATTCAACGGATAACTTTTATCAATCGAACATCTGCCCCTTTAAAACCGTGGCTTAATATTATACTCGTATAGTATAATCAGAATGAACAAGATGGAAGTTTCTGTCATGTGTCGTTTGGGCCACTGCGTGGTTTCTAGTCACCTTTACATAATGGGTATTGTGAAGAATCCCGGCTACGAGTGTGGTCTGGGTGATGAAACTATAGTCCATGTATTTTTCGGTTGTCTTTTGTGATACAGGTTTGATTTACTAAAATCCATATCTTTGTCGCGTCCAATGAATGTTGCGTTTCTTCTTTCTTCGTGTAACTTTTCCACTTACCATATACTCGTAGATCGATTCTTAAAATTTTGAAGATTAATCAGCTAAAACTATAAATTGTCTAGAATTGTCATTTTTTAAAATTAGTTTTATTACATTGACTCATATAATTGCATAGTGAATTTATTTTGGTGGCACATATCGTCCTAGTTTGGGTGGGATGGCATATTATTATTTTGGTGGCACAAATCGTCCTAGTTTGGGTGGGATAGCGTATTATTATTTTGGTGGCACAAATCGACCTAGTTTGGGTGGGATGGCATATTATTATTTTGGTGGCACAAATCGTCCTAGTTTGGGTGGGATGGCGTATTATTATTTTGGTGGCACAAATCGTCCTAGTTTGGGTGGGATCAGTATTATTAAAAAAACTTGCGTTCTTCAAATTTTAAAACTCAGTATTATATTTAGCTTATAATTTTTCAAAAACAAGATTTATGAAATGTTGTCAAAAATATCATTTTGTTTTCATCGTCATCATCATCATCACCACCACGCCATGGCCCTATTAGAGTAGGTGGAGAGAACAGATCTTCACTTCAGTCTATCCTGACACATTTTACGTTATGCCACGTTCATACAATTCGTTATGCATGCTCTCATATTATAAATAAAACTTCCCTTTTTTAGAATATCATTATTTTGATCGTGTCACGTTTTTCTATGACTTCCCAAACTTCTAGTACCTTTTATTGTAGTTCTATAGATTATTTTTGTAAATCGTTCATAACTCATTCTTTCAATGATTTTTCCTTCATCTAAAGCACGACACGACATCCTTAATGTCCTCGTTCCTTATTCTGTCAAACGTTGCTTTTTTATACCTTATACGCAACGCTCTTGCGAGCATTTTGTATTAATTCTTAGAAATAAAGTATACATTTACAAAGTAAACGTGAAAAGTAAAAAGATTTATATGAACCAGTTTTTTTTTCAAAGAGCATATCAAAAAGTTGTTTTATAGTACAGCAGAAGGGAAATTCGCAATACATATAAGGTTTGTCTTTAATTACAACACTGACATTTAATCCAATGTTTTTTTAAATATTTTTGTACTAAATACAATTAACTACACAATATAAAAGAATAGGCGCTATTTTTTAAAGAAATTTATGAAGTCAGAACAAAATGATTAGATCAATATGGTTGCTGGGTCTCTGGAAACAACAGAATTTATCGAAAAATTCGACGATTTTCGGTCCGTAAATATTCTATTCAGCAATTTTGGCATGTGCTAAGATTTTAACTCGAAATAATTATAAAGCTTACAAATTAACATATGTTATCAATAACATTCAAAATAAATAAATTTAAAAAAATCATACAGCGGACCGGACCGGACCGATTGTAATCAATTAGTTGAATAATATCATAGCGAAACAGTAATAACCCTTGATGTGTTTTCCAAAATAAATGTTCTTTATAACTTCACACATTGTGTATATGTTTTCTGGCGAAATCATCCCGTGGGAAGATCATTTAAATTGCGCATACAAAGCATAAAAATAAAAATCTTACCTTGAAAGAGTGCTCGGTAGTGTAACCGACGACCATTCAAACTACATCTTAGTAAAAAATGGGCTCGGATCCAGAACGATCAACACAATATTTTTGCACACTTCTGGCTCAAATTATGGACCAGTCAAGGGAAAAGAATCTTACTGAGTTCGTATCATAAATTTTGATTCGATACACGCCATACATTTGAGCTTTACTGCTTATATAGCGATTCGAAAAAAAAAACGCACTGAGATCTATGTACTCTTCATTTAGAGTATTTGCTCGGTTGAAGGAAACTGGCCTGAAGGATTTCATTGTTTATACAGAAATATGAAACTATATTTTAAAGAAAGTTTTCCGGTTTTATTATTGTTTCTCGCCAAACTAAGTTATATTATACAATACTTTTTTTTTTCGACACAGACCAAATACAATATATTTCGACACAGACCAAATACAATATATTTCGACACAGACCAAATACAATATATTTCGACACAGACCAAATACAATATATTTCGACACAGACCAAATACAATTTATTTCGACACAGACCAAATACAATATATTTCGACACAGACCAAATCCAATATATTTCGACACAGACCAAATACAATATATTTCGACACAGACCAAATACAATTTATTTCGACACAGACCAAATACAATATATTTCGACACAGACCAAATACAATATATTTCGACACAGACCAAATACAATATATTTCGACACAGACCAAATACAATTTATTTCGACACAGACCAAATACAATATATTTCGACACAGACCAAATCCAATATATTTCGACACAGACCAAATACAATATATTTCGACACAGACCAAATCCAATATATTTCGACACAGACCAAATACAATACATTTCAACACAGAGCAAATACAATATATTTCAACACAGACTAAATCCAATATATTTCGACACAGACGAAATACAATATATTTCGACACAGACCAAATCCAATATATTTCGACACAGACCAAATACAATATATTTCGACACAGACCAAATCCAATATATTTCGACACAGACCAAATACAATATATTTCGACACAGACCAAATCCAATATATTTCGACACAGACCAAATACAATATATTTCGACACAGACCAAATACAATATATTTCGACACAGACCAAATACAATATATTTCGACACAGACCAAATACAATATATTTCGACACAGACCAAATACAATTTATTTCGACACAGACCAAATACAATATATTTCGACACAGACCAAATCCAATATATAATATTTCGACACAGACCAAATACAATATATTTCGACACAGACCAAATCCAATATATTTCGACGCAGACCAAATACTGGTGCTGCTATACTACGAGTATTTGCTGCACATAAATATACATATTCTTAATATTTTAAGTAGCCACTCAATTCAAAGCAGCGGTTCCCAACGGGGACAGTGGGGGGCGATATTAATTTTTAGGAGGTAATGACGTTGTTCATAATTATTAGGGGTGTGTTAAGGGTTTCAAGGGGATCATTGTGATATTAAATATTTCAGTAATGAAAGAAATCTATACCTTACCGTATAACTCACTTGTAAACGGCATTCGTCTGACAACTGCAACGAAATGTCTATATAAAATTAAAAATATGGAATTTACAATTTTCAGTTACTTCCATGTCAATTTTATGGAACAAAAATTAGTTTATGAAAAACCAGAAATAACATTTATGATTTCGGAATATAACAAATAAAGTTCGTGTTTTGTCTAATTTACGTTAAAGGAACTAAACATTTCTAATATTATGCTAGGGGGACTAATCTTAAGATACTCCAAGGGGTGTTGGGTCAAAAAAGGTTGGGAAATCCTGGTTAAAAAAGTAATCACAATTTTATGTCATATCTAATTTCTCAAAAGGCATTTGCCAACTTCTTAACAAAGGTAACAAATCTCTTTTGTTTGATTTGAAACATGTAGGCTCAAATTAAAGTTAAATATTTTCGGAATCTCGTGTTGACATCTTACGAGTATACTCGTATGTTATGGTACGAGTATTTCGTGAAAGCGGCCCGGCGCGGCTGTCATAAGCAAACCGCGAGAAAGCTCCCGCGCGCAGCGTTGCTAATCGTCCGGACAAAAAGCGCGGAAACATTTGTTAACTTTGGTATTTATGCTTCTATTTTTGGCAAAAAAAACTCGACTCAGATCACAAATAAAGAAATATAACACAGAACCAAATTGATTGCATTTTAAACTTTCTCTTACATAAAAACTTCATAAGATGGATCGGATCGGTCAGTATTAATGTCAATTTTATAGCCAACATTTAAAAATATCGCCCATTAACTTTCAAATTACGTTTTATCTTAATTTCCCTATAAAAAGATAATGCATATTCAAGAAAATAACTACAGTTTTCGTCGGCGCCGTGTCCCAAGCGTTCCAGGTTCGATTCCCAACGGATTCACTTCCGGGGTGGTTTTATTAATTACAAGCCTTTTTTCATCTGAATTATTGTACTAGTTCTTAGTAGCCGCCTAACACAAATTCTTGGAGCGCTCTTAACCTGGCAAGAGTCACGTAATATTCTTTTTTTTATTACATAATTTTCATACATGCGTAAAACACGTAACATACATGCCGAAGAATTTTAACAAAATCAGTTTATTTTATTATATTATACAATATATTTGATACAGGTTTAAAGCAATTACACAAAATAAAATCTATTATTGTATATAAGGAAAGTATAAATAAATAAGAATCTAAAAATATAACAATACAAGCGATGATTACTCGTGCTTTCCTGTGAAGTGGCTCAGTTATCTCTTAATTTCCCACCGAGATATGGAAGATATCGTAGAATTCGGTCAACAAGGTTATTCCATGTGCGAGTGGTGAGTACGTATGTATATTGTATTAGGGAATACGCATATTGCCTTTCTTAGAAAAACAAATATTAAAAAAACACATGATAGAAACAATCCTTTATCATACATTTTGAGAAATAACAAGACCTACATACTGAAATTTGTATTATAATTTTAAATTATATTTAAAAGCAAAAATCTACTTTGATAATTATTAGCCTGCTTTTGATATGGCGTGAATAAGATACATAATAAAATCTGCTTTGATAATGATTAGCCTGCTTTTGATATGGCGTGAATAAGATACATAATAAAATCTGCTTTGATAATGATTAGCCTGCTTTTGATATGGCGTGAATAAGATACATAATAAAATCTGCTTTGATAATGATTAGCCTGCTTTTGATATGGCGTGAATAAGATACATAATAAAAATAGCCTTTTTAAGAATTTTTACTAATATCGAATACAAATTTTCCTTATATATTCATAATTGATTTATACAACCTCTTTTTATTCTAAAAAACAAGTTATATTTCTTTAAAAAAACATTATTTTAAAACTAATTCATTTTTATCTTGTTGAATCAATTAACCACTTTTCAAATGAAGATATTCAAATATTTAGAGGTAAAATCTGTGGAAAATACCTCATTTGGCGTCGTGAATGTTATGGGAATGCTCGCAATAGACTCCCATGGGCACTCTTACAACACGAATTATGGTTTTATTTTCTTGGTCCATCGCCAGCCAGCATCACCTGTTGACAAGCATCTTACTCCTCCCGAGAAAGCAACATTCGCTTTCCAGACCTTATTCCCACATCCAATTGTAGCACGCTTTATCTTATCCAAATAGGAATCAGATTCGAGTTTTTGAATTGAACATATAATCAAAATACTCGTATTATCACTCGGTACAAAACTTGGATTTTTTATTCAAAATATTTTTCCACACCATCACGCCATGCCCCTTTTGGGGCAGACAGAAAAGACATATAGCCATGCACACATTTTCACTTCGATATCCATAGTATATATGATATTTTGTTTCTCATACCTTTCAATTAAAATTTCTTCAACTATCTCCGTCCGATCTTTTGTCGTTCTACCTCTCCGTCGGTCTCCATTCATTCCAGACACAAATATTATTATTTGTTTCGTAAATGTTTCGCAACTCATTCTCTCGATGTGGTCAAATCGTAAATGTTTCGCAACTCATTCTCTCAGTGTGGTCAAATCGTAAATGTTTCGCAACTCATTCTCTCAGTGTGGTCAAATAGTAAATGTTTCGCAACTCATTCTCTCAATGTGGTCAAATCATCTCAATATTAATTTCTTAACTTTCTGTTCTTGTCACGCCCTTTCAATGCCCAAACTTACAGTTGAATATTGTTTATTTTGTATTAATTTTTTAAGTATTATTTTCATCGAGGTCATAATTATTGTAATTAGCTAAATTCATCTCGGCGTATCTCATGTGTGCATGAATCTCATGCAAATGTTAAGTTATCTGCTTTTCATTTTACAGTACATATTCGATTATATTCATATGCTTAAGCCGCCATCTGAAAACGTTCAGATGGCTCGAGCATACGAGTACGTGTATACTAGCATACGTGTAAGTGTAATCGAGTACTAAACAATGAAAAGTAAATATTTAAACTATTATTTTTATTTAATAGAAAATATAACTTATAAGAGTATTATTTTTAATTGTATTTTATCACTAATATTTTTTTAAACACCTTTTAAACACTTCCGAAAATAAATTAAAATAGTTTCACAAGTTATTTTAAAAGCGACTAAAAAAATAGTATCCGATTGTCTTTTCCTTTCCAATATCCCTTCTTTTTTGCTTTGATTGATGATTTATCTTGTAATATTGTACAAATCGATAATAATTAAACATACTTTATTTTTTTTTCTGGTTGGTTAGAAGAGATTGCTACCTGGTAATAAGTCCGCTAGTTTGTTATACACGAAGTGCTAAGTAGTAGTGGCAAAACATTTTTCTTTTTAAATGTGTATTTTATTTTTTGTTAAATAGTACTCGACTCGTATTCAAAATATTTCTTTATGTTTACCATGACTCGATTAAAAGTCGTTATAATTTTAAAGCGTTCGCTTACTTTTTGAAAACTAAACCGTTACTGATAACCTCATTTTAATGCCAGGTGTGGACATCACGGAAATATCAAATGGAGTATTTCTAGACAGAAGTTTCAAACATCAAACATCAATAAATGCTTATCTAGGTCTTGCTTGATAAACTGTTTAAAAATAGCCTCAGGTTATGTACTATAGGTACACTCGTTGCTTCCTCACGTAGGCACCATTCAATACGGGAATTCTGTTTTGTGCTTTTGTGCAAACGGACAATAATTATATAACCGGGATTGAACCGAACCTGAAGTGGCGTCGGTTCTTATTACACATGCACATGCGAGTATTTTAACAAATTAACCTTAATAATAAAATGTATTTTACACAAGGAATTCACTTGAAATAAATGACATATGTCACTTCTTAGAACGTAGAAAAGACGTTTTAAATAAAGGTTTTATTATTAAAAAGTGTTATGAAAGACGATCTCCGTGGCCTAATCGGCGAGACACTTGACTTCCACCCGAGAGTTTCGGGTTTGATTCCTGATGACACCTAAAAATAAAAAAAAGGGTCTCAATCTAGCAATAATACTTACAAGCGCAATAAGTATGCTAGTGTTGTTGCCAACACATGTGATGATGAATCGGGAGTTCTGTGCCTTCTCAAGTAGTTCTAAGCCCGAAGACTAGATTAATAGGGCCGAAAACAATGTTGTCTTTCGGCCACGCTCTTCAATATGCCTGTATCGCCAATTTGAATATGTTGAGGGGTACCATACGAATGAACGAATGAATTGACAATGTCACTTTTTTATGTTTTAAAACTCCTATTAATACACATTATTTATTTATTGCGCTTGTATTTAGAAATTTTAAGTAAGTTTGATTCGTAAATATTAACATTCGTGTTTTATTAAGTTTGCCATTTTATTTCTGAGGCATAAAAAATTCTTACCAAAAATATTTGTAGTAAAATGTACAAATTGTTTACTTTTTATATATTTGTATATTGACATTATTTATGTTATGTTAGATTCTAGTTATTGAAAAACTGATCAATCTTATCACATTTTATACGCTTAAGTATTATGCCATAAGTTGAAAATGAAAACATTAAATTTATGAATAATGTTACACATACGAGTATACTCGTATGTATGTTGAAAAACAACTTCCGTTATTTTAGTTTTTTTATATATTTGTCTTGAATATTTACACCATCATAAGAAATTGTTTTTGGTAAGTAATTATTAAATATTCGTAACGTTTCTGGGTTCGCTTTGAAGTTCTAGTTATGAGTTATGAAATAATATATGTTTGTTTAGTGTACGGTCGCTATTAGTTCCTCTTAAAATGCACAACAATGGGCCGATCCGGCCGGTTGCAGCTCGCTGCAACGCGGTGCATCGAGCATTGTGCTTACTTACGCCAGTGTTAATAATATGAACCGACAAGAGATATTCACTCACAAAACACAGATATTATTTTAGAAATACATTTACTAAATCCTATTGATAAATTATATTTGCTACCTGAAATCATGAAATTTTCAATTATTTTATAATATCAGTTTCTACAGAGATAAAAAAATGGTTTATGTAGAATAAGCCAAGATAAAATCTAATACATTTGAATATATTCCCTAAAAGTTAAATATGACCCTTACATGATTTTTTTATTTTTTTCATATTGTACTTATCAATTACCTTCAAATTATGTTATTTGAGATTATGTTATCTATTTGTTGTAAAACACATGAGAATATTCAATTCTTTCTAAATAATGGTTCGTTTGTATTTTTGTTTGTTTTAATGATTATGTTATATTTTATTGAATACTTTGTTTAATTTTTGTTTGATTTTAACTTTCTTCATTACACTGTATATCATATACGATATTATATATTTTATATCATACCACGTGTATATCATATACCATATTATATATTTTATATCATATTATCAGAATTTTTATTATCGCCAGTAAGAAAATATAACATATATTGATCGATACAAGAATCTTCGGCATTGTTTTCAAATATCTTACGTTGCAATTTCGTATCGAGTCATGAAGTTAGTACCTTTATTGTGTCAAGGATCGCCGCTAGTGGTCACGCGACCTGTGCATAATATGATTAACGTAGCGCTCGCCGAGCGAGTCCTACGTGGAATCCATTGAAGAATATAAAATTAATACTAACATTTATATTTTCTTTAAATTGGTTATTTAACTCAATGTTGTGACGATTTGGTTTGCTCTCGCTTTCGATCATTAAAAGTTCAGGACAATAGGGTGACGGATTTATATGTTAAGGAAAAGAAAACAAAACAAAACATTTTAATGTGTATGATATAATAATTACGTTACTTGTCTGAAATGTATTGCGAGATATCCCTTAAGATGCACGAACAAAACGATTTTTAACGTTCGGTTAGTCAATATTGACATACATATGCAAAAAAGATGAATAATTGTTATTTTGTATAATATCAAGCCTATTAAATGCGTTCAATTAAGTCTGAAAATAACCCATTCCCTCGGTGATTTTACTTTTACTCAAGTAACTCAAAGGTGATAGAATGAAGGTTTAACTTTTTTGCATACGCACGTCTCCAGTTAATTACATTCTCTAAACCAGCATACCCTTTAAGAATACGTGTGTTTATGCTACAAGCTACCATCGAGCTATCAAACATATACCGTCAAAATGAAATAATATCTCTATTAAACTAATATATTTCCTCGTGTAGCGATCGATGATGCAGCCTTGAAGGACTACTTTGAATATTATCAACTTACCTTGGTAGATTTTGAATGTGATATAAGTTAGCAGTTGAACACTTAAATTTATTAAATAAATCTTTTATTTCTGTAAAATTTGGTTCTACAAAGCATCCAACTATGGCGGATTAAATTTTTTTGAACGTTATACTCGTATTGAAAAAAGAAACGGAATATTTTTTACTATTCATTCGTTTAGCACTGGAAAAATAGTAGTATTATTTAATATAATATTATTTTTTACTTAAGATGCACACTTATAATTATCACCCTACAGGTTCCGTCACGAACATGGGGATGCCATAAAACGCCAGCATCCGAGTCGGCCCATTAATATAGACTAACATCAAACATTTGCAATACAAAAATGGTTGAAAATGTTTTTATGTATGATACAATTTAATAAGTTTGCTGAAACGTAGCGTTTTAATTTTAAAATCAATATAAATTAACCTACCCAATAAACTGAAAAAAAAAGAAGAAGATTGATAATATTTAATTTGCCATTTCAATATATTGTCCTCGTTCTTTTAATATTCCCTACATACATTTACTTTTTTTTAACCTCGGACAAAAAAACAAGTACATTTAAGAATAACACGTGTTAATTACTATCATGGTTTATTACTTTGGTAAAGTAAACATTGAAGAAAAAAAACGTTTTATAATCAATATATTCATTGTCGTAAAGTCCAGATCAATTATATTTATCTGTCAAAAATTAGTAAGATGCAGATAGATGATATAATAGTATAAACAATGATATGTCAAACATCCACGAAGTGTCAAATGTAATGACTTGAATGTTTTGTTTGATTTTAGCTTTTCAGTGAATTTTTTTATTTCGTTTATTTAAATAGTTTTTGATTATATAAGTCCTAGAAGAATCCAGTTGGATTATATTTTTATTAAATTTCAAAATGATTCAATAAATAGAAGATGTGAATACTAAAAAAGGTTTTTAGTAAGCAGATTGTTCCGTTTAAAATAGTTTTTGTTTGGTAATATAAGTTTAAAATCGATTTAAAATTATTTCGATGAAAGTGATACATTAATGATTTTTCATAATCATTATTTGTATGATTGACCTTTTTGGTCGAGTTTTCTATTCATCTCATTTTGAAATTAATCTTTAGGACTTCACTTAATGAGGCATTTATTTTTAATATTTTCATCAGTTGAGAAATAGGAAATTCATATTATGATACACAATGTATCATTGGTTTCTTTCTATACAATATGATACTTATATAAAACTGTTATGTGATTCAAATATGTGTATCTACCTAATGAGTATCTGTGTTGCCAACATGTTTTTTAAGGTTATTAGTGTGTTATTTTATGTATAGATAATGAAAACTAAATACACCTACTATTTTCTAAAAAAGCACCCATTCTAAGTTGTATGATTGATAACTGACAAATGCACTCTTTTCCATAAAAAAATAAAAATTGATGCAAAGTATAAACAAATACGACTGTCTAGTTTTATTGAAAGTTGTTATATCATAAACTAAAGCACGTGCAATTGAGAGTTTTGATGGTTATTTGGAATTTGATTATTCATATTGATTAAACTGTAAAAAAATAAAAATATATTGCTTCATTTTAAAAGCATTTTTGGCATACTTTTAGATATTTTACAAGTAAAGAAACAAAAAAAATCAATGTAAAAATGAGATATCAGCAACATTAAATACTTCTAAATACAGTCAAGATATTGATTTATGGGGCGGGCACTCACCTGTCGCTTCTTTGTCATATCATACTATACTTATCTTTTACAGGTATGTTACTTAGACAATTTCTATTCTTAGCGAGTATTTTGTTTTTTTTTATAAAAAGTAATATTTAACTTTTGAATTATTTATTTGCAGAGCTACAGAGGGCGCAAGTCCACTTTGTGCGGAGCCCCATCAGCCCCCACCCCGGCAGCTAGCACCCCTCCTACCAGGTCCCCTGCTCCTCCGCCTGGCTCCAGTCCCCTGCCTGCAGCCGGCATGAAGCAAGACCACCATCCCACTGTAAGTCACTTTTTTATGTTATCTTGAAAAATTTAACACTCAAAATAAAATTCAAATTATTCATTTGACACTTACCAAAAACAGAGAATGGTAAAAAAAGGACTCAGAGCTAACTTATAATATCTACGAGTATATCAACCCTATCTAGGACCTCCTCTTTGGGTTGAATACTCTGAATATCTGTACAACCATTATATACAGCATTTCTGGTGAAAATGGTCTGGTAGATAGAGAATTTGTTATCCATTATAAATTACCGAGTTTGATTTTACATTTGGCCCTAATTCTATTTGATTGTAAGCTTCTTTTCACAGTGTTTTAATTTTTTATAAAATATTTTGTGTGTGTTTATGACACTTACTGATAATATATTTTATTTTAAGAAATTAAAGCATAAAATACACTTCATATTTAATATATCAAAATTACATGAAAAATATTTTGAAAAATTCCTGTGTTTTGTTTAACCCATACTTTACCACAAGTGCCAATAAAGTATAGTTCTTTATTATCCACACCTAAATAGATTTCCACCTAATTTTTATTTGCAAATCCATTTCAAATGTTTTATTGGGTTATTGGAAAAGTTGTTTCGTATTTCTTGGATAGATGTTACTAGGATGAAATTTCCATTGCTAACTTAATTTTAGACGTGCTGTATGTGTATTATTATGAAAGGTAATAGTTAATAGTTTTTCAGTCATTGTTTGAGCGTTTTTTTTTTGTGTTATTTTGAAGATGGAACAAAATAAATTTTTCAGTGCCTGATTTTATTACAAAAAAAAATCGACAAACCAAAAAAAGACAAATAAATGTACAGTATGGTGACAATACAGTAAGCGATCATGTGTATCAAATGTCGTTTAAAAAAATCCATAATAGTCATATGATTGTCGAAGATAGTGTCCACTCTGGATTATGATTATGACAACCAAATAACCAGCATTCTACGACACGAAAAATCGCAGATATACAGAAAATATTTAAAACCAATGACCACCACCATTTGGTGCAATTTTGTATTTGAATTTGACCGAAGAATATGAAATTCCTTTCACAGAAAACCTATAAACTTAACTGACACAAAATAAAACATTTTTATTATTTTAAATTAAAATTTAAAAAAGTGAGGACATTAATTTTTCCCTGTAAATGTAAATTGATAGTACAGCATTATAGTACAACATAAATTTCTGTACTAAGTGTTAATGAATATTTAAACAAATAAATTTTCATAAGGAATAAACATATTTCTATAATCTTAAGTTGTAGTTATAATTAATATAATATAACAAAACATGCTTTATCGAATATTATTTAGTTGAAAATACTTAATAAACAGAGTTTGATATTTTTATATTTTCAGGCTCCAATGCCTTTCTACGCAGGAGATCCCAACAGGTTTCCTATGTGGCAAGCTGATCCCTCACAAGGTAAAAACATAATAAAATTAATATTTATTTGGATTAATCATGAAGCTAAAATGAAAAATAAATAATTATCTGTTATTTTTTACAGGTTGGCAAAACCAATTCATTCAACAGTTACCACCGCAAACAGGTCAAACCCCAATTGATTACCAAGCAAACCATACAACGGGTTACACCAACTCACCACATTTATATCAAGCAACTCCAACGTACACAGTACAAAATATAGTCCCAAATGCATTTGACAGTGCGACAACTGCATTCTACCCTCAAAATACATCAGTACAAATATTGCAAACTCAAAGACCACCCTCGAACGTACCACGTGGTCCCTACGCCCAAGTTCCAGCACCATCTTCACCTGCCACTACTGGAGGTCTTCGAAATGGCGGAGGCCAATACTCAGCTGAATACCAACATTCACAAAGTTTTACTCCGCAACCAGCTACAACACCGACTACCTTAGAACCGGGAAGCCATTCTCGACCGGCTTCAGTAGGTAATGGTGCTTACCAGAATGGTCAAGCCACTCCTTACAGTCAACCCATGCAGGTATACACTCAACCGGCAACGAGCTTTACATCAGCTCCAGGGTGCACTCCGACACCTACCTCTTATACAACTTCCCCACCCACGGCTACCACAACCCAGCGAGAAGCCTTTTCTCCTGTCAATGGTGGCTCTAGTCAAAATTCTGATGGGAGAAGTTCTTCAAGTAGACAAATGCATAATACTCAGGCAAGCAGTCAAGTGACGCTGACAAATCAGCCGTCGGGAAACGCTTCGCCTGGGTACCTGCAGGCGAGCAGCGGTCCGCAGCAAGCCTCACTCAACTGTAGCGGGTACCCAGGCGCATTTAGCGGACCTGAACAATCACAACATCAATTAGCACAACAGCAACAATTGCAACAACAGCAGCAATCACAGCAACAACAAACACAGCAACATCAACAACAGCAACTTCAACAGCAACATCAGCAAAAACAACATCAACAGCAGCAGCAGCAACAACAGCAACAGCAGCAGCAACAACAACAGCAGCAACAGCAGCAGCAGCAACATCAGCAACAACATCAACAGCAGCAACAACAACAGCATCAACAATTACAACAACAACATCAACAGCTTCAACAGCAACAACAACAATTACAACAACAACAGTTGCAACAACAACAGTTACAACAGCAACAGTTACAACAGCAACAAAATCAACAGCAACAGTTACAGCAACAGCAACAAAATCAACAACAACCACAGCAACAACAGCAACATGATGCTTGGAGTTGGCATCATCGGTTAGAGCCCAGTGATAATCAAATTTTTTCACAAGCTGAGAGAGTCAATTTAAATTCTAGACTTAAAACAATGATTTTAAATAAACAATCAAGTTTACAGGAAGGTTCAGGAGGTGTTACACCGCCAGATAAAGGTCACCCCTCTGCTCCTCCTGGGAATTCAGAAGAAGCACAAGTTAAGCCTCCCACTGCTCTTGCTGACACTCAACATCCCACCGGTCATTTTTTATTGTATAGCCACCATCTCCGAAATGATTACCAAATGAATCAAGCAAATTTTCGCGGATTCGGTAATTATGTTCCAAACACCCAAAATTGGAATCCAATTTGGGGTGAGTTCGGAGGTGGTGGCAACCACGTGTGGGAAGGAGGGACCAAAGAGCGAGAAAAGTATAGACTGCAAACATCTTTAGCTACTACTGGGCCACTTTTTGCTCGGCAGAATGCTGCACAAAACAATACCAATACTAGTTTATCTTGTGAAAAGTTTGTTAAAGAAGGGCAAACACATGACCCAAAGACTTCTACATACATTGAGACTGATAATAAAGATTTTCAAAGTAACATGACCGTAGGACCGGTTTCAGAAATGAATAGGCAAAATGTTACAATCTGTCATGATACTAGCGCTCCTATCCAAAAAAAAATGCCTTTGAAAGAAGGTGAAGATTTAAGATTTGGAACTAAATTAGAACCACCTTTTCCAAAACTTGAAGTTTCGGATTCTCAACAATTTTACAGTGATAAAATGCATTTTGTATCAAAATCTGAGAATATTCCAAAACCAAATAATCCTTATGAATATAAATCACCAAATTTTGGATTATCTGTCTCTAGAACACCCGGAGTAAATAAGTTGCAGTCAATTTACAACCAAAACATGTATCCATCTTATGCCAATCCTATATCTACATATCCTTTATATCCAAATTTAAATCATACTCAAAATAACTCAATTTTACCACCAATATCGTCTATTAAACAAGAAGTTTCTTCTATTAAAAATCAACAAAAGAATGAAATAAATAGTGAACAAGGCATATTCCAACAATATAACAGTGTGAATAATAATAATCAAATTATTAACAATGATCAGTCTTATAAACCATGTGATTCTAAACTTGGATTTCAAAGATTAAACAAAAATGAAAAGAAAGACCAAAAACAGCTGGAACTTGTAAATCAAAATCGATCATTACGCCCATCTCCAGATCCTATAATTGATAATCAACCTTACTATATAGAACAAATAAAATCAGAGAACTCTCCTCCTGGCCATAAAATATATAAAAATATCAATTATAATAACATTAAAAAAGAAAAATCACCTTACCTTTTTGCGGGAGATGGTGGCCCTGCTCTATTGAAAAATGAAATAGGTTATTCCTGCTGCAGACAAGGTTCAACTAAAAAACCAACATTAGAACACCTAAAAGATGGTGCTTGCATGGGGCGGCAAACTAAAGATGAAATTTTGGAAGATGAGCCTGACAGTACGGCGACTCCTGATAAGACACCAACAAAATTAGAAAACTCAGGAACTCCTAATACAGAATCTTCAGACTCTAAATCAATTGTGAATGGAAACACAAAAGACCCCGCATCACGAGAGATTGCAGAAAATATAGAGAAACTGAAAAATAACTGTCGTACAGAAGTTCCAGAGTGTAACTGCTTCACCGCTGACAAGAATCCACCAGAACCTGGGAGCTACTACACACATTTAGGTAAGAAATAATTAAAATCCATCAATTTTTTATTGTAACAGTACATATTTTATTCTTCGTAACTAATTTAAATTGAAAATCACAAAGTGAAATGTGTACAAATTTAATGTTGAAATAATCTTTATAGGGACAGCATCCAGCTTAGAGGAACTCAGAAAAGATATAGAAACTAGAACAGGATTAGATGGAAATGAAATAAGAATAGAAAAGGTATGCTACACTGGAAAGGAGGGTAAAACTACGCAGGGATGTCCAATGGCTAAATGGGTTAGTATAACATTATTTATGAATATTTAACAAATGTAATAACATGAAACAAGAAATAAAATGTTATTATTACATTGAATCACATTTGAAACTTGTGGATCTAATTGAATTACAAAAATAAATGGAATTTTGATTCTTCACATTATTGTCAACAGAAAATAAATTAATTGCTTTCAATTTCATCAATAGTAATTTAAAATGACATGACCGAGAACAAACCAGGTGTAATAAACAATGTATCTCAAACTATAGTTTTAAAAGTTGTAACTACCCAATACATATAATTAAGCCTGCCACGGAACAGCATCCTATAATATATTTTGTGCAACTTGCCAGGTGATACACCTAATGTATTTTATTTTATGACTATAACCAAAAATTAGAATGGCAATAATTCGAAATATAGCAAAACTAACTATTGTAGAACCATCCTGTTAAAATTTCTTTAGAGAATAGTATTTGAATTGTATGCAATAAATAAATGAAACACCTCAAGAAGATTTCTCTATGGTTAATTTCATCACTAAATCTAGCTTTTCTAAACCATTTTCATTATAATAAATGTTGACATAGTCGCATATATTCACAAATATTCACTACATTAAACAAAATTTTATTGTGATTTTACAAATTTATCAGGTAATTCGACGGTCAGGCCGAACTGAGAAAGTATTGGTGGTTGTAAAGCATCGCTCGGGCCACCGTTGCAGCACGGCGTGGATCGTGGTATGCCTCGTGGCCTGGGAGGGTGTGCCCCCCAGTGAGGCTGACAAGGCATACACATTGCTCTCCCACAAGCTCACTCGCTTCGGCCTACCCACGACGAGACGTTGTGCAACCAACGAAAACAGAACATGTGCCTGTCAAGGTAAAAACTGTTAAAAATATTTTAATATTTCCCTGCGTATCACAGAATCTCAGACTTAAGTAAATATTGAAGATTAACTTGCATGTAACCACAGACTTATCGTACAATTACACCAACTGTCAAACATAAGAAGTTCTCTGATCTCATATAGCTATGTTAAGTTAAATTAGCAGTTAAGTTAAAATGTGTGACAGATCAAATGGCTATCATTTGTAATACTCGTACGTACTTAGTGAGATTCTTGTCCCTAAACTAGCCCATAATATGAATCTGATGCTCATTAAAATGATGTATTATTCCGTAAAAATTTTGTATGCTTTTGACAGCTTTCATTTTATTTGTTGATTGCATAAAAAATTGTAGGATATTATTTTGAGGCTGGAATCAATCATGGATGAAATGAATATTTGTATGTGCTCAACAAAATTCGACATATTTTTTAGAAAATTGTTTGATATTTTTTATCGCGTCTAGCAGGTCTTATGTGCCATTCTGACTATTTTGTTCATACTCGTAATTCAATTTAAGATTACAGAGTCTTGGTTGCACAGCATTGTAAAATAATACTTCTAGTCCTGGGCTATATAGTGCATGCTTATAATATAAGCATTTTTCAGAATAAATTTGAATCTATTATTTTTATAAAAAATATAGCAGTGAGTATTATAAATTTTTGTTAGTTTAAAAGGTTTATATTCTAGGATTTTTTTAAATGATACTATTTGGGTCAACTTTTGGTATTCAAAAGATATTTATTAATTTCTTTTTATTGATTCTTTTATTAATGTTGGTTGGAAGAGATTTCCATATGGCAATATACCAACCAGGTTATACTGTATACGAGGCGTATCCAGAAAGTAAGTGTACTGAGGCTCTCACGACCGGATGGATTTTATTTTCGACATGTTGGCTACACTTCCGTGTAGCCTGACCCTTCCCCTCCGCAACGAGACCGGTTCGAGGTCAGTACGTTGAGAAGTGTCGACGCGACAACACGTTTCGTGAAAAATGTCAAACCAATCTCCCGCCAAGTGCGAAATTTTGTAAAAAGGCAAGAGTTTTTGAGGCGCTGCAAACTCCATGGAGATGAATTTCTCCGCTCCATCGTTACTGGAGATGAAACTTGGGTTGCACACTACACGCCTGAAACTAAAAGACAGTCTCAACAGTGGCGTCACACCTCTTCACCCTCCGCCAAAAAGTTCAAAACCACAATTTCAGCCAAGAAAATCATGGCATCCGTGTTTTGGGACTGTCAAGGCATAATTTTAATTGAATATATGCCTCATGGGGAGACCATCAACTCTGCAAGATACTGTGAGACCCTAAAAAAATTGCGGAGGGCGATTCAGAACAAGAGGAGAGGCATGCTGACAAAGGGAGTCTGCCTGCTGCACGACAATGCAAGACCACACACGGCCAACGCCACGAAGGAACTGCTCGCCTCGTTTAAATGGGATGTCCTGAACCATCCCGCGCATTCCCCTGACCTAGCACCTTCAGATTACTATCTCTTTACCTCCCTGAAGCTGCACATGGGTGGAAAAAGGTTTTCAACCGACGAGGAGGTAAAGGAGGAGGTGGACGGAGGGGTTGGCGGGAAACTACTTCGAGGAAGGCATCAAAAAGTTGATACCCCGCTTCACCACCTGCATTGAGAGGAATGGCGACTATGTCGAAAAATAGCTTACATATGTACTACGGTAACCACGTAATTTTTTTGTTTAAATAAAAAAAATTGTAACCAACAAAAATTCAGTACACTTAGTTTCTGGATATGCCTCGTATAACAAAAGTATACTACAATACAATATTAAAACATTTTGAAGATACATATATAGAAAATAAATTATTTACTTTTATTTATATGTTAATAAAATCATACTTTCTGCTTATAGGTTTAGATCCTGAAACATGCGGAGCATCTTTTAGTTTTGGTTGCTCATGGTCAATGTACTACAATGGCTGCAAGTATGCCAGATCCAAAACTGTTCGCAAGTTTCGCTTGTCTGTGAGAGCTGAAGAAGCTGAAGTCGAGGAACGCATGCACACGCTGGCCACTCTGCTGACTCCCCTGTATCGGAACCTGGCTCCCAAGGCCTTCCACAATCAGTGTCAGTTCGAAACTGATGCCTCAGATTGCAGGCTTGGCCTAAAATCTGGAAGACCATTTTCAGGTAGATATTTATGTTTGTTACTATTTAATATTTTTTTTACGAGGAGGGATGCTACTTAAGTGTTGAGACAGACAAGTAAAAACAAATATTTATCATCGAAAATGGCTTTATTGTTTTTCAAAGTACTCTCCATGAAGATCAATACGCTTTTGCATGTGTTTGAACCAATTTTCGAAGCACTTTTTCCACTCCGAATGAGGTAACTTCAAAACATGCGTTTGGAACGCATCAACCGCTTCTTCAGGCGTCGAAAAACGTTGACCTCGCAATTTATTTTTGATGTTCGGACATAAAAAAGACTCATTGGGTGCCAAATCAGGGCTATATGGTGGATGACCCATCAATTCGATGTTTTGAGTGCTCAAAAAGTCACTTGTTTGAGCCGATGTGAGAGCTCGCATTGTCGTGGTGGAGAATGATCCGTCTTCGGCGGCTGGTTTTCCTCATTTCTCCGAACACTTCTGGCAAACAAATGGTGTTGTACCATTCAGAATTGACCGTACGACGTTCCATTAAAGGCACTGTTGTGACATGACCATTTATACCGAAGAAACAAGCAACCATTTGCTTCGAAGTGCTTCACGAAATTCGTCCTGGAGCGAACTACGACCACGATTGAATTCGGAAAACCGGCGAAACACAGTGGCCCGGGATGGTGCTTCATAACCAAAAGTCAAAGCAAGTTGATCGGCACACTGTTGTTGAGTTAGTCCACGTCGAAAATCATAAAAAAATCATCGCATGAAAATGTTCACGATTATTATTTTTTTGGCTGAGATGAATTTTTCAAGTCACTGTAAACAACACAAATAGCACTCGTATGACAAAACTTTCTGAGCACGTATACCATTAAAAATGTCAAACTTTACGATGCTTATGTCAGATTTGATATATCTACACTGGTGCCATATCTCAAAACTTAAGTAGCAACCCTCGTATAGTCTCATAATCCTATAGCATGAAATTTCTTGATATCTATCTTGATAGAAAACTTTCTCGATAGACAGATAGGTTATATGATTTCTTCGGGCTTCTATAATCTTAAAGAATTGAAATTTATATAAAAATCAGGGAGTTTATAAGTTTGAAAATTATTGGTATCATTTGTATATGTTTTAATGTTTTATACTACTAGAAATGTTTTTACATCAAGAATTTTTTACTTAAAAAAAAAATTATGCACGTACAGTTTATGGTTTTTCAGGTTGGATATACAATAGTATCACCCTAAAAAATAGGCACAAAGCAAATTTTTAATGAGGTTTTAATAATTTTATATTGAAACACATTTATTCATTTTAATAAAAAAAAATAGTGGGACTGGAGCCTTCAATATGGTTTTAACTTTACAAATATCTTGAACATATTTGTCAAGTTAAGATCATATTAACTTAAAATTTTATTCTGGTCGCACAATATTTGTTTCTAAGTAAACAAGAATATTGTGAATAAGTTCTCATTACTACCTTGAAAATGACCCAATTTGGACATATGATATATATGCTTTCAACAGTCGTTATGTCAACTCTTGATGATACTCGTGTAACGAAATGAGACATCATTTCAATTTATCAAATGAAAGTTTTGTATCATTAAAAAAGAGTTTCGTCAATAAACTCAATTTTTGAATTTCCATAATCTATATCTAAGCTATTCATTTAAATAATCCAAATATTTACCGAAAAATGTAGTTATCTATGTGAACTGGGTATCTTTGTATCGAATTCCAAAAATAGATTTTAGACATACTAAATGACAATTATATTTCATATATCTTTGATACATCCATGTTGTATAGATATTGAAATGAAATTTACCTTTCCTTATTATATTTTCTTTTTAATAGGTGTAACTGCGTGCGTAGATTTCTGTGCGCATGCTCACCGCGACTTACACAATATGAATAACGGGTGCACAGCCGTGGTGACGCTGGCACGTCACCGCGGCTTAGGCAAGCCACCTGATGAGCAGTTGCATGTCTTGCCACTCTACGTGCTGGACTCCACAGACGAGGTCGGTTCTACGCAGGGCCAACAGGAGAAGATTCAGCAGGGCGCACTGCAGGTTCTCGATAAGTGAGTCAGTTCAACTTTTATATATTTTTTCATTGTTCCAGTTATTTCTATTATATTGCTTAGCGAGCTTAATACCATGTGGTCATTTCTTCTAACCTACCACGAAGATGTTGAAAGGCCTATATGGGAAAAATCTGACTGGGACCTTTTTTTTAGAACTATCAATATTTGCACTTGAAACCTCCGGGCTTAAGACAAACATTTTAGCAACTAATCTACAAAGGTCATCCTTTCTATGATAATTTACATATGAGAGTTGCTAGTTAGTTGCACTCATATTATATTTGTACAATTCAATTGATTCAGTATAAAACTG
This sequence comes from Odontocerum albicorne, assembly GCA_949825065.1. NCBI lineage: Eukaryota > Metazoa > Arthropoda > Insecta > Trichoptera > Odontoceridae > Odontocerum > Odontocerum albicorne. Next base: position 31,441,306 of record OX463838.1, read on the forward strand.
TGAAAATACACACAATACATCAAAATTACAATTATAAATATCAAATACAAATATGTATTTTTGAAACACAGATGAACTTCAAATAATGCATATATTTAGTTATGCAAAACAAAGGTACAGTACAATTAACAAATATTAATAAAATCTAAAGGCTGGACTAGATAGATTAATAATTATAACAATTTGATGATTGAATTGACTACTAATTACAGTTCAAAATTCAAACAAGAAAAACTAGATTAAGAATGCTTAATTAGAGAATAGTATTAAAATGATGTAAACCAAAATGTATGTTCTATATTCTATATTTTCAGGTATCCGTGTGAAGTCCGGGTTAGATCTGTTCCACTTCAACCCTGCAGAAGACATGGAAAAAAACGAAAAGATGAAGAACTTACTGAATCAGGAGGAAATTGTAATCCAGCTAATAGCGATACTTCAAATCCGAGCCCGAATAACAACAATCATTCTCATCCTAACAAGAATAGGCACCCTAATCCAGTAAACAGTCCGAGGACCACACTCAGTCCCCAAACAGATAGCACCAAGAGCATCAGTAACTGCAACACCCCTCAGTCCCGCAGCAGTGTATCTCCAACTTGTAACAAAACATCGTCACTTGGACAGAATAACTATAATTTATCTGGTGGATTTTCTAATTCTGGTAGCCATTACAACTCGGCTTTTGGAAATCCAAACTACATGAATCATAATGCAGCTAATGGTATTTTAAATACAAATCTTACAAACCCCACACTATTAGATATGGCTTCAATGATTGATAACTTCACTGAAGCTCAACTTCAAAGTAATCACATATCTAGTACTGTTTTAGATTCTCCGTATAATACTTATGAACAAAATTATGCTCATAATTTGCATCATCCTAATAATTTATATTCTCAAACAGTGCATCCTCAGAACACTCTTTTGGAATCACCCAGAACAAATATTGCACCTCAATCAACAGAAGTTCCTGTATGCGTACCTAAAGAGCGACCACCAGTAGAAAATCTTTCTACCCCAGCGTCTAATATTAATTCAGACTCAAACAGCTGGAATGAATTCAGTAGTGCAGAAGATTTCAATTTCAGAGAAAATTCTTCAGTTAAAGAAGATCCTGACTCCACAACTACTAATCTTAACAATGCTGCTAATAACTTTAGTCCTGATTCCTTGAGGGCTACTGGAACTCCTCTATCTAATAGTGGACGAATGTCAGTACCAGATTCAAATATTGAAAATTCTCCAAGAGATAACTCAATGCTAAAATCTAATGAAAAATTTCCCAAAGTGGATGCATTTGAAGATACAACAAAAATTGGTAAATCTCCACGATCAAGTGATCTAGACACAAGTTTATTAAGAACTGATCTTATAAATAACAACAATTTGGATCAAAACAAAAATGAAAGTGGAAATAACAAAAGAAAAGAGTTAAATTTTTCCATGACCAATGATAAAAAATTCACTCCGCAAAATGACCTTAAGTCAGACTGGAAAAATCCTCAGAAATTTATTCTTCCTAACCCAAATTGGGATGAAAACAATTTATCTAATGAAAATGGTAAAAATTGGAATGAATCTAATTCTGCATTTCATAGCTCAAATAATAAAACTTGGGAACCTAATTCTTTAGCTACAACACCCATTCCTCACAAGTGGGAGTATAGCCCTACTGTCCCATCAGCTCAAAATGAAAGTTCCTTGTTTCGAGTACCTAAAGCAAGACCTCCTTCTAGATCTCAGCATAACATTCCCAATTCACCTGATAATTCTGAAGGATCAACTTTTCTTAAACCATATCCTCCTACAGACAAAACCAGTAACAATATGGCATGTGATAATCGAAATCCATATGAAAACAGAAATTTTCGACAAATTTCACTGTCTCAAAATCAACAAACATATCCATTAAGTTATGATACAGTGAATCAAAATATGTCAACTCTAACAAAACCATTTATTAGCAATTATCCAAGTAGTAATTATCCTCCCTTGAATCAAAGCACAACAGGTCACCATGTTCAAGGATATGGGAACTATCCACAGGTACCTAATGCATATTCATATCCTGCTAACCCTTATGGTCATTTCAATCCTTATGAAAATACTTATAATGATTACAATTTAGCATATTATAATGCAGAAAAGTACAAACGAGATGAATTTCTTAGAAACTCTCATTGTTACAATTCATACGGTTATCAAAATTACCCCAATTTTCCTCCTAACTATTATCATCAAAATACAGGAACAAATTGGTGTCAATCATCTTCCAATTGGTGCTTATACCCCCCACCCTTTTCTATTCCTTACCCACCAGAAGCACCTAAGTCGGAACCTCTCGGAGAAGTTACCGATTTTGTTGAAAACCTCGAATGCTTCAAAGATAACCAAATGGGTGGAGTGGCCATCGCCTTGGGTCATGGAAGTGTCTTATTTGAGTGTGCTAAGCATGAAATGCATGCAACAACGGCTTTAAAAAATCCGAATCGATTAAATCCAACAAGAATTTCTCTCGTATTCTATCAACATCGTAATTTAAACAGACCAAAACACGGGTTAGATGAATGGGAAGAAAAAATGCGATTAAAGAAATTAGGAATCACAATGACTACTTCTAGCTCAACAACTGTCAATGATATTTTGCAAACGAGCCAATCTTTACCCCAGGTCAATAATGTTTATAACAAATTCAATAAGAAATCAGAATTTAAAGATGAAATGAGTGGAAAATTTGGACCAGTACCACCATCAGTAAGCACAGCAGGCAATGATCAGAACAGTAAGCAAATCATGATGCGAGCTTCCACACTCACCACAATGTCCTGGACCACACTGTTCCCCATGCAGCCCTGCATGGTGACTGGACCCTACCAGGAATCTAGTGCCTGACATAACAAGAATGCGGCCAAAGGGAAGGCTGCACTTTAAATTATTCTGCAAATATCATTATCGTATATATTTTCCCATATCATTACCAACTGCCAAGCAACAATGTTACTTATTTCATGTAAATATTTTTTTTTGTTCAATAATTTCAAATCAAAATTACCATGCCACTATATTAAACTGAAAAGAAATCACAATCAATCGTTCTGATACGTATTTATGAAATCTGGGAGTTGGATATTGGAAATTTTCGCTCAGACAATTGACATTGGTGTCACCATTCCATCAAGTCTCATTATTATGTTCACAATGAATGACAACATTGGTATTTCTAGGTTTAAGTATTTACGTGACTAGTGCAGGCACAATTAGTGTATAGTCACATTTTATTAATATGCGTATTATTAATAATGAAATCGTAATTATACTATAAGTAGACATTTGCCAAAACTCGCAGACTAAGTTATCAGTAGAGAGTAATAATAGATAACCATCACAATGTTAACGTAACTGTTGGCAGACATTTTAGTATTACACCAAAAGATACTAAGTCGCAACACGGGTGAATAGGTAGGTTGTTTAAGCCAGATTACAAATTAAGCGAATAAAATGATCTCATTATTCATAGAGAACGCAACTAATCAAATTTGAAACTTAACGAAAGTACAAAACGTCACATTTCCGATACAAGTTTACTAACCACATACTGATAAATACATAGTTATTATATTCGTAACAGAAATAGTCTGAACAGTGACATAGTTCAGGGTGGACAGAATACACTGGGCACAATGCGTGTGTTTGGGCAACAGGCAACACGTAACACGGCTTAGGTATAATGACAATCGACGCATTATGTAACAAGCGATTCTCTTTTTACAATAAACTGTTTGGATAGTTTATTTTTATGGTTAAATAAACTGTGGTGTAATCTTAGGTTATTTTTTTATAAAAATGAGTGCTTTTTATAATTACAATTTTAAGAATGTGTGTATTATTAGATTTAAGTAACTTATTCCTTGTTTACTTCTTTTACATATTATAAAATATGTGTATTTTGTACTTTTATTAATTTATTTATGATGTGGAAAGTGTATATTTTCTAATATTTTTTTATTGAATATTGTTTCTATAATATTGCCAGTTTATTTTTTATGTTTTGGCACTGTTTTATTTCCATAACTATTTATACTGAAACCCATACAATATTATTCTTTACTTTAAGAGTTTATTTTATTTTTTATTTATTTATGGACAATAATTTATAGTTTTACATGATGATGGATGATAATTTAATCAAAAAATTAAAAAAATACTCAAGCAAGTACGAGTGAAAAGATAGAATATATAAGAAAGTGAGGTGGATTGATATGATAATAAAATAAAATCTTGTGCCATACATTGTGTGTATGGTGTTACCATAATTAAGCGATCGGATGAGAAAAATCATGTGAAAAAGTATTTTGTACGTAAATGAAAATGATGAGTATTCGAATGAAGGGAGTGCATTTTGTGAAGAAATCCAAAATAACTAAGTCAATTTTTTTTTTACCATCTTTCGATAAATATTTATAGTTATGCATAATAATGCATTTTACCAAAGTGTTGAATCATTGAGTCAATATTTGGTTTTGTGAAGATACATTTCCCTTATTTTTATTGAGGAAAAATATTTTTTCAGGTGTTTGAAAATGTAGTTTAGTGTAGAGTGTAGAGCACACACAGTGGACAATTGAAGTTTCAGTAACATAATAAAGGAATAAGGATTGCATAATAAGCTATTGGTTGTAGTTTTGAACAAGAAATCTTTATCTTGATCAAAGGGAAAGGAAAAGTATGAGGTGCTGTTAAAATGCTGATAATATTATGTAAAAATCATGTAGGTAATTAATACTACTTCATCATCGTCCACATCAAATGATGAATCCAAAAGTATATGACTGATCGATTCAAACACTTATCTACAGTTTATCAGGGAAATGTAATAAATAGGTTTTATAGTTTGGTCCACATCTAAAACACGTACTAAAGTAGTAAGGGATTGTTATTAAATTTATGATAAGTCTCAATAATATATTGATAGGGAGGGGTATTCCATAACTTTGTAAATGGCAATCGTTAATGTGAATTCCAAAAGAAAACACTACAGAGGGGAGGGGTCAATGTGTTTATGTGAGCTTCAAGTGTTGTTTTATTTTTTTTAATAAATGTAAATAATGCTCACTGGAAATTCATAACACATTGGAGAAATCATATTTTTTTATTTAGGAATACTAAAACACTGAGGAATTCATGAGAATGCATGCCAAACCTGAAATAAACACCTACCAGGCACCCACTCTTGTATATGTAGTGGACTAAATGAAGTTACCCTCAGATTGATCACTAAGAAGTAAATTATTTAAGAACATACTAACTAATCTACCAGAATATTCCTAAGTTGTAACGCAATAAAGGGATATTTAACATGTTATCTAAACACATCATCAACTAGGGTCATGCTACATTTAGTCTTCTTTATATCATAGGCATTAACAATACGAGTATATGTAATAGAATAGCCATTACCATTACCAAATCTTAACATATTTACAAACATTACGAGTATTGCCACTGTATAATAACTGTCATATGACAAACCTCTCGAGTATAATTAATATAACGGGATTGTAAAATAAATCAGCATACCTACATACTCGTTTGACAATGACTATTTCTTGGAATTATTTTTATACGAAAACTTTTAATTAAATCGATTTTATAGTTTTAGAATTGCCAAATTACAAGATGTGTAGATTAGAACTTTGAAAAATTTCTTACAATTTGTAAATGATTTTAATTTATTAATGCATTTTTTCATATTTAATATTTATACCTTGCCATTTATTTTTTAAGTAGCTAATTTATTTGAAATTGCATTTATGCTTGAAAAAGTAAAATAGTTTTTTATTTTATATTATATAAATTGATGGTCATATTTTATAAATTTTAACTAAATAAACAGAATATTTATTTTTGGTTTCCTCTGTTACTAAAACTATGTACACTCTGTTGTGTTTGTGCTTTCATTATTCAAATCTTTTTCCAGCTGCTAATTACTCGTAACAAAATCTAAGATATTTCAGGTTGTAGCTTTTATCTCATTGTCAATTAGAAAGAAATAATACCAACTAATGCAGTTTCAAATAACTATAGAGTGCAAGAAAATATTTTGGTTTGTGGTGTCACCACTATTAAATGACCAATTGCAGTTTTCCAAGGTTACGTTCCTTCCATGCCATTTCTTCCAAGATTATTAATTATATATATTTAAGGCATTTTAAGTTTTGGAAACAGAATAGCATTCTTTAGTTCGTTATTTAATAATGGTGGTACTTTAAACAACCAAATCTTGCTTTGATTAGTTACTATACAAAATGTGTACTTAGAAAATTTCCAGAAAAGGCAAAAAACTCGAAAACACCTTTCTGGAAAAATAATAGCATTTGATGTGCATGTAGCTGGAAAAAGCATTTTTAAAACATAAGCTTAGTTCATTCTTATTCTTACATGTAAAAACGTATAGGTTGTTTTTATCTTTGTAAAAGATTAAACAGTAGTCAATGTAATTAAGTTACATTTATTTACAGTATTTAAAAAAAAGTTGATAAATTCTAACATTTGTGGTTTGCTTTGTAAATTGTTTGAAATATGCAAAAAAAAAATAAAACCAAAAATCATAACAAAACCAAAAATCACTTATATTCTTTTTTGTTGTTGAATATTGATAAATTAGTGTGAGCAAGTTTTCGAAGAGCTAATCTGTTTCTGTAATAGTTTTGGTTACAAAATCAAATGGGTTGTACATGCTCGCAAATAAGAAGATATCTACGCATAATAAAATATCTGGGTCATAATATCTGTAGAGTATTACTACCATCTATTTTTAATCATTATGTGAAAGGATGTCGCACTAGACTTAAAGTAAAGCCTTGTGTGTTGGTTATATCGACTGCATTTTATTATTTATTATGACTACGATATATATATTATAAGTGATTATATTTAATTTTATTAAAGAAATCAAGAAAATATATTTGTGTTTCATTTGTTTAAAATCTATATAAAATTCAACCTATCTACCATTTTCAACATCTCTGTTGAATTGTTCCGATAGCTTCATTTCTATTGCTGTTTTAAAAAGATCTTAGGATATTATTTTGAGTGACGGTGGATGATAAATAAACTTGTAGTCATGAAAAAAATGTTTTAACCTACTAGTTTACCTAACCCCTTTTCTTAGAGATCCGTTTGTTCTTTTTTTTATTTGCCTTATGTGTATACGGCTCTATTAGGTAACTTTGTATAATATTTACAATTTTGTAAGCCTCAACAGTCTTGTGGTCAATTGCATCTGTGTAAACATCACTTTATGTTGGAAAGTTCTAAATGTCTATTAGTCAAAAAATTGTTCCACCATTGCAAAAGAATATTTCAATTTCTTTCCTAGTTGAATTTTCAGAATACATTGTGTAATTAACCCTTCCCTTACGGTGCTAAAATTGAAACGCGCGCTCCGGTGTTGGGTAATGAGTACGCGATCAAAAATTAGCGATTTTAAATCGGAAAAATAAGAACATTCATAGATAATCCTCTTAATTAATTATAATTGAAGTTAAAAATTATAATAATTGAGATTTATTTGCTGAAAACATTAAAAAACCATCTGGCAACGCTCACGGAACGGGCGTACGTCTAATCTTTTAGCAAACCCAGAAGCAACTGCGGCGCGGAGCGGTATAGTGGCTTACCCCGGCGTGGCTCACGCTTGCGACGATTGAGACAATTGAGCTCCTCGCAATTCAGTGGAGTATGCAAGAGTGAGATGCGAATATAGTGTCGCGCTTCCCGCATACTCTTCACCTATCGTCAAGACACAAGGTCGAGGCACTCGCAGTGTTTAAATGCGAATTTGTTTCCGATCTTCACAAAATACCCACGATATAGTCGATAAACTCTGATTATTATTAATATTATTTTTTAAATCAATGCGTAAATATATTATGGAGGAATACCTAAAATCTTGACCTTGTATTTATTATATTTATAGAGATATTGATGGTTATTCTAAAGCAACGTGTAGAAGATACCCAACACAGGGAAGGAAAGGTTAAGAAAGAAATGATAGTGGTCATCAACTCATTACAACTTCCAAAGAAGATCGATCAATGTAAAAATTGATTATGCAGAACTAATTTTTAACAGCTGTCGAAATATTACTTGTGTTGTCTACAAGTAAAACAACTTCCTCAGTAATAACTATATTTAGAAACATGGAAATAAAGTACAAAAAAACAAAGACTTATTTTGAGTGGTTGAATTTTTGCGATAGTTGGATGGCTGGAGGATGTATGCTGTAAACCTAGTGAAAGATATCACCCCAAATGTGTAACAAGAACAGTGCAACATTTACCCTATTTTAAGATAGTTCACAACAGCTTATGGTTCGGGACTGCTAAATTTTCTGTAAAGAAACATTTAATGCTGTGCAATATAAATTGGTCTTGGAAGACTACATAATTCCAACAGTTAAAGACAATATACTGCAGAGCTGATCTTTCTAGATGATTCAACACCATGTCATGGAGCCTGTTCTATGAATATGTTACTCGAATAGTAATGTTATTCTATTACCAGGTTACGGAATTGAAGGATTTTTTTCAGACTAATATCAATCAATAGGCTTGGAAACAGTCCCAATCTTAGCCTTATAGAAAATTTATGAACAAAAATTAAACAAAAGCTTAAAAGTTGAAGATCAAAGAACTTAAAATATATTTTTGTGAGGGAAAATTAAATAAGAATAGAAATTATTACTTCTTTGTACAATATGAATCTCTACCAACCAGAACATCAAATGTGATCAAGAATAAGAGTGACATAACCAAATATTAAATTTAATTGAAAATGGAGTTTTATTTTGAAATGTAATATTCATCTTCTATACGAAATTAAAAATAAAGTTTCTTTATCGTGATAGATTTGTAAAGGACACCCAATCATTATCTGTTTACCTTTATTTGAGCACAGTGGCTTCCTAGAAAAAAAACGGTAATCTCTATTTATGCATGTAAATGGAGGGAAGACAGAAGATATGCAGCCGCTCATGCCCTAATAAGAGCACTCCCCTAAAGAGGTAACTTGTAGAATTTGGATGCTAGGGATAGGAGTCTTAAGGATGTGCCTGCCTATTTAGGATAGGTGGTGCCAGCATTACCTTAAAAAATAATTGACCTATGAGACTCCTCAACCTTTAGTCTGAAGACCAAGTTTCAACTATTTAGCATCTACATCTTACCTTTTTTATTACATGGCTCGTAATCTTGGCATGTCAAAAAGACAAAAAAGAAAAAACTTCTCACTTTTCAAAATAGATGCCTTAGAAGATGATGGCTGTCAAGTGGTAAGACCATGCAAACGAGGCAGTTTGTTTTCGGGAATAACAGTCTACAACCACCACGCTTGATAAATAGAATGCCTATCTGATGACCATGCACCAGTGTTATAAGATTTACCATCTTAGCCTAATACGGTAAGGTGTGCAGTGCCGGGCGTGCCATCCCTGTGTTTCCGACAGAACTAAAACAATGTTAATTATTATATTCATTGGTATTTTTTTATTCAAAATATTGAAAAACTTTTTAATAAAATGGTATTTTTAAATATTTCATGCATGATTAACTTTTATTGATATTTTTTACCCTATTACTAAAGAGTACCATATAAAGCCTCATCTTGTTTATCTCCGTAGCAAGGTTGTCCATGTATGGCTCAGATTTTATCATTTTATTATTCTTGCACTAAGCTTTTATCCTATTTTACCCTATATTCTCCTTTTAACATTGATACCATTTTTTTCCAGTGAAAAAATCCGTGAGATAAAAGGTTTAAATACCTGCCTTCTGAAGTTCGACAGAGGATAATTGATGTGCTTATTTTCCCTCTAGTCAAAAATGGAGATTGCATTTATGAACCATGTATTTTAAATAAAACAGCAGAAAATAAACTAAGACATATACCAGGTCTGTACCTATGAAACCGGATTTTTTTTATAGAAAATACACATTTATTGTATGAAAATGGTAAAAAATATTTTATTCAAAGTATTGCCCATCGCTAGCTACACATGTTTCCCATCTCTCTGGCAATTTGTGAATGCCACGCCAAAAAACCTCTTGCTCTTTTGAGGCAAACCAATCATCGAGCCATTTTCGTAAGAAGTGAAGCGCTGCTCAGCAAGTACGTGTCCCATCGATGCAAATAAGTAGTAATCGGATGGAGCCAAGTCTGGTGAGTAAGCCGCATGTGAAAGTATTTGCCAACTAAACGCCTCAATGGTTTCCTTGACCGGTTTTGCTGTGTGCGATGGTGCATTATCATGAAGCAAAATCACTGTATGTTGCCTCTTTTGATATTCTGGTAGTTTTTCACGAAATGATTGGTTCAAATCCATAATTTGTTGTCGGTAGCGTTCAGTATTAACGGTTTCGCCAGATTTTAGCAGCTCATAATAGATAACACCCTTCTGATCCCACCAAACACAGAGCATTGTCTTCCGTCCATAGCGATTTGGCCTTCCAGTCGATGTCGCTGGTTTGCTTGGAGTTACCCATGATCTTTTACGCTTAGGATTCTCGAAATACATCCATTTTTCATTGCCAGTCACAATTCGATGGAGAAATGATTTTATTTTGTATCTGGCGAGCAGCATTTAGCAAGTGGTTTTTCAGTTTTCCTGCTGTCACTTTCGGTTATCATTCAGTTCATGTGGAACCCATTTTCCCACCTTCTGGATCTATCCCATGGCTTTCAAACGTATGGGGATGGCTTCACGTGTCACATTTAATTGATCCGCGAGTTGTTGTTGCATTTGAGCGTCATCCTCATCTAACAATGCTTGCAATTCGGCATCTTCAAACTTTCTCGGTGGTCTTCCACGTTCTTCGTTTCTCATGTCAAAATCACCACTTTTGAATTTTTTAAACCACTCAAAGCACTGTGATTTACCAAGAGCATGCTCACCGTAAGCTTCGACAAGCATTCGATGCGATTCTACAGCAGTTTTCTTTAAATTGTAACAGAAAATCAATGCTGTCCGCAAATCGTAGTTTTCAGGCACAAAAACAGACGTTCAACGCTATGAAAACATATGTAGTTGTATTAAATTTGCATTGTTGTGAGTTAAAAATCTTTGACAAATGTAAACACAAAAAAAGGCACCAATGACAAGGTTTGACAGTCACTACATTGACAACTAGAGCCATCTATAAGCAAATTCCGGTTTCATAGGTATACACCTGGTAAATGTGTCTTGTAGATACTGCTTTAATATCGCTCCGAAGACATATTATATGAGTATATCTCCCTACTTGAGGCATTTAAGGTTTTCAACATGCAACAAAGGCACCAGTTTGACGTTTGTATCCATAAAATGTCCACAAAATCATAACTCAAAAAACACCATATTCCTACTACAAATTATGTTGGGCGTGAGATACCCATCGCTATGGTACCAGTAGAGAAACTGCTGCTTGTTCTGAGTTATAATCCGTCACTTTACAGAGGAACCTCCTCTTACACAGCCAGTAAATTCTGGAATGAGTTATCTTCACACTTGAAGGAACAGGAGAATGCGTGCTTCTTTCAAACTCTCTCAACAGACATCTTTAGTGATTTACAAATTGAAATTGATTGTTTATCTTCCACTCTTTCTCTTTTTTTCTGTTGCTCTGTGTCTATTATTCCATGTTTCTTCTAACTTATTTGTTTTTTCAAAATTTCAACTCTTTCGAAAAATTTTGACATTTTCTATTTCGCTGACAGTGAATCTGGACTTGTATGTGTATAGGTATGTGAGTATATACGTTTTAAATTTTAAATGTTTGTTCATTTTTATAACTGTATCAGCTGCTTAATTTTTTTACAATATGGTTCACATCACATGCAAAAGGGTGTGGGCTGAAAAACAACTAATGTCTAGCAGCTGTGCTCGCTATCCTATTGGTGGAGGGTGTATCTCGATTGTAGGGATATTCTGAGACAAATCCAAACTTTTTGATAGGTTATCTCTCTCAAATGTATTATTTTTCATTGTCTTAACATTTTTTTTCCACTGTCTTATGTTAAGTTAATTACAAGATTTATATAGTACACTGTTATCAATAAACTTATTATTTATATATTTTATTTCAAGTGTTTTCACCAATATCTCAACGAAATAATCATTAACCATATGTACGAGGGTCATCTAGAAAGTAAGGTTACATGGGCTCCTGAGGCCGGTGGAAATTTTTGTTTCGAAGTTGGCGCACCTGGCGTGTAGGGGGGATCCTAACGGTCAGTTTGTTTGGTCCCGCGTGTTTGTCGGCCATTTTGTTCAGTCACAGTAAATTCTTCCGATGGAGAGGTCGTCGCGCGCTCCCGCCACAAAACGTCCGTGCGGTCATCCGTTTTTTGACTTTGTAGAACAATACCGCTGCAAATATCCATCGGAAGCTCGTGGAAGTTTATGGTAGTGATGTTATGAGTCGACAACATGTCACGAAGTGGGTTAGGTTGTTCAGAAAAGGCCATACTAATACTCACGAGGCAAGGCAGTGATTTCTGACGAACTTGTGCAAAAAATTGAATGAAATGAAGAATTTCCTGACATTTCTCGAAGTCTCCTTGGTGATATTGTGTCGGAAAAACTTAGTTACAAGAAGTTGTGTGCGAGATGAGTGCCCAGAATGCTCACACCGGAGCACGGTCAAAATCGCGTAACCGCCCCGCGTGAATTTTTGGATCGTTTTGCACAGGAGGGAGAAGCTTTTCTGGACTCTCATGACGGGGGATGACACGTGGGTGTGTCACTACACCTCAACAATTTTCCAACTATCAGGAGATCGAGGAAGCTGTGAAGAAATAGCTGAAAGAGCTGGCGGCGGAGGTCTATGACACTGGCATACAAAAGCTGGTGCCCCGACTACAGAAATGTCTCTATCTCGACGGCGATTACGTTGAAAAATAGTTTAATATATTTGTGAAGTATCCTGTGAATTTCAATTAAATACAAGCATTTTTCGATCCTACATAAATGTTGTAACCTTACTTTCTGGATGACCCTCTTAGATGGAAATGTGCAATGTTGTGAAAAAAAATATATACTTCCATTTAATACTGAAGTGCTTCACATATGTTCTGACTGTTTTATTAATATGCAATCTATAGTACATTTAATATACATAATTATAAAAAAATACTTATATTATTTGGTGGACAAAACTAACCTACATTTTTCTAAATAAATTTGTGAAATAATGTATAATATTTACAGAAGAAATGTGCAATTAATGACTTTATATAAAAGTAAATGATTTGTAGTCTAATCTGTTCCAAAATATTTTTGTCCAAAGTGGTTTGGTGCAACAGGATGCAACTCAGAAGTTAGGATTTTCATTTTAGGGAAATAGTCCACTATCGTCAAAGCCGCAGTTGGTGTGCAAAATAAATTTGAAAGTATAATACATTCTTCCTTAACTCCATGCTCCTTTAGTACATTTACTGCCTGAAATGTTGAAAAAATATAAAATTATATTAAGTGATGAAATCTATTTTTTAAATAATAAAACATTTTTCAATTTTTCTGAACATTGTGCCCCCAAATATTACACTCTGTGGGGTATTTTGAGGACTCGAGTAAACTTTCAAGGATTATATAAATTTAACTCATTTTTTTCTAACAATTAATGTTTTTTCACTACTTGTTAGAAATTATTTTTGTAGTGATAAAAATTATAAGTCATAAATACACATGGTGATAACAAAATAATCATTTCAAAATGAGCAATTGTGGAGTCTGGTAAAAAAAAGTTCCAAATCAATAAAAACAACAGCCCATAATATATTTTGTTTTCGAAGTAGAATAAACAAAAAATATTTTATTTTGTTTTCGATGTAGAATAAACAAAAAATATTTTATTTTGTTTGTTTTTTATATCATTATCACTCTATACGTTCCATCACAAACACAAGGATAAAAGTACCTCTATCCCAGTTAAGTCTACAGTCTGGGCCTTCACATCTTTCAAAGCCATAGCCAAATCAGCTCTGAGACTATCTATGGCTATTGTAATAGATCATTTAAGAATGTTGGGGAAAACTTTTTTGTAAATATCTGCATCTTACAGACTATCTGTAAAATATAGAGGTTGTATTCTCCTTGCTTCATAACCACATGGGGCAAGGAGAATACAACCTCTATATTTTACAGATATTTACATTTTGTTTAAAGCTTCATGTTTTGAACAGTAGAATAATGGACAAGTTTACATAGTGTAATTTTTGCTTGGTTTAAATTATAATAATTATTTTCAGAAGAAAAAATATATTGGTGATAAACAAGCAATTCTTGGTATCCCTTTGAATCTCATTATAACTAAGTTTATGAAGTATTTATGAAGATGTAAAAAAAACATGTTGAATAATATCAAGTAAATTTTCTGGAATACTACTAATACAGGACACATGAGGATTATTAGGTTGGTGGTTTTCGAAAGATACTACAAAATTAATACAACACCTTAGGGTGACAACCGTCACTTAAACCACCTCTCAACTGCTCAGATTTCCTTGATGAAATGATTAACATACCAAATAAGCAGTTGTATAATGTATCCGCTATGCTATTCAGATGCAGTAGTAGCCTATAGCTCCCACAATAAGGTGCTGGAGATGGTTGGGTCACGTATTGTGGAGAGTGCCTGGTAGCTTGTCGAGAGATGTACTGTTTTTTCACCCTTATTGAACATCCATTCTGCACTACATACTGGTGTTATGATAGGGAAATTCACAATATTGGCCAAACATGGAAGGATGTGGAGTGCCAGATTGTATAACTTGGACGGAGGCGTTTTATGGCATATTTGTGCTAGCGATGGAACATATATGGTGATGACAAATATACAAATAAAACTAATTTATGCTTTAATATACTAAAAAAAACCAAACAATTATCAATTCTTTATATTCTCATTCAATCTAAGGTATAAAATGTATCTTATAAATACAAACCTGAGAAACAGTATTCCCTGTGGACATGATAGGATACATCAGCAAGACTTGTCTCTTGGCGATATCCTCAGGAAATTTAGCATAAACTACACGAGCAGCATGTGTATCCGTGTCACTTTCTACTAATATTTTTCCAATCCTTATTGATCTACAACAGTCTCGAAGACCCTATAAATAAAATAAAAATACTGAATTAGAAAAATTACAATTATTGAACAAATGTTTTTTTTTATCTAAAATATAGATTTTGGTTCTGACAAAAATATGCCAGATTTTTTCCCTGTGGAGGGAAATCAGCTATTATTTTATTTAAAATATGAATACAGACTGAATCAAATTGCATTATATGGTCATTCCGATAGTATAAATATACATACAACCACACTTTTCTCCTAAGTGGCTAATTTATGTTTACTTAGTATATTGAAGAGCATCAACCTTCAACATATCTAAAATGGTGATTCGAAAATATTGAAGATTGAGGCCGGGAGACATTATCTTTAGTCCCAGGAATCGAGCCTTCGGATTTAAAATCACTGGAGTAGGCACAGAACTCGCGGTTCATCAAGACACGTGATGGCAATATTACTGCACATAAGGAGGTCACAATACTCGCACAAAAACTCAGTGTGTGCGAGTTTTGATACCAGACAAAATCTTTTGTTAGAATGGGACCTTTTTTTATTGTGCACCATCAAGAATAGATCCTGAAACCCCTGGAAGTCAAGTGTCTTACTAACTAGGACATAGAAGTTGTCAATTGAGGAGCTCAGCCTTATCTATCCACTGAGAAGTGGAAAATATCATCAACCGAAAATTCATTCAGGTAAGTCATTCCATATTCTAGTGAGGGTGCTCTCATTAGATATATTTCCTGGATAGGCACTACAATCAACTTTATCCATAATTTTTAGTCATATATATACATATACACATAAACACACGCACTATGTAAAACATGTGGAATGAATGATTACATGTAACTATGTAAAACAAGCATAATGAATAATTGGGGTGCAGTTCATTGTGCGACCCTAGCGCTATACAACGCTGCACCGCAAAGTTTCAATTAGTCTGAAATGAGTTTGATGTACTAAAACTTCATAGCGAAATAATTCATTAGGCGAGGTATTGCCATAGTAAGTTACTTACAATAGCCGAGTAAAAAGTGGTAATGGTACTACTTGACAGCTACTCTAAGGATGAAGCGTGCTTAACATTGGTAATTAATAAGAGACTTGTCAAATTTAAGTCAAAAGATTGGTGGTATTTTTATTAAGTAGCGTGGCACACAAAACTTCTTGCAGTAAAAATTGAGGAACAGTACCTGTTCCATCGCTTCTCCCGATCGGACAATAGACACACCGCAATTTCCAGATCTATATTTTAATCCTTGATATGTTGCTCCTGTAGGAGTCATGACTTCACAGCTCGTAAAGGGCAGTTGATTTAAACTCTCTTCAATAACTAGACGTATTAGCCGGTCAGCGTAGAATTTAAAATCACTTCTGGACGTGTTCCTGAAAAACATATTCATTTAAAATACAATACCGCATTTGCATTGTCGTTCATGATAAATATCCTATAAATTTCATACTTATCACGCAAGATTGTTTGCAATTCTTTAATGTTATCATTTTGCGGCAAAATTGTCAATGTAGGACCGAATTCGTATTTTGTATCTAAAGGTGGGGTCATAATTTCGCTGTTGCCCATTTTTAACACTAATAATCTAGTAACAATAACTAAACCAGCCTCAAATTGCTACACACACTTTAAATCAATGAAAACTGAAAAACGAAGGCGAAAACAACGAATGACAGCGAAAACGACGAAAACTTCGTCTTCTTCTTCTTGAATAATAGACGTAAACTCTTATAATATATTACTTCTTGAAAAATGGCCATGAACTTCTATATATGAAGGAGTATACGCCAGTGTCAAGTGATGTCTATGGTCGTCTATAACATAATCATGTCTATTATGTTAACTCATATTTATATAAGACACGGCTATTATTCAAGAAGAAGATTACGTCAACTATAAAAAATGAAGTCCTCAGATCTAAGTTCGCTTTTACATATCGCTATGTTAGCAATTCAAGTCCAAGATATAACAAGTATCGAATCGCTTCCATTTATAATACACACTGTGATATTCTTCATCCATACATACATACGAGTGTATATATATATATATATATATATATATATATATATATATATATATATATATATATATATATA
>OX463838.1:31458736-31698736 GCA_949825065.1 Odontocerum albicorne
ACAAATTGTTGACGAATTTTGTCATAATTTAATTCCATAAATCGTAGTATATATGTAAATTTTATTAAAATTGAGTATTCAAACAATTATTATAATTTAATAAATATTGAAAACGATATATCCTCTATTTCTAATTAGCCACTAAAAACTTACATTTTACAACACTAGCTTCTAAAGCAAACTAGAATAACATTAATCAATGTTAGGTTGGATGCCTGCAAGTGTGCCTTTTGAATCTCATCCATTTTTAGAACACTGCTTTAAAATATTTAAGCCCTACAATTAATTTTTATTCTATGGTGAATCGTAATAATAAGTATTCAAACTTACTTTTACCTATATTTAAACATTGAAATTCATGAGGTAGGGATGTGTTTGAAAAAAATAAACAATAAGTTCATCTGATTTTTTTTAATCATGTTTTTATATTACATAAGTATTTTATTAATAAATAATCCCCTTTACATGGTACTCGTATGTAACTCTTACATTATCATAATAAAAAAAATGTAAAAAAAAATAACAAATTAAATTAGGAAAGACAAACACATAATAAAATATTTATTCACAAATTCATATAAAAATTTGTTTTTATACCTCGACCAACTAGAAAGTATTAGGTGCTCCCAGTTCCCGTACCAATCAAAGCCTACTTAAAAGTATACAAATTATATTTATAACAATTTTTCTTTCATCTTCGATGAATTACAGTGGAGAAGCTTTCAAAACACATTTTGACAAGTTAAGGTATTTTTTCTGATAAAGCTTCATAAAAATAAAACATTTACTCTTATTCATTATTAAATACTAAAACAATATTATCACTGAGAAAGATCATCACTAATAACCAAAAACTAGAAAAATATTAAAACCTCCCTCCACATGGAACAAGTACAGAAGAAAGTCAATGTAGTTTTAATATAGTACATAGTAGTTTTACTTTATATACAAATATTTTTATATTGATAAAACAAAAGGAAAATTGAAAAAGAGTTAAGGAGCCCTTGAAATTTTTAAATAACAACAATTATTCAGAATTCGCCAATCATTTGGTTGAGACAATTCATCTGTTTGATATGAATCACGGTGTGCAGATCCTACATACAAGCTTTTTTTGGTTTACAGCTGGATAACTTAGAAATTTTCGAGATTCGAAAAAGCATCAAACCAAATTTCAACATAATAAATAATCATAATTTTACTCATAATCCTTTCCTCAGTCCGTTTACCATTGAATCACTAACTCCTTAACTAGACCTACACCTACGCATGCCTATCTTTACTAGCCACTAATCCACTAAGTATATCTTTCTTTGCCAACATTCACAAATATATTTTTGAGCAATTTAATTTTTGTTTTTCATAATTTGTCAAAGAAGACAGAGCTCTTCGAAACAGGTAGTTAAAATGAGTTGAAAAAAAAATTCTTCTTTATTTGCTCCATATGAACAGTTAAGACATGATCAGACCATAATAAATTGGAATGTAATTTAGAAATAAATTAGTGCTGCTGACCAATAAATGTTTTGAATATTTTAAAAGCTGTATAAAAATAAGAAAAACATAATTTTTTAATTAAATACAATTGTTTTAAAACTATTTTGCGAAAATAATTAAAAAGTGTAAAAATGATAAAAGATCACAAATACTCGTATATATTATTTTTCATGTGATGAAGACATTTACGTAAATTAAGTAAAAATACGAAACAAAAAAAAAAAAAAAGGTATGAATGACCAAATACAATGGGCAAGTCTTAAAATGTGATTAATTACATGAGAACTATATACATTATACAAAGAAGTTGTACTGAAATATAATGAATAGCATTTTCAACATACCTCTAAATGTCTAGTCTACAAGCTCTTATATATTTTTACATAACTTTTATTGGAGGTATGTTTATTAATTTTAAAGGAAATAAAATGTTAAAACAAATACTAATCTCTTCAAAATTTTGCCCTAACAATAAAGCTTAAAACATTTAATTTGCTTTTTAAAGTAATGGCTGCTAGAGACAACCCAAAAACTGTATGCTATTTTCCAATTAATATGTACATTTTTGTAGAGCATGCGCTAATATTTATTTATTTCATTTAAGGTCGATGAAGACCTCAAAATAATATCCTAAAGTATTTTTATGGAATCAAACAATGTAATTACAGTTGTCAAAGATTTAAATTGTATGGAATATTGCAAGATGTTAAGCGGACTGAAATTGAATGGAATATTTGCAAGATGTTAAGGGGACTGAAATTGTATGGAATATTGCAAGATGTTAAGCGGACTGAAATTTTATGGAATATTGCAAGATGTTAAGCGGACTGAAATTGTATGGAATATTGCAAGATGTTAAGCGGGCTGAAATGAAGTTTATTTGTGTAATTTTGACTAAATATTATTATTCTGAATTGTAGATTTTTAGTTGACTTAACATTGTTAATTTTAGAAAAATATTAAAGTTTGTTGCACAAAACAGATCCAAGATCAAAAATAAAAAATGAGAAGATATTGTTATTGGATGATTTACAAAGTATATAAGTTTCTTATTATATTTCACAGAGAATTCTATTGAATATTTCTAAAATGATTAATCAAGTAACATCAACAAATTACAATGTGGATATTTTTCTATCAATTTACTTTTTGTTCATTTATTTATTAAGAGGTGTAAGTTATCACATATTTCTTATTCCAATGAAAAATTAACACAAAATACTTCTATTATGTAACTAGTTCTTTAACACAAGACGTTAAGATAATAAGACTAAGAAATTAAATATCTATGAATGTATTCATATATGTATATTATTAAAACATAAATAAATGCTTTAGGAGCCTGAGAATAAAGAGCAGGCTTTTTTATTTAGTTAAAGGCAAAATATATTGAAGTACAACTTTGTTCATCACAGATAAGCCAAACACGCTAAAGGCTAGATTGTTTTGGTAGTGCTCCTCTAATTAAAACATATGTTAATAAGGTCTTTCACAGTCCCTTTGCACCTTTGCTAATTGCGTGTAATGAAAGGCGCATTCATTACTATTATATCATATTGGACAAGTGTAACAAATTCCAGAGGTGCAAGGGGATAAGAAAAATATTCCAACATATTATTTTCAATAAAAGATCCATATTTCTTTTAAAAAAACATGCATTTTTAAATATTTGTGACTAAAATAATTAACAATCTGCCAGCTTGCGCTATATCCCTATTTATTAATATGTAAATTATATGAATTAGGTAAGGCCCACAACAGGCCAATATGGTACACCACACACGCCCGTGTGAAAATTGACTAAACAACGTTTCTAAAAATCACTGAAACAATTTTTTCATACAATTAGATAATAACAAGAACATTTTAAAATGATGGATCAAGTTCAAGCTGTTGAATATAATATAATCATGTGAAACTAACTGTTGAACAGTCAAGTCAAGTGTATGTTACAATATTATTCCACAGAAAGCAGATCATATTAGGAAAGTGCGTTGCATCTGGGCGAAGATTGATGGCATTTTGGCTAATTTGACACACACTGGGAACGTAGATGATCAATGAGCTTTCACTTTATCGTTTTGTGTTTGGCCGTTTTGTCGGACCGACGACTTCATACTAATGCCTTCTCCGGGCCGAGTGACTCCGCGCTTTCCTCCCCTACCTGACATGTAGGCCTTGTAAAAGAATCTAGCAAAAAGAACAAAGTAAGAGAAGTACATGGCAATAGAGAGCTTAATATTAAACTCAGATATATGGCAGGAGTGGGAGGAGTCCTCTTTGAGGTAGTTGCGTGCCCAGATGTTAACGGCGCAACCGACGATCATCTGAGTCAGTTGAAGAGTGGTGATGGCCATGGCAAATTGTCGCGGGGGGAAGTAGCCCATACTACGCAGAGCATAGTAGGAGTACATGACGCTATGTACACAGTAATTCATGACGATGAACCAGCGAGCTGATGCCGTGTACTCTGTATAAGAGAACCACGAGTACAGCAGTACAGTTATGTGATGATACCAGTGCAGGAAGATGAGGGGCTGCCGACGCAGCACAATGAACACCGTGTCCCCTAGTTCAGGTAGCTTCGACAACACGAACATCCAAGTCCAGAAGCCACTCACACGGTCTTGTTCGATGAAACTGAAAACAAAAAGGTAAAATAAACATGAAAATGAGAATTTCAATATACATTTTAATCAGTTTTTTTATTCCTCTTGCTCTGTTATAACTCTTTGGAAAATGAAAATAAAATTAAGTTTGGTTTGCTGTTGAAAAGGAAAATCAATTTTAATTTTTGAACAACCTTGCCGTTTTTTAAGGAGTCTTATTATTTTTTAGAAGTTTCATAAAAAATATAACTATTCATTGAGCCATGTTTGAAAAATACTGTCTGAAGGTTTTAAAAGATAAAAATTAAATATTTTTAGATATAATTAATGGATAATTCAGCAATTTGATTGACCATAAATATAACAGCTTATTTAAAAAAAAAACATTTTTCGAATATGAAGGAATACCTATATACTCCTATGGAACCTATTGGCATAAGAAAACTTCTATATTGAAATCAATTCAAACATTAAACATTTCCTTGTTAGACGTTGCAACAAAATAAAGAAGCGTTACTTAGGAAGTCCTAAAGAGAGGTAAGTTTTAGGTTTAGGTCACTTTCTTGCCATATGTTTAGTTATCGCAAACCCTTACTAGGAAACATATAAACAGTAAAAACATATTTTTTAAATCAAATTATTGTAATATGAAACGACATTTTTAACAAAATAAATTGTTGAAAGAACCAGAAGAGGGTATTCCAATCTGTTGTACACATATTGAAAACATATTGAAAACTATATATTGTACACATATTGAAAACTACAATGTTATTTTATTAGTTTCAAACATTTAAAATAAAATGATTATAAAAAAAAAAACCACAAATAATTACAATGAATGAACATTTTTAATATCTGTGAAGTAATCAATACATTTCAAAATTGCAACATAATAAATTATATTTAAAATATATCTTTTTAATCCTGCTAACCAGAGGCAGTGACTCTGAGAATTGAAGGTCGTGATCTATAGATGTGCCCTTTGCATGGCGGTGTATAAGTTTCCACCAGTCAATTCCTTCACCTGATCACTCCCTCTTGCTGGCGCTTTGCCTCTGCCTGTTCTTTCTGGCCTTCTTTCTATTACCATAAATTTCTTCGGGTTGTCTGGAAAATCAAATCTGGAAAAGTTTTTGAAAAATCGCAGAATGCTCTAGAAGCATATTGAGGGCAATCATACCGTCTCATTTAGATCCTGGAGTATAGAGATGCTCGTTCTTCTGGCGATCCACAAAATTCATCACCACGTCTCAAAGGAATTGATTCTTGCACATTCCCAGGCTTTTATTGTCCATGTTTCATAGCCATACAAGAATATAAGAAAATTAGAGTTCGGACTCGCTTTGTTTTGGTACGATTGGAAATACTCTGATCTCTCCATTTTTTTAGGCATTTTGGCAATTTGCGCCTTCTATTTCCTTTTCACAACGGCCATTTGCACTAATTGAGGAACCAAGGTATATATATTTCAAATCTTGCATCACTTAATCTATCCGATGGCTGTAGGACATTAGCTCTGTACTATCATGAGCTTTGTTTTGGTTCTATTTATTTCCAACCCATATTTGTGATTCTTCTCAGCCACTCTTTTGAACAGATCAGTCATTTCCTGACCACCTTGTTTAAGAAGTGTGGTATCATCTGCAAATCAGATGTTGTTTAACAGATACCCACCAATTCTAATACCTCCCTCTCAATTGTCCAGAGCTCTTCTCATGATGCGCTCACCATGCAAGTCAACAGTTCCACTGCACACAATCAAAAGCCTTTTTATAATCTATTAAGCACAGGAATGTTGAATTTTTAACAAATCCTGCTTGTTCTATTGGTATGTGCCAAGCGGTGTAGAGCTGTAGTGTTCTTTTCTTACATATATCATGACATTGTTCGTATGAGATGTAAGCGAGAGTGTGCGATAATTGTCGCATTTTCTGGTAGAACATTCTTATGCAGAGGTATAAAATTGAATCTGTTTTGTCATTTGTTCAGGAGCCTTTTTTACAGATTTTAGAGTATATACTATTCCCCCTATGGGCACAAATCTTTGAGAGCCTCTGCTGGTATTTCATTCCCTCTGGGAGCCATGTTGATTTTTTAAAATTTCTATTGGCCCGAGGGTGTTCACGGATAGTGATGTGAATATATAACAGACTATAAGAGTTCAGGTCAAATAGCCCTTCTTCATCAAGTCCACTCCCATTAACGTGGGGTGAACATCATTATATTGAGCAACCCGTGGAAAAATTGTGGTACCAATCGCTATGGAACCTTCGGTCAACAAGCAGATGGGAGGCAGAGAGCTCTCGGGGGTTGAGCTCGGTTCCTGAGGATGGTGAATATTGGCAGCAGGTTGTTCAATAAACTCGAAAAATATTGAGATACACCAGAAATGTTCAAATATTCATTTAAGACATAGGACACCATAGAGTATGAGGTTTAGTTGAGCAGTTAATTGGAAATAAATAAATAAGTATCAAAATAAATGATTCACATTTCATAAAAAAAGAACAGTGAGCGTAAGAATATGTTAAGACTTGAAAGTATGAGTGCAACGTATGTTAAAAATTTGAGGAAGGATCGAGCTAAATGGTTATAAGTATAATACTCGTATATCATAATCCCGAAAATTATGTCTCCGCGATTTGTATTTTCCACCTTTTTCATTTCATTTTTCAATATTTGGTACAGCTAAACAGTTTTTTTGGAATGTTTTTTTCTCGCGATTTGCGTAAAAATTATCAATGACTTAGAATTTTATTTGTCTGAAAATCTTTGCCGTTATTTAAATTATGCCGTTTTATGCGCATACCACCTTGATCAAAAAGTTTTAGGACCGGCCACCATGTGGCGCTGTCAGTCACCCGATTGGAATTCTTTTTTTTTGCTAGGTTACCACATCTGTCATTGACACTTCCCTCCAAATTTTAGCGTCATAGCTTGACATTTGTAAAAGTTGCGCTATAAAAGTTGCGCTATACTACCTTTGTGCGTGTTTTCGATTTTTTACAAGTTTGAAAATGGCATCAACTGTGCATCAACGAATTTGTATTAAATTTTGTGTGAAAAACGGATTTAACGGTCCGCAGACCTTGGAAATGTTGGAGAAGTGTTTCGGCAACGATACTTTTTCGAGATCAAACGTTTTTCGGTGGCACGAACGCTTCAGAAGTGGTCGTGAGTCGGTCGAGGATGACGAACGCAGTGGCAGTCGAAAACCGATGAAAACATCGATAAAATCAAAGAAATGTTGGCCGAAAACCGCAAATTGACCATCAGAGAGCTGGCAGAGGACTTGAACATCGCTTATAGATCCGCTCAAGACATTTTGGTTAGTGATTTGGGCCTCAGACGTGTCGCTGCAAAACTGGTGCCGAAAGACCTCAATTTCATGCAAAAAAAGTACCGCGTTGAAATCGCGAGACATGATTTCCAAGGCCGAATCCGACCCAACATTTATTAAACGGATCATCACTGGAGACGAGACGTGGATTTATGAGTATGACACGCAATCCAGACATCAAGCGAGTGAATGGCGTGCACCGAATGAGCCGAGACCGGAAAAACCACGTCGTTTTCAGTCAAAAAAGAAGGCGATGCTCACGGTTTTCATGAATCACAACGGTGTTGCGCATCATGAATTCTTGCCAGAAAAACAGACAGTCAACAAAGAGTATTATTTGGGCGTTATGAGACATTTGCGTGAAGCAATTCGCCAAAAAAGACCGGATTTGTGGTCAAACAAGTCGTGGATTTTTCACCATGATAACGCACCGTCGCACAATGCGATCCTTATCCGTGAGTTTTTGACCAAAAACAACACGAATACTATCCAGCAGCCTTCGAATTCACCTGATCTGGCTCCCTGCGACTTTTTCCTGTTCAACCGAATTAAAAAAACCGCTTCGCGGAACGCGTTACAGCATCCGAAAGGATGTCATGAAAAAATCGAAGACGGCTCTGATGAACATACCAAAAATTGAGTACCAGCGGTGTTTCGAGGATTGGATCAAGCGCTGGCGTAACTGCGTTGCAGTCGATAGAGAGTACTTTGAAGGGGACCATATCGATTTTATGAATAAAGTCCTAAAATTTTTGATCAAGGTAGTATTTCCTATAATTTTCTCTAAAATAGTCAACTTTTACATTTAAATTACAAATCTTAAAATTCCCATTTAACAAAAAGAACTCAAATCTAACTGCAAAATAATTACTATTATGTACAAACTAACTGGCTAATTGAAAGCCGGGGTCTCGGTAGTTTTATATATAATACAAACCACACAATCCTTAACACCATGGATTACTATTGAAAAAAACTACTTCAATAAGTTGAAATGCGACACCATACAGTTTTTATTGTCTGAAGTGTAGGTTCCCAACCTTTTTTGGCCTACCGCCCCCTTTTCGGAAAAAATAGTCACCGCCCCCTTTTCAGAAAAAAAAAAACACACTGACTCCCGTTCTTAAAATCAATAATGTAACCCCTAGTTTTCCAACTTTTTGGGTCAAACCCATTTTTTCAAACAGTGATTCGATGGCGCCCCTCTTAGGTGAAGTATACTATATTATATATTGAAAAACAAGGACAGGTTTTTAAAATTACTTTATTAAAATATATTAACATATTGGTGTATTGCTCAAAGTTTGATTAACAAATGTATATTATTAAAAAAAATAATATAATATTATTAGTGAGAGGGCTGAGCTTGGTGTACAAATGACACAAATTTTTCGATATTTGGTGCCATATTTGTCATCAGCAATCTTAAATCGCCGCGTTCCACTATTGACAATCTGTTTCTTTTTTTGTTAGTAAAAAATTGCTGACTATGCTTAATCCTCTTTCGGCTAAATATGATGATGGGAATGCAATGAAAAACTTCTTTGATGCAGCCTATAAAGCCGGATATAATACTGGAATTTGCATTTGAAGCCTAAATTCTTAATACGAGGGTTGCTACTTAAGTTTTGAGACAGACAAGTAAAAACAAATCTTTATCATCGAAAATGGCTTTATTGTTTTTCAAAATACCCTCCATGAAGATCAATACACTTTTGCATGCGTTTGAACCAATTTTCGAAGCACTTTTTCCACTCCGAATGAGGTAACTTCAAAACATGCGTTTTGAACGCATCAACCGTTTCTTCAGGCGTCGAAAAACATTGACCTCGCAATTTATTTTTGATGTTCGGGAATAAAAAGAAGTCGTTGGGTGCCAAATCAGGGCTGTACGGCGGATGACCCATCAATTCGATGTTTTGAGTGCTCAAAAAGTCACTTGTTTGAGCCGATGTGTGAGAGCTCGCATTGTCGTGTTGGAGAATGATCCGTCTTCGGCGGTTGGTTTTCCTCATTTCTTCGAACACTTCTGGCAAACAAATGGTGGTGTACAATTCAGAATTGACCGTACGACGTTCCACTAAAGGCACTGTTGCGCCATGACCATTTATACCGAAGAAACAAGCCACCATTTGCTTCGAAGTGCTTCGTGCGCGAACAACTTTTGTTGGATTTGACTCGTCTTGAAAGACCCATACAGTCGACTACTGTTAAGTTTCTTGCTCATATGCATAGATCCATGATTCGTCGCCTATCACGATCTTATAGACGTCTTTTGAAGCACCGTATCCATTTTTTAATTTCAATTTTAACTCTTCATTTGTTGGCAATTCTATCAACTCCTCATGCAGTGATAATTCTGCTGTTTGTTTGTAGATTTGAGAAAGGTTCTAGAACCGAATCTGGGATGATCATGTTGAGGACATCCTGAAATCTATTTGTAAAATCTTCTTTAAGTACTTCCAAATGCTGGCAAAATACCAGAATGTCGTCATCATTTGTTTCCACAGAGGAAATATTCTTCGACCCAAATTTAAGGCAAGTTTTGACACGAACGCAGAAATAGTTGCCTTTGCTTTGATCAAATTCAAATCTCTTTGCAGCTGTAGATTCGTTTCATTAAATTTATTATATAAATCAGTTAAATAAGCTTTATCATTCTTAAATTTCAATAAATTCTCTCTTAACGAATCATCTTTGTTTTCAAAAAACTGAGGCAAAGAGGTCATAAAATATTTTTGACAGGTACCCTTTGATAGCCAACGAACATCTGTGTGTTGTAATAGTACTATAAACGATAGAAATCTTCGTCGTTTTCATCACAAAGTTTTCCAAACAATCTATCATTGAGAGCATTGCTTCTGATCTTGTTAACTGCTGTAATTACATACTGTAGTGAGCAATGAAGGGGATCACTAAGGTTTTTTGCAACCAAATGTCTGTGAATTACACAATGCACGGCGACTACATTTGGTACCGCCTTTTTCAAATATGAAATCAACCCGCGGTATCGTCCAACCATTGCCGGAGCACCATCGGTAGCAGCGGACACGATATTATCCAGAGGAATACCTTTTTCTTTAAAATAGTGTTCCAATACATCAAATATATTTTCCTTTAGTATCCGTTTCTATTTTTTTGCGAATAATATTAATAAATAGCGAGTTCTTGACAATATTTTTCATGCCGCTGAAAACATACCAGAAAATGTTGGACGTCACGAATGTTCTCGATATTTGGCTCTCGTTGTTCTTTGAGCATATGAAAGTAAGATAAATTTGTATATTTTCTGTCAGGGTGTATTTTGGTAAAACGTTCTTCTAGTCGTGAAGGTTTCATGGCTTCATTCGAGAACACTTTCTAGCAAATCAGGCACATTGGTAATGTCTTGTTTGAGGGTGACTGAATAAAACCATATTTCAAATATTCGACATTATACCATATTGTCTACATTTTTTCTTTGAATCCGACATAGGTCTATCTGTAAAAATAAAAACAATAAAAAAATATGCTATGGCCACCACAGGACCAACCATCACCATATTAAATAAATTTATTATTATAATTTAATAATTTAAATAATTTTTTAATTTATGTAAGTTATTTTATGAATATTTTTCAACAGAGAATTTTCTTGTAAAAAAATATTTAAATGCATGTAAATTTATTTAAATTATGTAAATTTTAATTTTAAAAGATAGTTTTAAATTACGTTACCGCCTAACCATGGAAACGATATCCAAAATAGTAAGAAAATGTTGCAAAAATATGAAAAATTTATTAAGCTGTATCGAAAAATGTTAGAAATAAAAGTTGTTAATAATAGCTTATTCAGTAACTGTTGATAAATATATTTTTTTCAAATAACTTCTCTGTTGCAAAATATTCATAAAATAACTTACATAAAAGTGACATCAATAAACTGCTACTCCCGGTTGCCAGATCTCTACCAAAAGTTGATAGAATTGAGATACTAGGTTAGTCAAAAAGTTTTGAAAGCGACATCTATGGAGCAGTAGAAAACCAAAATTTCTACGCCATTTTAATATTTCATCTTTCATAAGAACGTACTCAAAATTTCATTTCGATCTGTCAATTCATTCTTTGTTTACAAGCCGTTTGAAGTTGACGTATCAGTGTATTTTTTAACAATGGAAAAATCCGAATATCGTGCAATGATTAAATTCTTTGTTTTGGAAGGTTTATCGGCTACTGAGATCCATGCAAAGATGGTGAAAGTATTAAAGGAGTCTTCTCCTTCATTTCCAACCGTTCACCGATGGGTTTTGGAGTTTAAGCGTGGCCGTACAAGCGTTGAAGACGATCCACGCTCAGGACGTCCAAAAAGTGCATCAACACCAGAAATCATAGCGAAAATACAGGATATGGTTTTGGAAGATCATCGATCGACTGTGGATATGATAGCTGACACCATAGGCATCTCACATGGAACAACATGGCATATTTTGGCTGAAGTTTTGGGTTTCAAAAAATGGGTGCCGCATTTGCTAACAATGCAACAAAAACACGTTCGAATGCGACTTTCTGAGCAACATTTGGAGCAATTTCGAAAGGATAAAAAGGATTTTCTGCGTCGATTCATCACTATGGATGAGACTTGGGTCTACCACCATGATTCTGAATCAAAACAAGAGACTAAGGAGTGGTGTGAACCAGGCACTTTGGCTCCGAAGCGAGTTCGTGTCCAGAAATCGGCCAAGAAGGTGTTAGCGTCAGTTTTTTGGGATTCAAAAGGAATTTTATTGATAGATTATCTCCAAACTGGTAAGACAATCAACACAATCAAACTGGTAAGACAATCAAAAGTATTCACGTCCGAAGCTTCAATATGAAATTTCATAACAATCCGTTCGACCGAATTTACACAAATTGACGCACAGACAGACAGGCATACAGATGGACGGACATCACGCTAAAATAGTTGATTCGTGTTACTACGAGTATAAGCCTAATTCGTGCTTATATGTAAAAATCTCGAAATGACAAAATTGGTATGATTACAATATCTCCCTTATAATATGCGATATGGCGGTCGGTAATAAAACAACAATAATAATAATATTTGCTGTGATCAGAACAGAATCGACCGCAGTTAGAGAGAACATAATATAAAAAATTCATTAAAAATTTAAAGTTAGTTAGTTGAAATTTCACAACACCTCCCTCTCCTAACGTCGGTCGGTAAAAAGAATAATAAACAAATAATAAAAGTAAATATGTACATACGTACTTATCTCTGTGGCAAATAGTTATTACAACAAAATATATTTTTAATAAGTAGGTCCACGTAAGTTATTTTTTTAATGTGATCAGTAGATACAGCACAGAAATTTTAGGTTTGATTAAATTATAAAAATATTTCATTCCATAGAAGCCTTCAGTAACTGATCCTATGTTAACCGAAATACGAGTATCTTAGAACACGTAAAATTTATGTTGAATACACGTAGATCAAACATAAAATTCTTATTTGAATTTTATTATTGTAACTATTTTTAATGGTTGATGAAAAAACGTTTATTGTACTAAATAAATAAATGCATAGTATGTTATGTTATATATTTTTAGTAACTCAATTTTTTATTTATATTTTTAAATGTTATAACATACGAGGGTAGTCCCAAAAGTACCCGACCTAACAAAGAAAACACAAAAAATTTGGGAAAAAATATTTTTATTTCTCAACATAGTTTCCTTTCAGCTCGACACACTTTTCCCAGCGATGTTCAATAGCTTCGATACCCTGTTTATAGTGAGAACCGTCGAGCGTCTCAAAATAGCCATCAACCGCAGATTCCACATCTTCATTGTTGGCAAATCTTTTACCAGCATCCCATAAAACTGACGCCATGACCTTGCCCGCAGATGGAACTGTCTTCGCCTTTTTTGGAGCCGATTCTCCCCTTTCAGTCCATTGTTGTGACTGTTCCTTCGTCTCAGGTGTGAAGTGATGGACCCATGTTTTATCCATGGTTATGAATCGACGCAAAAACTCGGCTTTATTGCTGTGAAACATCGCCAAACACTCGATTGAAACATCCTCACGACGCTGTTTTTGTTCCATTGTGAGCAAACGCGGCACCCATCTTGCGCACAGCTTTCTCATGTCCAAATTTTCAGTCAATATGCGATGTACAGCACTTTTTGAAATGTCTACCATGTCTGCTAGCTCGCGCATTTTCAATCGACGGTCAACCAATACCATTTTGTGGATTTTCTTTACCATTTCTGGTGTGGTTTCCTCATTTGGTCGACCACTGCGATGTTCGTCTTGGCAGCTCGTACGGCCTCGTTTAAACTTTGCCACCCAATATTTTACTGTTTTAAACGAAGAAGCAGACTCCCCCAGAGTAGAATCTAGCTCGGCTTTGATATTGGTTGGACTTAGACCTTTCAAATGAAAGTATTGTATCACATAACGATGACCAATTTTTTCTATGTTTACAAATTCACTGAGAGCGTTCACTATTGATGGCTGCCAAACAAATACTAAACAACGTAGCGTCTTAAAACTTGAAACTTAAGCTTTATAAGTTTAGTACTTTCTACCATAGTAATTTTTTAAAGCAACAACCGCCATCTATACGTCAGGTCGGGTACTTCTGGGACCACCGTCGTACTTTGGTTTACACAGTACAACCTGGCGGGTTTATAACTGTTATGTTGCATTTTTTATAACCAAACAGAATAATATTTAAACAAGCATTAAGTGAAAACCAGACTGAAAACTTTCTTAAAAATCTGAGTATCAATGGGAATCGAACCCAGGGGTTGAAAGACAAGCGTCTTACTAACTAAGCTACGGAGGTCTTTTTCATTCGATATACTACCTGATCAAAAAGTTTTAGGACCAGCCACCGTGTGGCGCTATCAGTCATCCGATTGGGATTCTTTTTTTTTTGTTAGGTTACCACATTTATCATTGACACTTCCCTCCAAATTTCAGCGTCATAGCTTGACATTTGTAAAAGTTACGCTGTACTGAGTACATCTACCTTTGTGCGTGTTTTCGATTTTTTACAAGTTCGAAAATGGCATCAACGAGTTTGCATTAAATTTTGTGTGAAAAACAGATTTAACGGTCCGCAGACCTTGGAAATGTTGGAGAAGTGTTTTTTGGTGGCACGAACGCTTCAGAAGTGGTCGTGAGTCGGTCGAGGATGACGAACGCAGTGGCAGTCGAAAACATCGATAAAATCAAAGAAATGTTGGCCGAAAACCGCAAATTGACCATTACAGAGCTGGCAGAGGACTTGAACATCGCTTATGGATCCGCTCAAGACATTTTGGTTAGTGATTTGGGCCTCAGACGTGTCACTGCAAAACTGGTGCCGAAAGACCTCAATTTCATGCAAAAAAAAGGACTGCGTTGAAATCGCGAAAGACATGCTTTCCATGAATTTTGACCAAAAACAACACGACTACTATCCAGCAGCCTTTGAACTCACCTGATCTGGCTCCCTGCGACTTTTTCCTGTTCAACCGACTTAAAAAACCGCTTCGCGAAACGCGTTACAGCACCCGAGAGGATGTCATGAAAAAATCGAAGACGGCTCTGATGGACATACCGAAAATTGAGTACCAGCGGTGTTTCGAGGATTGGATCAAGCGCTGGCGTAAGTGGACCATATCGATTTTGATGAATAAACTTGTATTTTCGATTTTATGAATAAAGTCCTAAAACTTTTTGATCAAGGTAGTATAGTATATGGTGTTTTTCAAACATTATTTAAGGAAATGATTGATTAAAACTGTGAGAAGCACTATTTCAGATGGTGCATGTATTGTCGGTCACCTTTTCGGATCCCCGAATCGGTACAAATGCTGGACGTAATATCTGAAGTATATAACACTAATATTACTTAGCTAGGAAATATTTTTACTGTTGTCATAAAAACTACTCAAAAAACACATTAAAATAAATATTGATATTCAAATATAGCAATAATTTACATGGTAAGTTTGGTAGTAAAACTTTGAACATTTTTAGGTGCATGTCATTTTACTATTTAAAACCAACTGGTATTCAAAAAAATATAACGATGTCGTAAACATACTTATAATATTGTAACATTTTTTTAAAATAGGAAATTCACCCACACTATATGACAAATACAAGATGGTGTCAATAAATACAATATAGCTACATCGTAAGGCACTATACGCTGAAAGTAGACCTTGTATTCTATCGAGTGAATGGTACCTTGGCTGAATCGTTTAATATTTCGAAAGGGGTAAAGCAAGGATGCGTTATGTCACCGTGGTTTTTCAATATTTATATAGATACATGTATGAAGGAACTACAGAGGTCAATTAGTGGCATACAAATTGTGAAATGGGAACGTATGCGGATTGTTGTACGCAGATGACATGGTAGTGTTGGCGGATAGTGAAGGTGAATTGCAGAGTTTGATAAGTAAATTGTATGGGTCTGATAATGAATATTGCAAAATCCAAAGTAATGGCGATAGAAGAGTGTAAAAGGAAATGCGACATATGGGTGAAAAATGAAAGTACAAGAAATGCGACATATGGGTGAATTTTGCTATTTGGGTAGTATATTCTCAGATGATGGAAGAGTTAAGAGGGATATCAAACAGCGAGTATCGTTAGGAAACAAAGTCAATGAGGCATTAAAACATACACATTCGAACCGGACAGCATCAAAATCTGCTAAGATGAGAGATAGTCCATAATAACGTTTTGGTGCCAGCTTTGATGTATGGGAGTGAAACGTGGAAGTGAAAAAAATACTTGAAAGGAGCCGAATAAATGCTGTAGAGATGCGAGCATTGAGAAGAATATATGGAGTGACAATGAATGTCAGAATACGGAATTAAGTAATAAGGGATGAAGGTGGACCTGATGTGTAAGATGAATAAAAGTATGTTGAGATGGTTTGGGCATGTAGAACGAATGAATGAAGAAAAATTAACCGAACAGATATACAGTGCAGATGTGAGTAGAAGGCGTATGAAGAAGACCAAGTAAAGTATGGTTGGTTCAAGTGAATGATATTCAGAAAGAAGGAAAAGTAGGAAGTCAGAGAAATTGTAGAGGTTGTATGTATAAAAAGGTGTATAGATGTGGAAGAGGCTAAGGGTGTGTATAGTTAGGACTCTCTCTCTCTCTCTCTCTCGCGACGCGGAAAGCGATACCGCGGATAGGGGGAGGAGGGGGGAGGGTTATGTATTGCACATGTGCAACTTGAACTTTTTGGACAGAAACTTGGGTTTTAGGAGTTTCTTCATAGAAGCTTGGATTTTATGAGTTTCTTCATAGAAGTTACAGCTTTTAAGTCCTTGACGTATAGTAAAATAATACTGAATCGCGACAATATTGCAAATTAAAAATAAATAACACGTTTGTAGAGGAAATAGACATAGCGGCCGTGAGAACGGGTCAAGAATAATATTGTTGTTAGCATTGTGATGTGACCTAATCACGGTAGTTTTATTACTGGTGTTTTGAACATGGCTATTTTTTTAATTTACCACCAAGAAAAACGAGACAATAATTTGACTTGAATAAGTAAAATGTTTATACCTATATTAAAAAAATATGTCGAGGAAACAATACGGCGCATTTTATAGACTTACATGGAATGAGTTTTTTTTTTTTTTAAACAGAATTTTACCATTTTACCACCTGCACATTTTACTAACTTAATATACCATATTAGCACATTTACCATAAATAAGTTCAAAACGTTTTGGGAGTTGATAACGTGTTGGGTTGCTTTAAATTATTCGTATTGCGTAAGTCACAAAACTAACATTAACGCGTCATCAAATAAGCAATCGAAATTTATAATTCCTGATATTTTCAAGATTACTTTTGAAAAGTAAATATTATAATTCTACCCAAATTAATCGGTTCGTGAGTATTCAAAATGTATTCATCCATTGATTTTACTGTATATAGTACAAATTTTTAGTCGCATTGCCAAGTGAAAATTCTCACAACCAGGAAAATATTAAATGGCATGTGAATGACCATATCAAATCGGCCATTACAGGCAATCGAACCAAAATTTATGGCGTAGAAGACGAGCATTCTGTGACTAGCCAACAGAGGTCGTCTAAAATTTGGTAAAAGAATGTATTTATTATTTGAAAGCCCAATATTCGTAAAACATTTCATAACTCTTCGGACTCTTTTCGGTTGGGCAATATTGACAAAGAAGAATTTGGTTATTCAATCACTGTTTGGTAAGGTTAGTTTTTTATTTGTTTGTTTGTTTGGGTAGCATGTTTACTTCCTTCCCTCTATTCTCGGGTGAAGATTTTTATCTTCAACCGATCTCCACGCAGGAGGATATAATAAGGAAATACAGTTGATAGGAACTACATAGCAGGGCGGCGCTAGGGGTAGACACCACCCGTATAATAAAAAATATAAGTAGTACAAACGCACTGATTAATTATTTGTTCAAATTTGTAAATAGGTTGAAGTATTCGATTGGGACGATATTACTTGTGTTTTTATTAAAAACTGAATCGTAACAAATTTCCATTCCAGTCATAACAATGTTGACGACGTTAATTTAGAGTACGAGTTCAATGGTATTTTTAAAACGAAATTCATTCGTTCGTATGATACCTGGTACCCGTCAGCACATCTGAATTGGTGTTGCGGACATATTTAAGAGCATGGTTGCATTGAGCCTTCTGGTTTTAGAGCTACTGGAGTAAGCACGTAGCTCGCAGTTCATAATTGCGGGTGTTAGTAATACGTCCGCACGTGAATATGCAAAAACACTCGCACATGTCTAGCGTACTTGGAGTATTGTTACCAGACGAACTTTTTTACTGGGACATTTTTTATATTTTTTTCGAGTGCCATCGGCAATCGAACCCGAAACTCCCGGTTGTAAGTTTAGTGCTTTACCAACCGAGCCACGGAGGTCGTCTTAATTATAATTTACAATGATTTAAATAGTGACTTATTACAACTTTATATTCTTTACCCAGAATCATAAAATATAATTTTTCTACGAGTAGATACGGTGTTCATGTCTTTGAAAAGAAGTGATAAAACAAAAGTCCGATAGTCTTGTAGGGACGAATTTAACCGTCGGAATGTTATGATTAATTAATGATTTATTCTTATGAAGATTATTTACTCCTTCAGCCGGATTCGAAAGCCATTTGAGAGTGGGGCCAAATCAATAAACTTAATTTTTATATGTCCAAACGTAAATTCGTGTCTTTTTCCTAAGGAATGATTCTAATTACTATACGAGTATATTATATAACTATATACGCTCTTAATGGACTCATGATTCTGACTGTTGCCTTAACTCTGTAGGCTAATACTTCTCACTATGTACTTAATAGTTTGGAAGTTTTTTGTGTTATTGCAATAATGCTTAAATATATGCCTGGATTTAGGACCAAGTGAACTACGTCATTCTTATTAATAGTGTAACAAGTATATTTAAACTGTCACGCAATATTATAGACAATTGTTTTTATGCTCTTTATAATGAGAACTGGGTAAAACAACATTCTCGATTCTAGCGGTTTTCAAACTTCTCATAATGCGTATCACCAAAAAAAAATTTCTAAAATTTCAGTACCACCAGCAAAAATATGTCGTATACAAATACAATAGAAAGTCAAGACTATACTCTTAATTAAGTTATTGTCACATATTTTCATTTCGTTTCTACTACTGTAACGGAGGATGTCGACTGGTAGCAATGGGTATTGACAAGCACACACACGCTTTCCCCACTCCACGCCAGTAACTTAAGAGTTAAGGCAACCATACATGCTAACATTGAAAATACCATAAGCACTACTTTTGAGTAGAGAAATTTTTATACTGTATATTGAATAAATTATTCACGTACCACCAATCATCTCTCACATACCACCAATGGTACGCGTATCATTGATTGAGAACCGTCGCTCTATTCTATGCACCAACTTGCAGAACAGAACATATAACAATTTATGGTATGTGATGTGATCTGATGGTCAAGATTCAGTGGCGCGCGGTTTAGAGATAACATACTACGAGATATATTGAACTAATTGAGTGACAAGGTGGACATGACACACTCGTATTCCCGGCTCTGTCTAGCGGCTCTATGGCTCTTCGAAGTATCCTCATTGATACTCGTATTCTTCCATATGAATAATACGAGTAAAACAGGCACACAAAATTGTTTATTTTTCTAGGATTTGTATAAAATTTTCTTCATTTAGTTAAATATCTTACGCTGATTTCGAAATTGAAATACGTCTTTTTTTATTACGTTAGGATTTTTCACAATCGGGAAAACAAAATAATAAATTATTTATGTTATCTAAAATTATATTAAGAAATATTCTATGAAAAATCACAAAATATTTACTATAAAAACATAACTAATATAAGAAAAATGCAGGTACACTGCATAAGCATACGCAGTAAACTAAATTCAATACTTAACATTTTTCCTTCAAATAAGCATTTGTATTTTTTTACTCCAAACAGTATCGGATTCAGGTCAAGCTCTGCTATCTCATTCGCATATAAAACATGGCATTTATTATAACCACTTTGTTGACATGCTCAAATTTTTGAAGTCCCCGCAAATTTGCCAGTTGTATTCTTGATATTTTATTTGATTGAAAATAAAGTCTAGATTTTCATAGGTTTCTTTGAAATAAACTGAGTGGGCAAACTGAATTGGTATTGAAGCAAAAGTAATATCTTTATATATAGAAGTACTCCTATCAAGCGTCTTTTACTAGATTCAATAAATAGCCTCCACTGGGTTGTCAACAATGGAAGATAAATGCATTATAAGCCCAGGATTGTCTTTACACAATACTAGTGACTTTTCTCGACTTACTCGTATATACCAAGAAAACATCGTTCCTGGAACAAGTAAATGTTCATCATTGAGCCTCGATTCCAAAATGTGTGACACATTCTTTAGTAAGTTTAAGTCTTGTATAAAATAATTTAATTCATTTTGTGTAAACTTTTGTGGTTCTTTAATATTTTCATCATCATCGTACAATTCATTATCTTCATTGAAATGTAATTCAACATCCGAATCTGATGGTAAATTGTCTAATGATACTGATGGTGTTGGTATATGCAGGTCAGGTCCACGAGGTACAGGTTTAATCGCAGAGGGAACCATCGAATATATTTCTTTTTTATTCTTAGTAACCCTTCACCGTAGTAAGGCAAAAATAGCAATCTTCTCCACGACTTATTGGTTCACGCCATATCATTAGAATAGCAAATGGAAGTGAACTTTTTTCCTTGAGAATTAAAAAAAAATGCAAAACAAAGAAACGTTGTTAACACATTGAAAGCGATGCTCGAAGTTGCAAGTGATATTACGCAGCAGTCACTTACGAGTACATACTAACATAATCTGTTTATTTTTTAGATTAAGTCTAAAATAGTATGGCATATTCTGCAGTTAAAAAAATGCTAGAACAGAACAAAAACTTCTCTTGTCAGTGGTTACAAACCCTCAAAATAACAGATGGACTTAAATTACTGAATTATCTTCTACTAGTAAACAAACTCAATACAGTCAATTGTAAAAAAATCTGTATGTGATAGAGAAAAACGGATATTACATTCCATAATCAGAATACACACTTTGCAAATCCTTTGTGTAATGAATTAAACCCACATTATGTATCAGGAGAAATCCCGTATACTATATATGGAGGATAAGAAAAAACAAGAACTCTTCAACCGTATGCTTAGCTACGAAAATAATGTTAAAAAAATCGAAGTAACGTCAAGGGATAATCACTCGAATAAATTAAAAATAATTACGATGATAATAACTTCAAATGAACAAAAAAGTTTAAAAAAAGTTGACAAAAAAGCGAAGATTACGTTTAAAAAAAAGTTGATCTATCAAAGTTCAACTAATAACGAAAGTCTTATTAGATATTTGCAAAAACGTCATAATTTGAAGGAAAATCGCGTAAAAATCCAAGTAATGAAATTTGCATACATATTATTTCTAAAATGAAAATCGCCAAATTCAAGATTCAAGATAGGGAAAACCAAGCTCCCCATTATAAACAAATTCATAAAAAATCATTTTCGTTTGGTGTAAATAATGAACAAATATTTCACAATTGCTAAAACGATTGTGATTTCATCATACTCATCACAATCAAGCTATGTTCCGATCGGGGTAAGCAGATAGAACATATCTCCACTTCATTCTATTCTGACACACATATTTCGCTTTTCCCTCGTCCATACACCTCGTAATGCATACTCTCCTGTTATTAATGCTCTCCACTCTCTTCTTTTCCAGAATTTGATTCGTTCGTTTTTGCCACGTTTTTCTACTTTACCTTCTGATAATTGAAATAATATTAATTACTTTACTTCATAATTTATTACAGAAAACAATACTATTAAGTTTTGTGAATTCACCAAAATATTATTTCTGTGGTTCGGATAGTATTGTTCATCATATCCACAATGATGATGCGGAGATGTTGAAGAATCAGGAGACAGCATTGTCCTCGGCCCCACTAATCGAGTCTTCGGGATTAAAATCACTGAAGTAGGCATGGAACTCGTAGTTCGTAGTCGTACGTGTTGCCAATAAGCAAAGAGATAAAAATAACCTCGTCGACGAACTCTTCGAACGACGAGCAAACTTCGACTCATTTTTTAATACCATCGGCAATCGAACCCGTATCTCCTGTGTGTATCTTACTAACTAGATTGCGTTGTCGCGCTAAGTCGTCTCTGAAGATGACGATTGAAACGGTTTCGAAACGTAGGCCATGTTTCAAGCCACATCAACATTGCAGCAATTCTGAAAAATATTGTTACTAAATAATAAAAGCCATGGAAATTTTAGATCAGACAAATAATATTTAACGGGTTATTCAGTTGTCGCTCTATAACTGCGTATGAACTAGCAATGAAATAAAAAGATCCGGTAATTTTGTACTTGATTTTTAACGGATACCATCGATAATATGGAAAACATGGTATTTGGTCCCTAACTAGAGCAGAGACTACTCAAAAATGCTTCGGAGGTTTTTCATTCTGCGTCATTATTTGATCGTAATAGTTTTGATATACTCGTATATGCAAACAGAGAGAGGTATTGCTAGTGTCAATGGTCTGGTGGATAATAGACTATTTATTAATTATTGACATCGTGGTTTTCTTTTCAGGCTTTATTCAACCTGAATTAATTCATTAACGCTTATAAGCTATCTTGTAATCATAAATGAAAAAAATATTTATAAAAAACAGCTTATAGGCGTTATATTTTTAAACAACGCTACACATATTATCAATTTACTATTAAATATACACCACCACACCATACTTCTTCTCGGATAGGCAGAGAGGACAGATCTCCACGCCTCTATATAAGCACTCAGTTCTGCCTTATCCACATCTATACATATTCGTAGTTCAACCTCCTTGCGAATGACTTTGTGGTAAACTATCTTTTAGACAGCCCCAGTAAAAATAATCCAGAGGATTAAGGTCAGGTGACCGAGGAGGCCACAGAATTGCCCCCAAGACGACCAATCCATCGCCCACGGTACGGGTTGTCCAAGTGGGCTCTTACTTGTCGACCATAATGCGCAGGGCACCCATCATTCTGCAGCTACATTGTACGCCGTAGTTCTAGAGAAACATCTTCGAGGAGGAGTGGCAGTTGTTCTTCCAAAAACTCCAAATAATTGTCGGAGTTTAGTGTTGGTGGCAGCTCGACTGGGCCCAAGATTTTCCCATTGAAGATACCGGTCCACATATTTATTTTAAACTGATACTGGGACCGGTCTTCTCTCATCTCGTATGGGTTTTCAAGCTGCCAGCTATGAATATTGTGTAGGTTTATGTAGCCATCCCTCTTGCAGGCAGATTCATCACTCCATAAAACTTTATTAAAAAAGTCAGGATCTTCTTGGTGTTTTTGCAACATTCGGCGGCAAAATTTGACTCTTTGTGCGTAGTCTCTTGGTAACGGGGTATGTACGCGTTGAATGTGGTAAAGATGAAATGCATATCTTTTTAAAACTCTGTGCACGGTAGTTTTTGGTATACTCGTACGCTATTGGATCGTACGCGCGGAAGTTGAGGGGTCTTCTTCCCTTTCCTGCAAAATTGTATCATCATGTAAAGTTTGAGATCGTCCTTTACAACCACGTCGGCCAGAGATTCTGCCTTACATGTACGCGTTGTGAGTTCTGATGTAGTTAGGATACCTGCGATTAGGAAAACGTTCTGCGTAAAATGCTGCAGCTGCTCTACCACTACGACCCGCTTCGCCATAAATTAAATGCATTTCGGCATACTCCCGTGGAGTATACCCAAAATTCCGGTTCGCCATGTTAGTAATAGTTGCTAGCCACCACAGGATGCAAAAAGCCAAAGAGGAAGCCAAGTCGTTATGATCACAAAAAAAGTCCAAGTAGATAAACACAACAAACTCCAGGAGAACGCCAAAATATTAAGTTCACACAAGTCCAAATCGATAGGCAAAACAAAGTCCGGGTCCAAAGCAAAAATAGTAGGTATGAAAACAATAACTTGCGAGAAAGGAGATGCGACGCACACAGTGTAAGGTATCGTACTGATAGTCCAGGCTTACACGTTTTGACACGAAAAAGAGCGAGAGAGCAAACGTACGCTATTTGCTATCTATCTCACCTTTTGTTCGGTTTAAACCAATCGGTGGTAGGTAGTGGAATCTTGCGCTATAAGACATTGCTAACACGAATTACAACAGTTAATAGATGACAGAAAAAAATGAAGTAGATTTTGCATTAATACCTTTCACTTGAACTTTGGTCAGAATCCGCCCCTTTTGAATAAAAAAAAATTATATCGTTTTTCGTAAAAAAATCTAATAGTGTTGCACTATTCTGAAATTTCCATTAAATGAGCTACTTTTTAAAGTACTCGTAGTATTCTGGAAATGCCCAATACAATTATTTACCACAGAAGGCCAAAGTTTAGCGTAAAAACTATAATTAATATTTTTTTTATTTTTCAAGTAATTTTTGTGTACACCCCTAATAATTTTGGAAATCATTTTGTATGCGATAGATAAGGCTATTATTCAAAAGTATTACACGATAAAAAACATTATGAAAATGGTGATTTGTAAAAAAAGCAGCAAAAAATCTGACGCAAGGTAGGGATTTCTGAAAAAGCTAAAGTAAAACATGTCTTTAGGAAAACGCCACATCATTGCACTTAAACTGTCTGATAATACTGTAACTAAGCAACGAGACCGTATCCTGAAGAGAGCGGAAGAATTTTATAGAGAACTATATGCCGATACAGATACGGTAACTGTACCAGATACAAATCTGAATCTGGAAACAACTGAGGATGAAAATATCCCGATGATCTTACCAGGAGAAATCAAATACGCAATCAACGGAATGAAATCCGGTAAGGCCACTGGTACCGACGGTTTGTCCATTGATGTCCTTAAACAAACAGGTCTAGAAGTGGATACCATCTTATCAACCCTTTTCCACAAGTGCCTTCAAGAAAAAGACATTCCAGAAGATTGGAAATCTTAAACTGTAATACTTCTCCATAAGAAAGGCGATCAAGAGGATCTTAAGAACTACCGTCCAATTAGCATGCTACCTACCCTATACAAACATTTTACCAAGATCTTAACTAACCGACTCTCGAGTACTTTTGACACGAACCAACCACGAGAAAAAGCTGGATTCAGGAAGGGTTTCAGTACCATGGATCATATTCAGGTGCTGCGGGAATTAATAATAAAACGATGTGAGGAATACAAACTCCCTCTGTACCTAGCCTTTGTGGACTACGAAAAGGCATTTGACCCAGTCAAAAAAGCTGCCATAATAGAAGCTCTAAAGACACAAGGTATTGATAGAGCATACATTCAGTTGTTCAATAACATCTATAAGGATGCAACAGCAAAAATACATCTCCACAAATCCTCGGAAACCTTCCGAATCGGTAAGGGAGTTCGTCAAGGAGACACTATTTCCCCAAAATTATTCACAGCTACACTTGAATACATATTTAAAAAACTAGAATGGGAAAATAAAGGCCTGGTAATTGATGGAAAATACCTGAGCCATTTGAGATTTGCAGACGATATCGTTATATTCTCACAAAACCCGAATGATCTTCAGCACCAACTGCAAGAATTGGCTGAGGTCAGCAAAGGAGTTGGTTTAAAAATGAATATTTCAAAAACCAAATATATGATGAACGGCTTTGCTACCCCAAAACCAATAAACGTAGATAGAAAGCCGCTAGAACTTGTCCAGAAATATGTGTATCTGGGCCAACTTATTTCCTTTGTAGGTGGCATATCGGAGGAAATAGCACGTAGGTCAAAACTAGCGTGGAGTTCATTTGGACATTTGAACAACATCTTCAAAAGTAATCTCCCAATATCCTTGAAGCGAAGGGTTTACAACCCGTGCATTCTTCCAGTACTTACGTATAGTCATACGCAGTCGCGAGACATGGACGCTCACAGTAAAGAACACACAAAAGCTCTAGACCGCACAAAGGAGCATGGAGAGATGCATGTTGGGATATACTAAAAGAGACCGTAAACGAAACACCTGGATTCGCAATATAACAAAGGTAGAAGAAGTTATAAAGGTGTGCAAAAGAATGAAGTGGCAATGGGCCGGACACGTAGCCAGAATGTCTGACTCCCGATGGACATCCGAAATAATCCAACGGTACCCAGGAGACATAAAGAGGCCCAGAAGAAAACTGAAGGTACGCTGGATAGATGAAATCAGGAAGCATGGCAGCATCACATGGCATCAACGAGCAAAAAACCGAACTATTTGGAGTCAACTTGGGGAGACCTTCATCCAGCAGTGGATCGACCCTGGTTGACAATGATGATAATGATACACACACACACACACACACGCACGCACGCACGCACGCACGCACGCACGCGCACACGCACACGCACACGCACACGCACACGCACACGCACACGCACACGCACACGCACACGCACACGCACACGCACACGCACACGCACACGCACACGCACACGCACACGCACACGCACACGCACACGCACACGCACACGCACACACACACACACACACACACACACACACACACACACACACACACACACACACACACACACACACACACACACACACACACACACACACACACACACACACACACACACACACACACACACACACACACACACACACACACACACACACACACACACACACACACACACACACACACACACACACACACACACACACACACATATATATATATATATATATATATATATATATATATATATATATATATATATATATATATATATATATATATATATATATATACTCGTATATATATTCCGCGAGTTTTTTCTACTCTATTTATTATTTGTTTTT
Organism: Odontocerum albicorne; assembly: GCA_949825065.1. Taxonomy (NCBI): domain Eukaryota; kingdom Metazoa; phylum Arthropoda; class Insecta; order Trichoptera; family Odontoceridae; genus Odontocerum; species Odontocerum albicorne. The sequence continues at coordinate 31,485,625 of OX463838.1, forward strand.
ATTACCTAATAAGCTATCGGATTCATGATAAAGAGAACTTTGCTAAGAATATTTATTAGAAGGATAAGTACTTATTAGTTTATTTTTACGGTGATGGTTTTAAATAATTTTGAAAAAGCTATGGTATCCTTAAATTAAACAGGTTTTCCATTAAAAGTATCTTCACGGTCTGTTTGACCATGTGAATTAAAACACTTGAAGATTTGCCCTTTATACAAAAAAGATCACTAAATGTTTTATTAAAATAAAAACTAAACAAATTTGACATTTTGTTTTGAGAATCGCGCTTGACCCTTGCGCGTGAAGCCGACACAATTGGATGTCCAGGATCCACAGTTGCAGAGTGGCTTGCAAATCCCCACTGAACACCGCAGGTCGCGCATCCATTGACTGAGATACATTGATCATAAATACGTGCGCATTGACCATTCTTTTGTTAAAAGAACGATCTATAGATTTTCTTCATTCTTTAAGTGGTCAACAGATGACATAATGTGTCATTGAAATTCTACAACTAATCACATTATCTATGAACAAAGCATTTTTATTTTAGAAAAATACAAGTCAAGCGAAAGATTTATGATGAAACTAATATAACTCAACAATGTACTCGTACCTACTGACTAAACAATTTCCTCGCGGAATATCATGAGAAACGGACTTCCTTCGCTCCACCGACATCCGCATGTCTTTCACATACCATCCTATTTCTCGTTCTCGTTCTCTTAATGCGTTCTCTCTTTATTTATTTCCTTTACAGATTTCGAGCATATTTGCACCAAGACCAAACAAAAATGGTGGTTAGTTTCAAATTTTTACTTGTACCTATATATGGATATACTCGGACAAACAGATAAATATACTATTTTACTTATGTGAAGTGAATCGCTTAAAAAAGTGACGACCTCCGCGTCTTAGTTGGCAAGACATTTGACTTCACCCAGGGGTTTTGGGTTCGATTCCCGATTGTATTGTAATGTATAATACCAAAAAAAGGTCTGAATCTGGTAAAAGAGTTCGTGGATACTGGCTCGAACCGAGTACGTGTGGAAGTATAGTATTGTCTCTTCACGTGCAATGATAAACCATGAGCTCCGTGCGTACCTGCGGTGGTTTTAAAAATGAAGGATCGGTTACTGGAGTCTAAAACAATATTATCCCTCAGCCACGCTCATCAATATATCCGAATCACCTGTTCTAATATGTTGAAAAGTACTATACGAAAGAGGAACTTAAAAAAGTGTTTATATCTTATAATATAATATAAAAAACCTTGCGTAATCTTATAAGTACGTGTTATATTTTACCACTGTAGATTAAAAGCCCCCTCTCCCCTAACACTGTAAATAAGGTAAGTATTAAAATGTTTTGTTTACACTAGAAAATAAAACACCTGGTCGCTTTGTAGCCTTTCAAATTTCTTGTTAGGTTATATTATCTGATGAGATTTTTAATATGCATGATTTTACTATATACACATAATACTTGACTGATCTGAATAAGTTATGTTTAAGCTGCTGGTATAGCCTTGATAACAAAAATAAGTTCTTAAAAAAATGTTACTTTATAATATTTCAGATATTTATTATTTTATATGGATGTTTGAGAATTTATTACATTTTTGAAAAGATCGATAATATCGCATTTTGAAAAATGTTGATTAAATGTTTTTAGAATGATCTCAGCAGCTTCTAGCGGACATACCAACAATTTCTCACCGGGTGTATGGGGTAAAATATTTGGAACCATTTTGAATAAGATTATACACAGATACAGCTTTGTATTGTTCTAAATACATAAACTCAAAATTGTTAAATATTTACTATTCATTGCTATTCGTTCGACGTGTTAATTATGCCAATAACAAGCAATCAAGCGAGCAGCCATTTAAAAAAAGGTTCTAGGATTTGCCGATTGAAGTAGATGTAAATAAACTTGAGGATTGAAGAGAACTCGACACGGGATAAAAAATATAATGGAAAATATATTTATATAGGCTCCAAAACTGTAAGACCTCGAACAACATGCATAATCTGCTTGTTAAAATTACCCCTTGTTCTTCCCAATATGAATTGCATGTATTTTGTTCCTTAACCCTGAGAGCGCTACGAGAAAAAAATATAATTGTCTATCTAGTGCTGAGATATATTTATTATACGATTCGGACGTTCGTGATAAATATTTATTTTAAACAATAAAAAAACAAAAAATATACATTTTTACAACATAAATATATTTTAGAATATGTACCCTTGTATTCTAAATGAATGATACTCATTTAGAATACAAGGGTAGAACAAATTTCTTCCACTGCTATAGCAGTGCGCCGATCTCTCAGGGTTAATAATCCAAAATCTGCTAAGGATAATAGTCCACAATGGCACCAACTTTGATGTATGGGAGTGAAACGTGGAAAAAGACTGAGAGGAGCCGAATAAATACTGTAGAAATGCGTGTATTGAAAATAATACATGGAGCGACTATGTTTGACAGAATATGGAACGAAGTGATAAGGGATGAATGTGAAGTTAAGGCTGATGTGTTAAATAAGATGAAGAAGAGCACACTAATATGGTTTGGGCATGAGGAACGAATGAATGAAGAAATACTAACAAAACAGATATGTAGAGCAAATATGAGTAAAACGCGTGGGAGAGGAAGACCAAGGAAAGTATGGTTGGGTCAAGTGAATGATATTCTGAAAGAAGGAAACGTAGAAAGTCACAGTAATCGTAAAAGTTGTATGGATGTAGAAGAAGCTAAGAATGTTAATGCTCTCTGCCTTCTCCAATATATATTATATGTGTGTATGTAATAATCCAACCGCTTCAGTCGTCTTTTCAAAAATTATTTCTAATAACGATATAAACAATTAAATTTAACAAAAAAATAAAACCATGCATTCGTGAAATAAATCATACTAAGGACTCGAAGCACTCTCAGGAGCCTGAAAAAAGAATAAGACCTTCATACTCGTAAAGAGCCACCGAAGAACACCTCGCCCATAGTCTCATCACTTGTTACACACAAACGATTGAGTTTCTATCTCAGAAGGCATATCGCGTTTCTGTTTTATGAATATTATAAATAGACGTTCGAATTTTCACCTCTTCAGATCTGATATCCATTACAATGGACACAGAGTTCATATGCACTTTGTAAACAACTTTTTGGTATATTTCTGTTCCCCATGAAAACAAATGAAATATAGGATACTGTATTTTCGACTTTGAACGTTTTGGGCGCCATCTATCTAAACTAATACGACATAACGTTGCATTTAGTGTAAATAATAAACTCACAAACAAGAAAAAAAAATTAAAACCTTAGAATTAATTCAGGTCTGAAGAGGTTAAACTGCGTTTATTTGATACCTTATGCTTATATTGGCATTTATTTATGAAATCAAGCTTAGAACAATTAATTACTTCTTTTTTCTTTCTCCCTGGCTCCATCCCAACTCACTGTCTGCGAAGACTGTTGGGGGCAGCTCTCCTCGTCCTCAGGTTGTATGCTCTTCTGTCCCGGACTACGCCCTCCAGGCCGTGACTCTGCATCAGGTTATCTTTTTGCACCACACATGAATTCTTTGGTCTTCCTCTGGTTGTTATTCGAGGAAGATCCATGGAGATTGCCTGGTTCACAATGTGATCGGGTGCTCTGCGTCCAACGTGCCCATACCATCTCAATCACCTCTCCTCCATCTTACTGCTGATGTCTGTAACACCTAGGCTTCCACGAATGCGTGAGCTTTTTATTTTGTCTCTAAGGGACACAACAGCTGACCATCTTAGCATGCGCATTTCAGCAGTTTCTAGTTGCCTAGATTAAGAGTTATACATCGTCCAGCATTCGGAGCCATAAAGGAGTGCGGGTCTGACTATCGTTCGGTATACTTTTACTTTTAACTTTACTGGCATTTTCGGATCACATAGAACTCCCGTCATTGATCTCTTCATCCATCCCACACTAATTCTATGTGTTACATCTGCTGCACATCCTCCATCGCTATGGATGAGTGACCCAAGATACTTAAAGGAGTCACAATTTGGTAATGTTTCTCCATCCATTTGCATTACGGGAGTGACAGCATTTGTGTTCTCGAATGGTAGGTACAGATACTCTGTTTTCTTTCTGCTCAGTCTCAATCCATTTTCCTCCAAGATTCTTCTGCACCTTTCCAGACTATTTTGCAGGTCTTCATGTTTTTTTACTTATTAATACGATATCGTCTGCAAATAGTAGGATCTTTAGGAGACTGTTCATTTCCTGGTTAGTTAAATAATCCATGACTAAGATGAACAGTAGCGGACTGAGTACCGATCCTTGATGTACTCCCACCTTTACAGGAAATTCTGGTGAAGTTCTCGAAGTGCACCTCACTTGAGTTTTCACGTTATCATACATGTCCTGGATGGCAAGTACTCGTACATACTTTTCTGGTACACTATGTGCTCTAAGTGCTGCCCAAATTAGGCTTCTAGGGACCAAATGCCTTTTCAAGATCGATGAAGACCATATGAAGGTCTTTCTTGGCATCACGGTGTTTTTCGACAAGGAGTCTGACGGTTTGAATGGCGTCTACTGTTGATTTTCCCGATACGAAGCCACACTGGTTGTCATGTATTTCCACCAAATTCCTGATTTTATTAAAGAGCTTACACAACCAATTCTGTCCCCATTCACCGTTAATTAATTACTCATTTGTATGGTGAAAATCAGTAATACGCAAATAAGCATGTGTCTTTCTGGTACACGATCGCATTCAATATTATTTTTTATTCAGATAACAACAAAGGGAGAGATTGTGGGAAGTACTGAAAGTATGGCGTGAATAATAAATGACTAAGTACAATTGCCTCGCTGTATGAAGACAGTAGTGTACGGGTATGTGTAAGAGTAAATGGAGAACTCACTGAGTGGTTTAAAATTACGAAAGATGTAAAGCAATAATACGTTATGTCACCTTGGTTGTTTAATTTATATATAGATTCATGTGTGCGCTATATGAAAGATGAGAAAGGTGTAAGAATGAGTGAAGTAAATGTATATGGACTTCTATATGCAGATGATATGGTTACGATAGCTGAAATTGAAGACGATTTAAGATATATGATAAGTGAGGTGTATGAGAGAGCCATCAAACGGTTTATAGTTACTCTAGTAACTATAAACAGTTTAATAATGACTTTGCTCTTATAAGGTGTAGTTATTATAGTAACTATATGTTAAACCGTTTAATAATGTATTTGCTCTTATATGGTGTAGTTACTCTAGTAACTATAAACAGTTTGATGATGCATTTGCTCTTATATGGTGTAGTTATTCTAGTAACTATAAACAGTTTGATAATGCCTTTGTTCTTATATGGTATACGTGTAGTAACTCCAGTAACTGCTCGATAAAGCGCAACACACCTTCTGTAAGTCACTGTTATTTTTGTTTTACATTTCCTATACTACGTCACTACTTTTTACGGTCACACAGTGATCATTGATCTTGTTCTTAAGTCCGTAGTATTGTTTGGTTAACTTTATTTCCAGGATTTAATGCTCAGTGAGAAGTGTGATGTGTGCACTTCATTGACGCAGTTCCTCGCCAATGTTTGCTCGGCTGATGTCAGCACTCCTGACCAGTCGAGCAAGGAGAACCTTTGGACCATGTTAGTTTTCACCCTGACATTTCATTTATGTCGATGTGATTTATAAGGACTAATGTCTCTTTTCTGTTTTGTTTTGCAATCTTGTACCCAAAGTCAGTTATATTTTAAATTTTATATAATTTTTTTATTAAAATAAGTAAATTATTTTTATTCTTCTCACTTGGGGTTTAGAAAGACCAAGAAAATTAGTTAAGGAAGACCTAGAAAATGTGCTTAGGAAGTTTGAGAAAATGATTTGAGAAAGACCTTCAAAATGAGTTTAGGAAGACCTAGAAAATGAGGTTAGTAAGACCAAGAAAATGAATTAAAAAAGATTTAGAAAATTAGTTTGACCTACAAAATTCGTTAAGTCCAAGAAAATGAGTTTAGGAAGACCTAGAAAATGAGTTTAGGAAGAACTAGAAACATGTGGCATGACCAAAGTGAAAAGCCTCAATGATAGAAGAGTAAGATTGACGAGCTGTATTGATGTGGCGGAAGCGTAATGTGTGTGTGTGTGTAAGAAAAGAACGAAGTAGAGATTTGTTTTTTCTGTCTACCCCAATCGGGAAATGTTTTGATGGTAACGATGTATTGGGGTGACAGCAACAAATAAGTGGTATTGAAACAAAACGGCGCACCTTATTTAAAATTTTTCAATTCATCATCATCATTGCAGGTCAAGATTCTCAAAAGAGAAAAATTCCGAGTCCTCAAAATTAAACATTGAATGTCACATAATAATAAACATTGAATGTCACATAATAAACATTGAATGTCACATACGAGTATGTCACATTTTTTCTAAATTATATTTACAAAAGTTAATTAAATGAATATTTGTTAATATATCTTATCATTCACAAAACAATGTTACTTTCTATCCATATGTCTAGAGAAAGAAACGTCATAAAAGTTGATTAAGAAATATGTGCAGAATGTTAAACTCACCAGATGTGTTAAAAACACACGAACGCGAAATACATATTTATTTTAATGTATCGTAATTAATGTCACAACGGAATATAATTATTTAAAAGGTGAAAATCAAAAGACAAGTAAACGAATTCCATGGCCTATTGGGTAAGACACTTGTCTTCCAACTGGGGATTTCACGTTCGAATCCCGATGGCACCTAAAAAAAGGCCCTAGATTGGTTTAGTTCTTGGTCAAGACTATTATTACCTACCTGTATGTGGTAGTATTGCTAATACTTATAAAGATGAACTACAATTTACGTGTCGCAGATAACGTTGTTCCCGGGTCACGCTCATAAACATGTATGTATCACCAATGTGGTTATGTTGAAGAGTATATATAAATTAAAAAATAGAACTTCAGCTAAGACGCTTGGTTGCTTTCATTTAAAAGTTAATGCTAGATAAAAAAAGGAGAACACTTGCTATCGTTTTTTGTTTGTTTTAAGGAATAGACAAACATCAAGTTGATTTGAAAGTCTCGTGTTGATGTCAAATTCTCTTCGTAAATGTACAAAATCAGAAAAATATAAAAAAATATAGATTTGTTTTTTTCCATACTTTAAACTGCATGTGATCAACATATAAAATCTAGAATATTGATTTAATTATTGTACGAGTAGTATAAAGAGCATTGTTTGTAGGGCAGAGTCATTGACGCAAGTAATATTGTATAATTTAAATACAAATTTAGCCAAATCAAATATTAAAGATGCAAAACATTCTCAATTCTAAAATATGTACGAAATTTGGAAACCAACACAAACTCAATACATAAATCAAAATTTAAAATACCCATTTGCTTAATATTGTTTGAATTGATTATAATGATTTACCATAACTAGACAATATACGCACGAAGCGCAAGTTACAGTTACATTAAACAAAATACAATTAGAAAATTTATAAAAATATTTTTCCAATAAACTGGAATCCTGGATTATATCCACGTTTACAACTTTAAAATGACAAGACGGTGGACGTGGGAAAATACTGAACGGAGCTGAATAAATGTTGTAGAAATGCGTGCACTGAGAATACATGATGACAGTGTAGACATATGAAAGAATACGGAATGGAATGAAGTGACATGATAAATAAGGGATGAATGAAAACTTACGGCTGATGTATTGAGTACGACGAAGAATAGCATTCTGGAATTGTATGGCCAGGTCGACCGAATGAATGAAGAAAGACTAACAAAACAAATACATAGTGCCAATGTACGAGTATGTAGAAGGTGTGTGGAAAATGGTTGGATCAAGTGAATTATATTTTGAAAGAAAGAAACGTAAAAAGTGAAGAGAAATTAGAGACTTATATGACGTGTAAGTGTATGGATGTGTAAGAGGCGAATGATGTATATCGAGATATTAAAGTTTGTCGCTATATCAATTCTGCCTTTATCGACAGGGAGGCAAATCGCGTAATGGTATGTATGTATGTAAAATAAAATGACAAGATCTATGTAAGATTATGCACTTGGATAATTATGTAATTTTCCTGGGTCGCGGTCGCGAGGAAAATACAAACAATTAAAGTAACACTTTATATAATATTAAAAAATTCTCATTACGCTACTAATAATGTTTAATTTATATTAACAACTGCGAGTACCATCTTAGCAAAATAAATAAAATGCTGTTTATAAAACGTTATAGCTTAAGTAGTAAAAAAACTTTTTAAAGAAAACAATTCACTTGTGAAATGAATGGAGATGTGTGAATGAATAGAGAGCGAGGAAGAGGTAGACCGATGAAAGAATGGAAAGATTGTTGTAGAAAAAGTATCTAAGGGAAAGGTAAAAAGTATGAGAAAAATGAGCATGTATAACTAGATTTATGGATGTGGATGAGGCGAGAGCTTGATGCATGGGTAGGGTAGAAAGGCGCGGAAATCTGTCATCGCTGCCTACTCAATCAATCAACAATGGCTCTACAACCCAGGTCGGGTCTTGGCCTCCTTTAAAGCACGCCTCCATGACTGGCGGTCCTGTGCTGCTGTTCGCCAGTTCTGGATGCCAATGAGCTGCGCATCCCTATTGACACCATCCAGCCATCGAAGCTTCGGCCTTCCTGGCTTTCTTCGACCCCCCGGTGTGCCATTCAAGAGCCCTCTCGGAATGTCTTCCTCACTCATTCGCTGCACGTGTCCAGCCCACCTGAGTCTCCCAATTAAAATCTCTTGTGTTATGGTAGGGTCTCCATACAGACCGTACAGCTCCTGATTATACCTGATACGCCATTCTCCGTTATTGCAAATGGGGCCATATATTTTGCGCAGAATCTTCCTCTCAAATGTCCCTAGAGCCCTCATGTCCACTCTACTTAGAGTCCAACATTCTGAGCCATAGGTGAGCACAGGTCGGATGAGTGTTTTATAAAGTAGAGTTTTGGTTTTTCTAGAGAGATGTCGTGATTTCATGTACCTCTGCAGTCCAAAATAGCATCGGTTTGCAGCTATTAATCTTCGATTTATTTCAGTGGAAACATCGTTCCTACTTGTCACCATGGTACCGAGATACACAAATTCAGAAACGGTTTGGAAGGTAAAGTTGTCTATTTGTAGACTTATTGGGTTTTGGCGTCCATTTACGGGCATATATTTTGTTTTGGTCTCATTGACTACCAAGCCTAGGTTTTTTGCTGATGCTGCTAGTGCTCGGAAGGCATTTATAAGTTCATGTTCCGACCTCGCTATGATGTCAATGTCATCTGCATAAGCCAGGAGCTGCACAGATTTACTGAATATATGGCCTGTTGTTTGTATGCCGCTATCCCTAATGGCCTTTTCCAAAGCCATATTAAACAGCGTACACGCCAAAGCATCTCCTTGTCTAAGTCCATTAAATGTTTTAAGAGGTTCAGACAGATCCTTTTGCACTCTGACACGGCACTCAACGTTGGACATTGTAAGCCTGACTAGGTTAATGAGTTTGACAGGAATATTAAATTCAGCCATAGCTTCATAGAGTTTTGTCCTATTGACCGTGTCGTAGGCAGCCTTAAAGTCTATGAAGAGGTGGTATGTATCAATGTTGAACTCTACAGTCTTTTCCAATATATGTCTAAGTGAAAATATTTGATCTATTGTTGACCTTCCCCTACGAAATCCAGTTTGGTATTTTCCAATTATGCATTCGGAGTATTTCTGCAATCTATTACAAAGAATGTTTGAGAGTATTTTATATGCTATATTTAAAAGGGTGATACCCCTATAATTGGAGCAACTCATGGGGTCTCCTTTTTTGAGCAGGGGACATATTATACCACAATTCCACTCATTTGGTAGTATTTCGTAGCGCCAGATGTCACAGATGATTTTGTGAATATGATTGTGGAGAGCCTCGCCACCATGCTTGAACACCTCAGCGGGTAGGTTATCACATCCAGGTGCTTTGTTATTATGGAGATTCTTTATGGCAATTGAAATCTCAGCCAAGGTTGGGGATGGCTCATTATCATCAACATCAGTGGTGTCGTATTCTACTTGTTGGTTCCCGCTTGTTGCTCCATGTTGGTTACCATTCAAAAGGACGTCGAAGTATTCCACCCATCGATCCAGAACCTTTTGCCTGTCGTTTAAAATATTTCCCCGACCATCATAACACATAGTTGTTCTAGGCTTAAACTCTTTCCGTTGGTTGTTGATTTTACGATAGAAAAGTCTGGTGTTATTCTGTGAATGCGACAGTTCTGCTTCCTTTATTTGGTTTTCCAGGTATACACGCTTCTTCTTTCTGTGCAATTTCTTCTCTTTCCTCCTTAACTCTTTATACTCCAGCACAGCTTGTCGTGTATGATGCCGTTGTTGCATCCTGAGATATGCTTCATTTTTTTCATTAGTAGCATGTTGGCATTCAGCATCAAACCATTCTACTAAAAAATAATAATATGGCGTGATGGTACGAAATTCAAATGTGTTCAATTCTTATGTATGATATATAGAAAAATATATTGAAGAGGCAGCTTTCTAAGTGCCGACTTCAACTGATCTGAAAACTTTGCGCCTCATTTTTCAAAAACATTATTTTTTTAAAAACTATCAAATCAACGGTGAAGACCTAAAAATACTCATATGCCAGAACGAAATTGTGAATGCTAATGGTAAACGGAATTCCAGAGAACGATATCTACGAGTAAAAAAGAATAAACTAGAGCTTGTACAATAGATAAAAAGACCGACCCGGATAGAGGATAGAGAACAACTCAAGATTTGGGATAAGGTTCGGTGGAAGAATTTTTATTTCAATCTATTTTTCAAGCATTTTTTTCTGGGGTTATCAGAGAGGACAGAGCGCCAGAATTTCGTATCTCGATATACATATTTTACCTCATTTACATCCATACAACTTCCCATACAGCTCCTACGATTTGTCTTATTAAGATTTTATAACACTGAAATTTCGACATTTATTTCAATTTTTATTTGCTATGCTCACAAGTAGGCTCATTCTATTATCTATTTTTGTTACGTAATAAAAATAAGCTAAGTAAAATTTGAAAACAGACCAACGTGATTTTTTTATTAATTAGTGTTTACAAGATGTTTTGCCCTTGAAATATTAGAAGAAAAATATGTACAAGTTTCATAACCCTCTAAGATAACGCATAAACATAACTGGGTTTAATTACTGAAATTTAAACGTAAACAACACCTTCAAAGATGTATTATTCTCAAGATTCAAACAGCTCAAGTTGGCAGTGGGCGTGTTCTCTGAACGTTTCTTTTGTGTGCGTAAATTGCAAATTTATGTTTATTTAACAATTTCCAGGTCTGACGGAATCGCATGTTTGTCGAGGACTTGAACATATTTGCGTTGCCTCTTTTATTACCAAACGGATAAACAATCACGCCATCATCATCATCATCATCTGCAAAGTGCTAGGGACGTGTGCATTTGCTTTTGAGGAAATTATAAGAAAATCTTGTGAACTTTGTAACCTTGCAGGAGGACATTAGTTAAGCGGTTTGCACCATGGACATAGCAATATTGACAGGACATGTTCAAGAAACTCTTTCTCTATAGACCCATGATCATGAGCCTACGAGGATGAAATTGAAAATGGTGAAATTAAATTGCCCCAGATCATTCATTAGACAAAGTTTCATATACTCGTGTTATTTTCTTCAGTAACAATATTGTTCTTCTTAGTTGTGTCGCTCATGGCTGAGCGTCGTAATTGCCTGATGGTCTAAACCTGAGCGGATAATTCGCCTCCACTCATTCCAGTTATGTAGCACTTAATGAGGGACTAGTCATCTCTTTGATTTAGTATATTCCCTTTGCTGGAGACGGTCCTCTTGATCGCCGCCCCTCAAGACCAACTGTCTAGTAAAATGTCCGAAGCAACAGTATTAACTTCAGCCTGCCCGCTAAACATAATGATATATTCTATACAATTTATATTTTTGACAGCTTTCACTTAATTAGTAGATTACTTAAAAATGAAAGGAAATTATTTTGAGGTTGTAAATATTGTATTTACGTGTTGTCAACAAAACTGTACAAATATTTTTTTACATTTTTCGTATTTATATTGGAAAAACTTGGTAAATCATTGGTGTTGTCAAGGTTTTTACAGAAAATTAAAAGTGTATAAAAAATATAGTATGTTTGAATAAAAAACTAAATGAACGCAAAATCTATTATTTTCATCTCCTGTTGAGCTCTTAACGCTCTTAGACCCGAACGAAATAAAGATAATTTTTACCAGTGCTCGGCTTGTTTTTAAGGAATTTTGATTTTTGTGACGGGTTTACTAAAATTGCTACATCTAAGTTAATAATATAAATATTGTAATTAAAAATTGTATATTTCTTTAAAATACTTAAGTAATTTAGTTTATTATGATATTTCTGCCAATATTCTATTTTGTGAAGATACATCACACTCCTTACACATGTACCGGGTCTCACTTCTCTTCTAGTGTTTAGCATACCTTGAAAGTTCTACAGGGTTTTTCTTTTTTGTCAGTTGATGGAATACAATGATGAACACATGTTCTTTGATAATTTGTTTGGGGGATCCTGCAAATTTCTTATTCTATTTGGACCCGGAGTCTGTAGTTGGTCTCCAGATTCGTATGTCAAAATCTGACATTTGACTGCACAATGATGGCGCGACGTCAGAATTCATGTACAATAACATATTGATATATTCACATTGTCTACGGTATTATCCGTGTTAGAAACCAGGAACCAGAAAACAATGAACTGTAATTTAAATGTTGAATTATTCACAAAAATATTTACTAGATACGTCAGTAATATAACCTTTTTTAGAAGACATATCGGTCACGCGAAAACACGGGATCAGGATAAAAAGTGTTAAGAATTTCTTCAAGCATATTTCACAAGACCGATCATAAGTGATGACTTCAGATATATTTCACACAACCGATCAAAGTGGTGACTTCAGATATATTTCACACAACCGATCATAAGTGGTGACTTCAGATATACGAGTATTTCACAAAACCGCTCATAAATTTTTATTCATAACTTTAATCTAAATTATTTTGTAAATGAAATTGAATTTAAAAAATCGTAATAATGCGTTGTTTTAAATAATGTAAGTACTTAATTGGACAATTTACACATTCTTAGATAATCATTATCTTGGATGGTAAACAAATTAATGTCTTTCGTATTCTTGTGTCACAATTTTAAATAAGTACCTTAAATTAGGGTTTTTTGTAAAAAGCCAACAGGGGTGTGAATATAATCAATATTACTAACAATTAATTAAAGTAATGGAAATTAGAACCGATAGAGCACGAGACAATAATAACGGATAATTGCCACGCTACTGAATTGAACCCTAGGGAAGTGATCACACAACATAGTGAAATAATAGAAGTATCTTTAAAATTAGTCGTGTCGTGATGGTCAGCGTTGGTCAGGAAAAAAACATTGTTATCACCTTTGATCGGAATTCAATTGCTGATGATTGAACTTGCCAGCATTTTGACATTGTTTTGACATTTTGACATTAGTCTTTCAGATATAATTTACTGTATCATCACTGTTGACCCTCATCGATGGTTGTCGGTCGTATATGCTGACATGGTTGCTTTAGCGCTCTCCGAAATGTATAAAACTGATCGTCTATTAATATGGAGGCATCATAAAAAGAACCTCACGAGAAAGATTTCTAAGGTTGATTTTTTTTTATATTTAAGTATATGCTTGGAAAGCTTACTTCGACCAGGGAGTTTCAGGTTCGATTAAAAAAGTGATCAAACAAAAAATTATCATGGCATGATTTTTACACATTCAGGTATTTGAACAGTTTAATGGGAGGTTGGAAGATTTTTGAAAGTGACAAATACCCGTCCCATCCCATTATATTGAATATTAATATTTTAATTTTAAAACAAAAAGCCACGATAAAGAAGGACTTGGGCCAAATTCACATCCAGAAAACAAGCACTGATTAAGTTTTCCTCACAATAACACTATTATGGTATTTTCACCTGCGATCAATCGAGCTTCCTAGTTGATACATTCAAATAAAAAGATGGACGAATTCGTAAGTATTATCCAGAAAAGGACAATACTTACGAATTCGTCCATCTTTTTATTTTAATGTATTAATGTAGTTATTTAATGTAGTTCGTTTTCAGTTTGATCGCCATTAAGTTCTTAATCTTGAAACGTTGCTTTTCTCATAGTCAATAATAAATAAAAATAATTTATTGATCCTTGAAGTAGAAAAAATAATTTATACAAATAAGCACATAAAGGAAATGCTGCACCCCGTTGATATTTGATTCTAGAAAAAAAAAACTACCGCATTACCCTTCTTCTAAGTTGAGTGCAATCTATGCTGGTCAGTATTCCAGCACGTTCCGAGAATGAAACAGATCTGGAGAGTAATTCTGGTCACCAAAAAAAAATATATAATTTTGGTGACCCACCCAACAGACAACAGAGACAAACTTCTAAAAGGTGGAAAAGGTACGACCCTAAGAATTACAGATTTTACAACCTAGACCCTATAGAGATACACTTTCAATGCTAATTATTACTAATGAAGATGATGGCCCATACGAGTACATAAAGCGGGTATAAAAAAACTGGATAATTATTTATCTTATAGTAAAATGTACGACATGACATCAATGCAATCCACAAAGGCTTTGGAGGGTAAATTATGATATGTTCAAGGATAAACACATAGTAGAGATGAGTTCAATTATTGAAGATAAATATCATTTCGAACATTTCTACATAACATATGCTAAATTTGGGTCAAATTTATTGCCAATTTAAATAAAACAATAATTTAGAATATAAATGATTTATTGTGAATAAAAGATTTACATAAATGATTTATAATCATGTTAAGTTTATTATTATAAAATATTAAAAAAAAAAAAAAACAGGATAATATTAGAACCCAGCTAGACTTGCCGGAAGATCTCTAACTACTTTTGAGTCTGGTGGATGAAGTGGGGTGTCAAATAAACTGTGGGGTTTGATAATAAACCATAACATAAAAATACGAAATCCACAAAGACTATTTTCCATTCCCTACAACTCACATTGTGAGGTTAACATGCTCATAAATAAGGATGTTAGCTCGGATGAAGAGGTGACAGCGAGGATTGAAATTGCAAGGAGCAATTTTATCAAAATTAACAAAATATTAACGTGTTGCAACTTATCTAAAAAAACCCCACGAGATTTTAAGACTGGTAAGTACTTCTAAACAAGTGCAAAACACGGATTCTTAAATTACAAGCTTAGTCTTCAATATGTGCTGCTATTGGAGAATCGTAAAAGTATCATGCTAAGATCGAATTAGAAATTCAATAATTCTGGATACGCTTCACAAGAAGAGAGAGCTTCTTCATCTAATGAAACGCCGTAAAATGTAATATAGACTGCTTAAAAAAATAAAGACGGAAAAAAATAAGCGAAGCGTTAATGAAGTAAGGAAGATGAGGAAAACAGTAGTTATGAGAGTTACGGAAGATGGAGAGCAAGGCAAGGCACAGCACCAGAATAAGAAAAACAAATTGTGTTAAAACTCGAAGAAATTCGAGCTATCCATAATGTATTCATTTTATTCACCAGTAGCGTAATGGAACTGTATTTTTGTCTTCGGTTTCATTTTCAAATATGACAATAGTTAGAAACAAGTTGAGATACAAATTTGGTTTCGGTTATTGACTATTTTCGTTTTCGGCTGAAAATATATCAATTTCTGCAAGAAACCAAAACAAATACGTGCGCTCTTCATTACCATATACAGTAGATTCCGCTTAATCGGGAACAGGCCATTTTGTCTCAATAATGCGAAATTTTATGCAAAAAACTAAAATTTGAGAAAGTTGAAAAAAAGGGTCAAAAGACGAAGTACAAATTATTGAACAACATAAATTCAATTACACTTTTGCCATTTCCGTTTTTTATATATTCTTCATCTTCACAAGTAATGATGTTCTACGAGTATTACTTTTTTGTATGATACAATTTGTTATTTCTACTTTTAATTCATTCTTCAAATTCACAACGAATAGTGTAATCCTCATACCATGGAGAAACAGGTTATTGATTAATTACGTCAATAAACTCGTTTCGTTTCTTAGTCAAAATCATAAATGAAATGCACACTTATAACGCGTCGTCATTGTGCTAGACACGTTATTATCATAATATTACCATTCATTAAAAAGGGGGGAAATTAAAACACTTAATTACCTCATCATTGAACTTGACTGTTTTTAGGGGTAAACAGATTGTTCTTTGTAAATAAATGTGCAAACGGAATAAAATTAGAGAATGAATGAGGTGTATAGGACGTATGCATCACAGGCGAATAAAGGGGTTTACGATGAGCGATAGGCTGCACATAAGGAATGAACATTTACAAAAATATACAGTTTCTGGAACGTCTACTGTGTTTTATTTACGACAACCTTTTTCCTGCTAAAGAGGAATATCTTCACCCTGCTACTTTTCACCGAAAAAACAAGAAGTAAACTGAAATATCGAGTATTGAACGGCAGCCATCCACCTATTTTATGGTACAGTAATTGTACCGGTGATGTACAGGAGGGTTGACGTAATTTAATACGAAATATCAGACGAAATATTAAAGGAAAGGTCAATATAAATTAAAAAATGGATTATAAAATAAAATTGAGTAGTGAGAATATTGTAATAACATTGTGTCAGATTAACGGTTGTTCCAAAAAAGACATGATATATCACGATAGGAAGATTACTCCTTTTTAAAAATAAAATTCCACATTGGACGGAAATAAGACAAAAACCCAAATTGATCCACGTACGAAATTGTGCACCTTGTACGAATGATATTTTTTTAGTTTGTATGGCCAAGAAACCTGACCTAATTCTTCCGTATAACGTTAGCTTTGCACTGCGCTGTTTCGTGTTGTGCGGTGTTTTTCCGGAACGCAACCTCTGCGCAAATGGAGCTATTACTGTTTTTTTATCAACACAATTTTTCGATTTTCCTTCCTCCATTATAAAAACAGTTCAGCAAAAAAAAATGTTTTTAATCTGCGAAAACAAATTATTCTTAAAAGGAATACTTGTAGATTACAAATAATAGTCTATTCTACTCGTTGTAGTATTTTCAACGTTGAATCAATGGAAATTCATACAGTATTAGTTCATATTTTTAAACTAAATTTTCTTATATATTTTCTTCTTTCACGTATTTTTTGAAAATCTCCAACTTGTCAGTACGATCACAAGACATTCAACTAAATAATGAGATATTCCAATCGCGTGTCATGGCGCTGTTTTACTCGTAGATCTATACGAAGTCATTTCATAAAATAAAATTTTTCAAAAATGATCAAGATCATTTAAACAATTTATAATACTTAACAATTGATTAGTCCGCAATAAAGTCAAGCCTGTATCCGCATCCGCGCAACCAAATCGTTCACGTTCACGATTGTAGGATTCTATTATTTACCTATCAATTTGTGTTTATAGTGGCGACTTCCGTGGCTTCCGTGGCTTGGTTGGTAAAATGCTTTATTTTTATCCAATGCTCTCAAAAATTAAAAGAAATACGATTTCCAGCCTGGTTGCGAATTATTCCCAGTCTAATTATTGTAACTAATCCGCATGTGCGAATTATTCCCAGTCTAGTTATTGTAACCTAAACTTGCTAACGCGCACGACAACGAACTTCGAGTTACGTTCATTTAGACACATAACTTATACGAAAAAATACGATGTAACATATATAATAGAAAAAAACATGTTATTTAAAATCATGTTTTTTTTTAATTTAGTATAAGTTTGTAACCCAACCAAATCAGAGGACAGAGGACATCCCATTGAAAACTGTCGGGATTGTTAACTACAGCGTTCTTTCACCGTTCTTTGCTTTGGATTATTTATAGATTCCATTAGTAACTGCCTGGTGCGATAGCTAACATACTCGTACTAGCTACACGGATCTTATAGTCATCCCGATAAAAGTGATCCAATACTGGACGATATTTGTGTAGATTATTTAGAGATGTATTTGTTCCGTTTAGTATATATTTTATATACTAAACGAAGCAAAAATATACCAAGTTTCCTTTTAAAGGTTGGTAAAACACATTTAACAATTTTACTTCCTTTAGTAGCTCAAAATCCAAAGATTTGATTAAAGGGACAGAAGATAATATTGTCGACCACAATCTTCAATATGCCAGCATCTACAATGCGGGATATGTTGAAGATTACCATCCAAATGAATAAATAGAAAATAGCTAACTTCCGTTGTTAATATTTGAAACAGACTGAATTTAACACGACCAGCGCTGAAAATGCGTAGGCATTCGTATAAGCCATTGCTGGGCGCTCAAAACATATGCGGTCATGTACATCGCACTTATTGTTTTCTACTTAATTTACTAACTTTTTCCCTTAACCTGAGGAGTTAGTTCATTTCCACTTGACTTGCAATACTTGTAAAATTGACTCGCGTGCCATTTTTATCTGATACTGATTAACACTGGTCACATTGATTATATATTATATTATACATGGATGTAGCATGTAGTATCGAGATGTTGACAGCAATCATTTTTTGCTAATCTCAGCTGCATTGCTTATGGCGTCATGTAAACAGCCCAACACGAGTATCGTCTAGTCAATACTGACAGAGTCGGTATTGGTGGTTGTGCGACCGTGTATTCAGTTTTAAGTTATATGAACAAACTATTGTTCTTTAAACGTAACTCCCATGGTCTAACAGGTACGACGATTTTCTTCATGTTCGTTTCTCAATGATAACCAAAAAACAAAATGATCACTGTCTGGTTAAGAGTTGGTCTAAACGGTTATTGTTTCGGGCGTGTGGTAGTGTTACCAATAAATACTACCACAAGCGTACGCCGTTTTATATAGGTAACCCACCCACACTAGGATGATTTGTGCCATCACTGTTAAATCCAAAAATGAAAGCTTACGATAGTTATTAACTTTGTCTCTTTGTATTCAAGTCCCTTAATGTGATGTCTCCATTGTATCTTTCGAATCTGTGTCTGAGAGATGTTCCTTCAGAGAGTAGAGCTTTAAGGTCGATTTCTTCTTCGTTCAATAAATTGATCGTTCAAAATCGATCCAATAGGGCGGGATATTATGATCAAGCTCTTGTCATTGTTGGTGATATGGCGTGGAACGGTATATCTCTTAGTGTTAGAGATATGGGTGACGTGTGTAACTTTAGGAAGCATTTGAAGACCTTTTTTAAAAGGTTTTATCAAAATGTATGATAGGTGAACACTTCACACATATAACACTACACGGAAAATCTACAAAGGATTCTTTGTAATTCGTCTTCCCTTGGTAAGTTTTCTACGGCTATCTTACCAAGTTGTTTTTCTGAACATATGCAGATGCAGGTAAGTACCTAATATAATGGTCACAGCCACTACCTTCCTATCCTTACACTCATTTGTATTATACACTTACAATATTTTATATTATGTTGAATCTGTCAATAATAGTGGGTTCGAGTCCCGAGTCAGAGCGCCCGTGAGGAAAGTTTGCTCCGTAGAACGGCGTTATATAAATTGTCATTTTATTATTATTATTATAAATGAAAGAAAAAAAAGACGATTTAAAGCTTTAGTCAATTAAATTAGATTTTTATACAATCGATCGAATAAGTGGAATAGTTCTTCGAAGAAAGAAGAAACGCAACAGTCATTGAACGTAGCAAAGATATGGCGTTACGTAAATTAAATCTGTCACGTAAAGAACAGCCGAAAAATACATGATCTAAAGTCTCATCATCTCGATCACACACGCAGCCGGGATCCTCTGCAATCCCCTTAGCCAACATGCAGAGGCCCACAAGCGTAAGTTATGTGCCTCAGTTTATAATACCGATCACGCTCTTCAACATGTCCGCATTATCAATGCGGTTATGTTATGGTTACTATACGAATAAAAAAAAACTTTTATTAGCAAAATAAATAAAAAATGTTTTTACTAAAAAACTGACCGATGAAATTATTTTATTAAATTCAGATAAATAGATATCGTTAGTAATTGATATGTATAAAATATTAAACATGGAAGTGACGTAACAATATCAAAAGTCAATAATATTGAACATTGAATCAGGATAAAAAAGTTATTCAATAGTGAAATTTTAATGTCGAAAACAGATCTCCGCGTCAATCGACTGTTTTTAATAAATATAATATTCAAAAGCATTTTTATACTTGATAAGAAATACAACTTTTTTACTTTGGGTAAAAAAAGGAAACTTATATAAAAATTACTGAGCAACAAGTCATTTAGAATATCTAGAATATAACGTGTTTTAAATATCGCTAATTATCGAAATTACGTTCGGAATATAAGGTTATATCAAAACTTTAAAAAAAGAGAGGATATGTGACATTCGACTTTTTAATTTCGTGTTGATAATAGTTTCTATAATCTATACTGTACACTTATAAGGATGCATTATTATAAATGAATTGTTTCTAAATAGATTTTATTTAAAAAATAATATTTCTCAAATAAACTTCGCTAGATTTTAAAGTTCAACATTTATATCCAAATTATTTTTTCTTCTGTTGAAAATGTGACTATACATAGTGCATTGTTTACGACAAGCTAGAGCCGACCCTGAAAATCGTATGACAATTTGGGATTGAAAGCAGCGCCCGTGTTATGGCAACAACACTATCGTTTTCGAAATGTCTTTGACCTCGCCACTGGCTCTGGACATCTGTGACACCACTCTTGCCACAGCAATCGTGTCAAATCGCTACAAGGAAACTCCTTAAATGAATTCGAGAACGTGACTAGGATCCTCATTGAGCTCCCTTATAGACTTAACTCCATATCCAGAATCCCGGATGAATTTGTCTTCAACGTAAAATATCCAGGGATTCGAAAGAAATAAAAAATACACAGCTTTCATCCAAAATTTCAATTATATTGTATTCTATTAAACTTTCGTTGTATATAGTACAACCTGGCAGGCTTATTGTTACGTGGCAATATCTTAACCAACCAGAAAGATGTTAAAGAAGCCTCAAGTGAAAACCAAACTCGAAACTTTCGGGACACGAGAGAGACGTCTTACCAACTAGACCACGGATATTCTAGGTGATCGCATAAAACGTATTGAGCCTGTCTGTGGAATCACATTTCATTATCAGTTCGCTTACGTGTACGTGTAGCCACGTTCTGAGCAACTTTCGGGACACAAGAGAGACGTCTTACCAACTAGACCACGGATATTCTAGGTGATCGCATAAAACGTATTGAGCCTGTCTGTGGAATCACATTTCATTATCAGTTCGCTTACGTGTACGTGTAGCCACGTTCTGAGCAACTTTCGGGACACAAGAGAGACGTCTTACCCAACTAGACCACGGATATTCTAGGTGATCGCATAAAACGTATTGAACCTGTCTGTGGAATCACATTTCATTATCAGTTCGCTTACGTGTACGTGTAGCCACGTTCTGAGCAAAAGAGAATAACAAAAAATGTATTCTTATAAATACTTAAAATGTACACCAGTTTATAAAGTCACACGTTAAATAAAATATTTGTACATTTAAACCAATTCAAAACTTCGATCAAATGTTTTCACATTATATATTTATTCGTATGGTAACCCTTCGGGTTTAGAACCACTAAAGTAGGCACGGGACTAGCAGTTTGCCATCGCACGTGTTGGAAACACTATCGCACATGAAAACATAAGAAAACTTGCTTACCTCGAGCTATAGTATGAGTGTTACCAGACGAACTCAACCAGCTGTGACTTTTTTTATTATCTTTTTCGAATATCATCGAGAATCAAACCCGAAACGTCTGAGTGGAAGTCAAGTGTGTTACCAACTAGGCCACGGATATCGTTAATATGCGAATAATACATGTGGCACATTTTGACCCATCGCTGTTGGTAATCGAAGATGAAAGAGGTATCAATGGTTTTCATTCACACATTCGTTAATATATAATCGAAATTCCGAATAATATACAAGATGACCTCCTTGGCCTAGATGGTTTCCCTACCATGGGTTATGGATTCGATTACCGTTTGTACCCAAATGTATTAAAAACGGGTTCCGGGTTTAGTTTTCCCTTAAGGCTTTTTTAACATTTTTCTAGTTGCACTGTTATAACGAATATATAATATAATAAAAAATCGTTATATAGGTACATCCAACTATTTATCCAACGCAATGTGCCCAAGTACAAATGAGCATAATACATTTAACCGTTTGGAATACAAGTAGCCTGAACGAGTTGTTCTTGCTAAATAATTAGTTGTGAGAATTGTTATATAGTTATAAGTAGTGTGTAGGTGTTCATTATTTCTAAGAAATAATATATTAAGATTATAAAAAATAAAGTAAAATGACATCTAGGAAAATAAGATTAAGTAAGTTCATAAATTATAATATATAAATAAGATTAGTTAAGTAATACAATTGTATATAGGTATAGCCTTAGCAAATATTTGTACCATATATTACTTTGTTTAATAATAAAAAATAAATAAAAAACATTTGACCGTTAATTTGCATTGCTGCAATTTCTTCAACATAACTTTATTCCTCATAAACTCTTATTGCATTGCTGCAATTTCTTCAACATAACTTTGTTCCTTATAAACTACTACCTGAATGTATGAAATCTACTGGAATATCTTATCTAACACTTTTACCATTAAACTACTACCTGAATGTATGAAATCTACTGGAATATCTTATCTAACACTAATTCAGTCATGAATTAACAGAATTTTCCTTTGGTAACCGGAAGCCAATTCCAATAGTCGTAAGTTAAACGTAAACTTGGCTGAAAAACATTTTAGTCTAGATGTGTTCCTAATAGAAAACACGGGATGAAATTTCGTTAAAACTGAACGTAATATATGTATTGAGTGTTGAATAGGTACTACGAGGCATATCCAGAAAGTAAGTGTACTGAATTTTTGTAGGTTACAATTCTTTTTATTTAAACAAAAAAATTACGTGGTTACCGTAGTACATATGTAAGCTATTTTTCGACATAGTCGCCATTCTTCTCAATGCAGGTGGTGAAGCGGGTATCAACTTTTTGATGCCTTCCTTGAAGTAGTTTCCCGCCATCCCCTCCGTCCACTTCTCCACCTCCTCTTTACCTCCTCGTCGGTTGAAAACCTTGGTTCCACAAAATAAATTTGTCCAAACGAATTATGTCTGTCATATGCAGGATAAGAATAGGCCACTGTCTGATAGGAAGCCATATTTATAAAATCCATATAAAAGAAACCCCTACATGCATGTGTGGAATGGGTAAGGAGACCCACGACCACGACCACGACCATGCTTTCTTGAGTGTCCTCTGCACACCGTATACAACCTTTACTCAATTGTAAATGTCCCCGCTCAATTCTCCATTAATCTATATATGTAGTCACATGTCTGAATTTATTGTCCTTAACTCTTAAAATACTATTTAGAACTACAGTAGTTCTTACATACTCTCATACTGCCTAATTTCCTTCAAACTGTTTTTGGCACAAATCATCCTCTTTATAGGATGGAATGCCTAATTAACTAATAATAATACATTTTCGTCATACGACAGTATAACCTGGCGGGCTTATTGTTATGTGACCATATCTTTCAACCAGCCAACGAGATAAGCCTTTAGTGAAAACCAGCATAAACTTTTTTTAAATATATCGGTACAAATGAGAATTGAACCCGTAATCTCCGGGCCGGAGGACAAGCGTCTTACGAGGCAAGTAAAAATGACCAATTTCGATTGGATAATAACAGATTTATTAATAAAATCTATTGAGACACATTTCATCTTCAGTTTTGAATTCGATTCCTAACAGTAATGGGTCAAAATGTACCAGTTTTTTTAATTACTCGCATATTGACGATCGTTTGGCCAAAAATAATGTACGAGTATTTGTATTGTACGTAAAGATAAAGCATAAAGATAGTATGAATGCAGTCAGTCCATCGGAAGCATACTTCATTATTGAGATAAAGAAAGAGCATCTATTATATTTCATTAAACAATGCATCAAATTCTGCGAGGCCATCGAGTAATTGAATACTTGATGACTGGTAAATCGGTTGGCAATTCTATCAACCAATCACCTTGTAATACTAATGCACGCAAAGCTATTCGGAGCACCGTGTTACAATACATTATGTTACCTTATATCCAGGAGGTCTCTCCAAAGCGCGGAGGTCATGGCTGAATGCCGCTGACCGCCGTCTTCTGACTTCTGACCATTCGGTTATTACAATAATATCCTCGTTGCTTTTCTTTTTCCTGGGATTTGACTTATTCAGCGCGTAATGTGGTTAAAATGTAGTAATTTGTATTATATTAAAATTTCGTTGTATACAGCATAACCCAGCGGGTTTACTGCTATGATGCTAGATGCCTATCTCGTCCAACTAACCAGAAATATGTAACATAAGTCTAAAATGTATACAGCATAACCCAGCGGGTTTACTGCTAGATGCCTATCTCGTCCAACTAACCAGAAATATGTAACATAAGTCTAAAATGGAAACCAGACAGGAACCCTTTTTTTTAAATCGGGTACTAGTGGGAATCGAACCCGCAACCCCCAGGTTGGTAAACAGGTGTCTTACGAACTGGGGCAAGGAATAATTTTTCTAATTGATTGGTCCATTGTGTTTGAAAGGACCACTTGAATTCTTAATAAGTATTTTACTTTCAATAATTGTTTTATATCATATTATTTGAATAAATAATATTTTAAAACACTCTTTATATGTATTTGATAAATATTATTGTACATAAAACTAATTGAACAAGAAATAATTCATTTTAAATTGAATTTTGTAAAATATCACTTTAGTAATATTGTATATTCCGAGAAACAGTGCGTTCTTCTTCTTCAGGCAAAAATATTGCACTTATTAATAAAATTTAAAGAATATCTGAACACTATCAAAAATAAAAAACACACATTTACAGTAAAATTGACTACTGTTTTTAAATACATTTATCAGCAGAACTACAATAATCTTGAAAATATCACGAATATTTGACATACTGATTTTTAACTTAAGGTTTTTATCGCAATTGGTTTCGACGCATCAATCGGGTTTCACCCTCAAATATGGCGTTCTTCCGCGAGACTAACTGCATGACAATAACGCCCGATTGACGCGTCGAAACTTGTCGAACATAAGAAAGACCAATACGCGATAAACAACTGTTTTATATATAGAATAATAATGTTTCCACATAATTTATATTTAATAGTAAAAATGGGGTTCCACAAACATAACGTTTCAACAGTATATTATTGCTTTATTTGATACATTCGTACTCGGTGTAGCTTTAATTTATTATATTTCATGGTAGCGACTTGTTCTTCGGCATCGTTAGTGACTTGGAGCATCTCAAGGGCGCCATGACTTCTTGAAAAATAAATGTTTTGAATTTATTTCTGAAAACCTGTCGATTTTTGGCGAAGCACGGCCCCACCGTTAGATTATTCCATTAAACAGGTCTACTGTAGTCAAAGTGCTGTCGAATATTTCGACTTGTAGGTCCTGTTTTGGTTTTGAGATGACAATGTTCAATTTCATTATAATAGTTTCTAATTAACGCTCAAATAAACTTTAAATGTTTTTATTATATTGGGTGTTAACATAAGCTGTGTCCGTTTTTTTCCAAATGAAGAGAACAAGAGGACACAACAAAAAAATGACAACAAATTAGTCAATAATGTATTCTCCTTCATTATTTTACAACAAATTAGTCAATAATGTATTCTCCTTCATTGTTTACAACTTCTTGCCAACGTTCTACAAGTTTTTCAATGCCTGTGCGATAAAAACCATCCGGTCTTGACTCGAGGAATTCGTCCAACCATGTCCGCAATTCGACGTCATTATTGAAGGAAACGCCGCGCAAATTGTTCGAAAGCGACCGGAAAAGGTGGAAATCTGACGGCGCTAGGTCTGGAGAATATGGAGGGTGCTGCAGGACTTCCCAACCAAGCGTTTGAATGGCATTTTTCGTAATGTTGGCGATATGAGGGCGGGCGTTATCGTGTTGCAGAATAACGCCATATTGCCAATTCGGCCTTTTTTGCTGAATTGCAGTGTTGAGCCGCTGCATTTGCAGAATGTATAGCTCCGCGTTGACTGTCTGATTGCGTTCAAGCATCTCGTAGTGGATGACGCCTTGCCAATCCCACCAGATGCAAATCATCGTCTTGCGCGGATGCAAACCTTGTTTCGCTGTGGGCGTTGCTTGTTGACCATAACTCACCCATTCTTTCCGTTTCTTCATATTCACATAAAGGCACCATTTTTCATCACCAATAACGATGCGGTACAGAAACCTTTGCTTGTGGCCATGCGTAGCTCGATGACGCGCGAGCAAACCAGCAGAAATTGTCGAACATTGATTTTTGTTGTTTTCACTCAAAACATGTGGAACCCAAGCGCCGAACTTCCGGACTTTTCCCATTGATTTAAGATGGCGGTATACAGTCATGTGACTACAATTCATCTGCTCAGCCAATTATACGGTGGTTTGAAGGGGATCTTCATGAATAATATGGTTTAAGCGGTCCTCATCGAAGTACACTGGTCGTCCGGAACGCTACATGTCTTTCAGGTCGAAATTACCGTCTTTGAAACGCAAAAACCATCGACGAGCTGTCCTTTCATTCATAGCATCTTTACCGTACACTTCGTAAATATCGCGAGCAGCTTTATTCCCTCGATTGAACGCGAACAGAAGGAGGTGTCGAAAATGTTCACTTTCGTCTACTTGGCATTCCGTAACGCATAACGTAAAAGCAAACACAAAATCTTTTAGAGCAGAAAATTTTCTTTCTGAAAGAGGTCAGTAGGAATATCAAAAGTATCTTTTTTATACATAATTTAATTTTATCCCTATGTTTATATTTCAAAATCTATCAAATCGTATGTAGAAATGGAGTTTTTTTTAATAAGTTCCAATTATCTATTTGTCTTCCATTAACATTTAATTAGTTACAATTATCTCTCTGTCTTCCCTTAACATTTAAATATTTACAATTATCTCTGTCTTCCCTTAACATTTAATTAGTTACTTTTATGTTTCGCATTTTATATGTTACCTGAAATACTCTACTTTGTGGCGACACGTAAAGACGTTGAAATTAACTACAAATATGCGTGTCCAGCTGCAAAACGATCGATCAGCTGAGATATTTTCACATCAATCGCTGAAAATTGGGAACGGAAAGGTGTCGGTTGATATGACCTCAGGACGAGTTTCATTGTCTCATATCTTCTGCAATTTAGTGGTGTCAAAAGAAGAATTGGTTGAAAAAGTATTTCCTAATATTCAAATCAATTCAGAATCACGATTGGCTGAGTGAACGAGCTATTCTTGCCGCCAAGAACGAAGACGTCTACGAACTTAACAATATTATTCAGTTCTTTTTTTAATTTTTCGCAATTTTATATGTTTTTGTTATAAATTTCTTTCTTCTTTTTCAGTGCAATCGATCTTTCATTTGAATTCAAATCATATCGTGAATTGACCTCATGGAGTGACGCGATCATTTGCGAGCACGGCGATGAACGCAACAGACTGAGAGTGGCTGAAAGACATAAAAAATATTGTATATCCACAAGCATTGTGAAATTAAACATATTAGAAACGTGTGCTTTCCCTTTCCTTTCTTTTCCATTTAACCAGACTGAGCCACAGCAACGCGTGGTCAGGTACAGCGGGTACTATAATATTTTGATGAAAGAATAAATATATTGAGGAATGAATGATCAGCACTATATTTTGTGCGTATTTTAGAGACAGGATTTCATACGCTGCTGTTTATCTGTCTGCAAATATTTTAATAATCAATTGTTGTTTATCGGCTGATAATTCTTGATCGAACTCCATTTTGTCAACTTAAAAAATAAATAAAACCAAAACTGTTGAATTCTGTTCCACTCATTTTTCACCAATTAATAGGTTTTATTCCACCAAGAACATCCATCATCATCCACCATTCGTTTGGTTTTATTAAAAAAAATTGATAATTTAAAAATAATTGTTGTAAAACATTGGAAAATATTTTTAATTGCATCACAATAGAAATAAAATCTGCTTTCAAACAATATGTAATATGAGGTCATTTCAACAATATCGACATAGAAATCCATGTTTCATGAAGAGACAATTAAATGGTTTTATGAAGAGACAATTTAATAGTTTTATGAAGAGATAATTGAATAGTTTTATGAAGAGACAATTTAATAGTTTTATGAAGAGACAATTGAAAAGTTTTATGAAGAGACGATTGAATAGTTTTATGAAGAGACAATTTAACAGTTTTATGAAGAGATAATTGAATAGTTTTATGAAGATAGTTGAATAGTTTTATGAAGAGACAGATAACAAGAGCAAGAATTGATAATTCCTCCAGATATAGTGCGTTTTCTGAAGTGGAAAGAAAAAACACACGACGACTGGATGGAGCTCTCGGAAAAGATGGCACCTGGACAGCAACTGCCTTGACCTACTTGGAGAGCAGTGAAAAGACTCCGAGTAGGGATGACTAGATGCAAAGTGAACATGGAGAGATGGGATTTCTTGACCGAAGTTAGCACTGAATGGGATTGTGGGATTGTGGGCTGATTTGTCCAAACATTGGGACTCGATGCTCTAGGCAGGACCTGATTGTTGCGAGTGATAGAGCGATCTCTGTTGCCTCCTACTGGAAACACGTAGTACGAGTATAGTTGATATTTGATGAATGATACGATATGTATAGTATTATAACAATCATTCGTAATATTGAAAAACTACTGCATTATATTATACTTTCGTTTTATACAGTTCAATCTGGAATCATTTTTTCCCAAACAACCAGAAAGAACCTTTAAAAAACAGCTATCAACGAGAATCGAACTCGCAGACCCCGGAATGGGAGACAGGCGTTTTACCAACTAGGCCACAGAGGACGTTGTCAAAGTCACATCAACAAAATCAATGTTGTTATCTCTGATGTTTTTCGTATGGTGTACCATAAATAAAATACCTAAATCATGAAAATCAAATAGAGGATCAAGTCTCATAGTAGCCTGTGAGCTAGGATTCAGAAAATTATCAATATCCCCTACCCCTAAATCTTTTCTAAAACGTATAATAAAAAATATTGTATCGGATAATAAAATATAACACAGTGGGAGGTTGTCATTACAATATTTTGAATACTTGAGTAAGAACCACACAAGTATTTACTAGTATATTAAAAAAAAACACCTTTATTCGGGATATGAGGTATTTTTTTCTAAGAAAACAAATTACCGCAGCAAAATAAAGGTTAAATTATGAATGGCTGTAAAGAAAAGAACGAAAAAAACTATTTTAAGTAACGCTTTGCCTGGAGCTTTGTACACATTTGAGTTGTTCGAGGAAAGAGAGAATAAAGCGGTAAGAATTTAAATCTATTTTTATACCCACAATGAGAGCGAAGCAAAACGTTGTAAATTCAGAAAGATTATTAAAATGAACGAGAAAATATTCTGTCAACAATCAGCACTAGGCACTCATCTAAGGGATATAAAATATTATACTAAGAATCTAGATTCTGGATACAAATATATTTTTTTCAGTAAAAAAATGTTTCTCTACGTCGTTGGCGTTTAAACAGCGACTTAAAAATTATTGTATTTTCCTTCAGTGACGTAGTATGTATCTTAATTCCCCCATTATTTTCTAATCCTATTATCCCCTCTTATCACCTGACCGCTGATGACAATGTTATATTTAAATCGTCAATTGATTCCTGTCTCCTTTTTATCTTACAATTCTGTTATTTTATCATTTTCTTTTCTTTTAATAAGCTCTTATGTAAATATTTCCCAACTTTACGGTTGGTTGGAAGAGATTGTCATTTGGAAATACGATCGTCGAAATGCACGTTGCACAATAAAGTTTATAAATCAATAAACATATAGTTTTATCTTGAAACTTCAGGTTTTATTTTAAATGGTGATTCGTTAAAAAAACATTCTTTCAGGTATTTTAATACCTTTTTAATGTTGGAGCCAATTTTGGATAAATACGAGTATAAGAAAAAAAGGGAGGAACCAGCCGCCCGAAATAAGGAAGGAAATTGTATTTTAGAAAAGAGTGTAGTTAACATGTAAACATAAGCTAAATCTCTGCAGGTAAACTGAATTACTTCCTTTCGAAGGATCTTTACTTTTCCAGATAAATATAGTTGAAAAGTAAAAAATAAGAAAACATCGCTAATATCTTCTCTCGTATGGTACTCTCATCTTCGTATACATACTGGTGATGCGGATATGTGAAAGTGCGTGACCGGGAAATAACATTGTATTCGGCTCCATTTAAGCGAACCTTCGGTTTTGGAACCGCTAGACCATGCAGATCACTTGCAGTTCCTTTGTGTGTGTATGGGCAATACTGCCGCACACACGTAGATGTAACAAATATACGAGTATTTAACCCGACGAAGAGCCTTTTTGGAAAGTATCAGAAATGAAACCCGAAGACAAGCGATCTAGGTCACGCAGATCATCGGCTATTATATCGAACTATACCATAGTATCTCAAATTAAAAACTACAAGACCTCTGGGACAACCAACAAGGGTTGGAATTATCTAAGCATTAACTACATTTATCCTAAGATTGGGCGTTGAAAAGTAAAATGGGACTCAGCTCACAAGACAATCAGCTCTATAAATATTTTGAATTTTGATGTTTTCTAATTGAATCTAATCACTTTCATTCATTCGTATGGTACTCTTCAACATATTCGAATTGGCGATGCAGACATATTAAGGAACGTGGTCGGGAGACAATATTGTCTTAGGCTCTATTAATCGCGCATTCAGGCTTGTAATAACTGGAAGTAGGCATAGAACTCTCACTCCGTTATGGCGCGTGCTAACAATGGTACCGCACAAGAAGAGGCAACTACACTCGCACATGTGAGTATGTTACCAGCCGATGGTAACATAATGCGACTTATATATTTTTTTTCGGGTATCATCGGGAATCGAACTCGAAACCCTCGGGTGGAAGACAAGCGTTACAAAGGTCGTCTATCACTGAAATGTTGTAAGGCTGACAGTGCTTCTTAATTTGATAAAATTCGAGAGATATTATGTAACAAATATGTAAACAGATGTAGTAAAGCAAAATGAATGACATGTGGAAAAGTCTCGTCCAAGAGACGGTCAAAACAAAGGGAAGAAAAAGGAGTTCAGCTCACCTGGGTACGCAGACAGAGTGATATATACCGTAGTTGCGCAGCACGTGCAAGAACTCAGGCAGAGTCCGGCACGCGCCCATTATGCTGAAGGCGGCCAGGCAGGTGTTCCATACAACCAGCGTCCCTCTTAACTCGAACCTGAAAACACGCAACAAAACATTTGACTAACTGTTGAGTTTAATATAATTTAAATTACTTGTTGAATAAAGACAACTCTATTTATTTAATTTTGAAGCACATAATAATCGAATTCCCTTACAAGTACACAAAGAGTATTAGGTATCCAATAGCTGAAAATTAAAATGCATATATTTAACTAATATTCGAAAATTCAATATGCCTCCCATTAAAATGTCAAGATATTTTTTTTCAAGAGTTTTCTTGGCAGGTTTTTTCTTTAGACGGGATTTTTTCGTATTTATCACTTAATTCTGAATAATTTTATAAGGATGTTTTTTTTTTTGAGACAAAAGTTTTAGTATCTGATTCATTGATCTAATTTTTTCAAAAACCACGCATTTTTCAAAAACCACGACAAAAGTTTTAGTATATTATTGAAATCAAATAAATATCTGGATGCATTTTTCACTATTATTTATGTGTATTTATACTCCAGTGTCTGAATTTGTACCGCTTAGACACAAGATAAAAAATATTTTTTAGGAATCAAATTAATTTAAAAAAGATTGTATTGTACTTGGCGTATCCAGAAAGTAAGTGTACTGAGGCTCTCATGACCGGATGGATTTTATTTTCGACATGTTGGCTACACGGAAGTGTCTTCCCCTCCGCAACGAGACCGGTTCGAGGTCAGTACGTTGAGAAGTGTCGACGCGACAATACGTTTCGTGAAAAATGTCAATCCAATCTCCCGCCAAGTGCGAAATAAATAATGCCGGGCAAGAGTTTTTGAGGCGCTGCAAACTCCATGGAGATGAATTTCTCCGCTCCATCGTTACTGGAGATGAAACTTGGGTTGCACACACACGCCTGAAACCAAAAGGCAGTCTCAACAGTGGCGTCACACCTCTTCACCCTCCGCCAAAAAGTTCAAAACCACAATTTCAGCCAAGAAAATCATGGCATCCGTGTTTTGGGACTGTCAAGGCATAATTTTAATTGAATATATGCCTCAAGGGGAGACCATCAACTCTGCAAGATACTGTGAGACCCTAAAAAAATTGCGGAGGGCGATTCAGAACAAGAGGAGAGGCATGCTGATAAAGGGAGTCTGCCTGCTGCACGACAATGCCAGACCACACACGGCCAACGCCAGCCACGAAGGAACTGCTCGCCTCGTTTAAATGGGATGTCCTGAACCATCCCGCGCATTCCCCTGACCTAGCCCCTTCAGATTACTATCTCTTTACCTCCCTGAAGCTGCACATGGGTGGAAAAAGGTTTTCAACCAACGAGGAGGTAAAGGAGGAGGTGGAGAAGTGGACGGAGGGGTTGGCGGGAAACTACTTCGATGAAGGCATCAAAAAGTTGATACCCCGCTTCACCACCTGCATTGAGAAGAATGGCGACTATGTCGAAAAATAGCTTACATATGTACTACGGTAACCACGTAATTTTTTTGTTTAAATATAAAAAAATTGTAAAAATTCAGTACACTTACTTTCTGGATATGCCTCGTATATAAATAAATTGTAATTTTTACGATTTTTTACATTTATATTTAAAATATAAAAAAACGAAATAATCATTTATACTTAAAACTACATATTCGATAATATTTATATTTGTTTAATTTATATAGGTTTAATTTTTAAACCCTACGTTAGCGAAATTAATGGTCGAATTGTAAATATAAAATTAGGAATATGGCCAATATGTTGATTACTTACTCGTATTAAAAAATAATTTAATTAAAATAGCCAGAATGCTTCATAATGTTTTATTTTTTCTACTGAATCACCAAGTATGATAAGCATTACCGTTGTTGCAACATTCGCAACTTCTTTGCTGACTAATGTGACTATGGCATGACATGCGCGCGAATTAAGGTCATAATTAATATGTTTCTCATACAAACACGTTATTGCTTTAACGAGCATTGATGCAATCACCATAACTAGCACTGGAGAAGTGCAGCCACCTAGACCTGTCCCAGAGGTTAGACCTAGACCTTGTTGCAGCGCGCGACCTCCAAAGGGTATCTCGGAAAGAATCGCGGGCCGATTCACCGTCGCGCATGGATGCATTTATATTGAACTGCTTTGATTTGTGCGTATTCACTTACGCCATTGACGCAAAAGTCAAGCAAGTACATTAATGACTAAAAAAAGTGTCCTCAAGAGACGGCCGGCAAAGGAACATATTAAGAGAACTAGTATTGGTTAACGTTCTTAATAACATGAGTTGCAATGAAATATATTGAAATTATTACATGTAATTAAGTAGTTATAACATTTCACTAGGCTATGAAGACAATTCATTAATAAAGATTACAGTAACAATCGCAAAACAAATATATTTTTATGTTTTTCTTATTTTGTGTCGGTTTTTAAATCTAAAATTTATTGAAATTGGATTTAAAA
Source organism: Odontocerum albicorne (assembly GCA_949825065.1). Classification (NCBI taxonomy): domain Eukaryota; kingdom Metazoa; phylum Arthropoda; class Insecta; order Trichoptera; family Odontoceridae; genus Odontocerum; species Odontocerum albicorne. The sequence goes on from OX463838.1 coordinate 31,519,553, forward strand.
TGTCATATTTGAAAAGTATACTTGAAAAAAAATACGTATGATACGACGGCCTCTGTGGCCTATTAGTAAGACGGCCGTCCTCTAGCCCGGGGATTGCAGGTTTGATACGACGGCCTCTGTGGCCCATTAGTAAGACGGCCGTCCTCTAGCCCGGGGATTGCAGGTTTGATACGACGGCCTCTGTGGCCTATTAGTAAGACGGCCGTCCTCTAGCCCGGGGATTGCAGGTTTGATTCCCGTTGATATCCAGATTTCTTTAAAAGGGTTCTGGTACGGTTTATAGTTTATAACAGGGCTGTGGAGTCGGAGTTGGAGTCGGAGTCGCGGTGTTTGGGCCGGAGTCGTAGTCGGAGTAGGAGTCGTAAAAAACGAGCGACTCCGACTACTTTTTCGTTAAAATTTAAAATACATTTTTTTTTAATTATTATAATGAATGTGTATTGTGCACGAATATTAAACTTGCAGGCGCAAGTCGCGCCGATATGGTGAATCACCGAGATCCATTTAATGCATCAAGTCTACGAAAATGTGTTTGTCTCCTTCTTTCTCCCGTCGAAAGAAAATTCTGTTGGCTGGGATCTATGTTAACCCCATGGTTCGATCCATATTGACGGAAGAACAAATAAATAGAACTAAAAACGCTCTGTTTGAATTAACCGTTCGTATGAAAGGCCTTCGACTAGAAAAAGAGACGACAGCAGGCAGCGTACACGAAGTATCATCATCTTCATCCGACACCGCTGAATCTGAAGACGATTTTGAAAAATATCTCAATGAACAAGATAAACTAAAACGTCCTCGTTTGAATCACAGTCCCAATATAGATGAAGGAGACTCTATTTCAAAATTTAAAATTGAATTTTATGATGCATTGAAAATAATGGAAAAAATTGACCGAACTTATAAGTTAAATGTTGAAATGGCAATACAGCGGTATCTAGAAATCGTAAAAGATTCAGCATTGATCGTTACAGCATTACCGCCAACCCAAGTATCCGTAGAGCGGTTATTTTCCGCTCTTAAAATTCTCAATTCTGATTTGAGAGCCTCTACGAATACAGATTTAATAGAAGCAATGTTGTTTTTAAGAATAAATTCTAATAAATAATTATTAAAGTTTGATCTTGTTTTATTTTTATCCCTATAACATGAAAAAATGGCTATATGCAAAGGTAGGAAACAACCTGATAAAATTGAACTTTTTTGAGTCGGAGTTGTGGAGTCGGAGTTTGGAGTCGGAGTCGTGGAGTCGGAGTTGTGGAGTCGGAGTCGTGTTGTTGGCAAATATAGGAATCGGAGTCGGAGTCGTGTTTTTTTTTCCGACTCCACAGCCCTGGTTTATACTTAAGGCTTGTTTAAACATATTTCTAGTTGGTTAGAACCTGCCAGGTTTACTGTATATAACAAAAGTGTAATACAATAACATACAAATACAAATATTTTTTAGATATTTTTAAACTGGGTATTCTGGCAAACATCAAGAATAATTAATATGAGAAATAAAAATTACTAGAACATTTAACAATCACAACGCACGTACTCGTACATGTATAAATTTTATCCATTTAGGGTGAAATGTGGAAGTCTTAGCAAATTTTAGTTGTAATTTGCGTCTTTTATTTCCGCACTCATTATTTAATGTTGCTCAATTAGAGTCACTCGCTCAATTTAATAGATAATACTTGTAAAAAGTATTAAAACAAACTTACAGATTGTTATATTGCTACGGTTCGTTGTAATTGGATTCTGCAGTAGCAACCGTTGTTGATATTTTACACGATACAAAACCAGCAATGATTTTGCCACTCTCCTTGGTTCCTGGTTGATATAATATTATTAATACATATTCTTTTACAAATTTAGGAAGATGTATGTAGATTCAAAGACTGAGATTTCGGTTTTTCCTATTCAAGAGGGACACTATATTTGTAATACTTGTTCATTTCCGTGTCATTTCAGTTATGGAAATGACATATTTCTAAACCCTTAAAACCAATTATTACAAAACATTTTTTTTTTCAAACCTACATACGCGTACATTCATATTTTAAGACCAATACAGATACAAAATATTAAATTAGCCGTCAAAAATGCTCGTCTTAAGACATGCTCCTGATTGAAACAAACTCTGGAAATAAAAGGGAACCTGTACTCAGAGGTAAGAAGACGATGCATTCGCAGCAAGAAAGTATAAATTATTACAGGAGAATATTTAAAATAAAAAAACACAAATCTACAACGAGACGACTTTGGTCGCGTAGTTGATAAGACGCCTGTCTGTCTTCCGACCCAGGGGTTGAGGGTTCGATTCCCATTGGTACCCAGATTTTTGAAAAAGGGTTCCAGTTTGGTTTCACTTTAACACCTTTCTGGTTGGTTGGTTAAGATTGCCATATGGCAATAAGCCCGTCAGGTAATACAATACGACGACAAAAAAAATCGTGACAATTATAAAAACAACGAGAAATTAGTCGATTATTTTCAAGATTTGTGAACGTATCCGTTATTCTAATAAAATAAACGCCTGGAACAGCACCGGTCAATTATTTATTTTTAATAAAGTCTAGTAACTAAAACAAAATTAAGGTCGATGACTTTGCTAAAATAAATATTCAACGTTTATGGCCGTTTAACATTCGTTACCGCAAAACTTAAGCATTGCAGTTTAAGTCGCAGGCCGACAATACAGCCACCCCTTGATTTACGAGTACGAGACCCTACACCCCTTGATTTACGAGTACGTTCAAAGATAAATCGCGTAAATCGAAATCTGCTGAAATTGGGGTTGAGATCTTATATAAATGTCGAATAAAGGTACCAAAAAACGCGTAAAATGAATCTAACAACCTACTAAAAATCTAAGGTATATAAACCATTTCTTATAATAAATATTCTTTTTCGATACAGTAGTACTGACTTTAACGTGATAATAAAATAAAGTGAAAAAATGTAATGACTGACAATTTTGCATGTGTTGCTGGTTTGCGAGTAACTCTACACCGACCTGGCCTTCAGTACCGAGCACTCTAATTATGCGAGTGACAGTCATCCAGATGTACAATTTACTAGACAAAATTCAAATACTCGTAATGTGAATATTGGTCGTCATTTAAAAAGCTTTTTTCTTAACGAGTAAACCGAGAGATGGGTGTATTTAAAAGGTTGATAGCAAATGTAACATTCACTATTTATTATTAATTTGCTTTTGAAATTGCCACCGAAATATTCAACCTTTCAGTGTCTATACAAAAATAAACTTCATTAAGATATTTGAAAATCTGTCTTGAAACGAGATCGTTGAATTTTGTTTCTTGTTACGTTCAACACTTCACATGATATTGTTTAAAAGCAAAAATTGATTAATATTTTTGTTGTCGCTGGAATACAAGTCATTTCAAGTTTCTTTTATTTCGCACGGTACCTATACTTCAACATATTCGCATTGTTGACTCGAATATATTGAAGAGCATGACCAGGAGGTAATATTGCTTTCGATCCCAGTAATCGAATCTTCAGGTTTAGAATCACTGGAGTAGATATGGAATACACGGTTCGTCATTGCACGTATTGGCAACACTACTGCACGTGAAAAGGCAATAATACTCACACACTCAGCGCGTGCGAGCTTTGTTACCAGACATTTTTTAGCACACTGCGATCTTTTTGTCCCTCGGCTACCATCGGGAACTGAACTCGAAACCTCCGGGTGGAAGTTAAGCGTCTTACCAAGTAGGCGGCGGAAATCGTAATTTTAACAGAAGTTGTCTAGGACCACCTTTCCTATCAAAATTTCAACACACGTGTACGTACAAATCTATACAGAGACCTCGTCTATTCCTTTTTTTCAGTACTTAGCAGCAAGCATGGACTTATCTTGTTTTAAATAATTGTCCTGAGTAATTTAAAATACGTTAATATCGTTTTTTGATACCTACTAAAAATAGTTGTAATATGCAATACAATTTTTAAAAATGAGATCGAATCATAAATACAAGAGGAGGTATTTGCTATAACTGCTAATACAGCGTTAAGAAAATGAGATCGAATCATAAATACAATAGGAGCTATTTGCTATAACTGCTAATACAGCGTTAAGAAAATGAGATCGAATCATAAATACAATAGGAGCTATTTGCTATAACTGCTAATACAGCGTTAAGAAAAATGCTATTGAAATTGACTGGTATCTTTCTGTATTAACTATTGGCATTTATATTAAATATACACGTATACTAAAAGTGGTATTGCAGGTCAAGTTAATTCAGTCTCAGGTAACAACTCTCAGGTACACTTTTCGTATATTAACAGTTTAATAAAATGTATGAATAATATGACGAAAATATTTGCCATTTTAGAAAAACTTCCCACAATATATGTGTATGTGTAAGCTTTTGCAGATATTTGTAGTTCTAGATATTTAAATTCTTCAATTGCTTACATACTCGTACAGTGGGATAAAAATATAAATTGAATTATATCACTCAAAAGTCGGAGAAATAGTTTGAAATCCATAGTTACTCGTACCACAGAGCAAGGAAAAAGGATCCAATGCAAGCTTACGGAGAAATAGTTTGAAATCCATAGTTACTCGTACCACAGAGCAAGGAAAAAGGATCCAATGCAAGCTTACGGAGAAATAGTTTGAAATCCATAGTTACTCGTACCACAGAGCAAGGAAAAAGGATCCAATGCAAGCTTACGGAGAAATAGTTTGAAATCCACAGTTACTCGTACCACAGAGCAAGGAAAAAGGATCCAATGCAAGCTTACGGAGAAATAGTTTGAAATCCACAGTTACTCGTACCACAGAGCAAGGAAAAAGGATCCAATGCAAGCTTACGGAGAAATAGTTTGAAATCCACAGTTACTCGTACCACAGAGCAAGGAAAAAGGATCCAATGCAAGCGTACAGATATGGAGTGGAAACACGGATGCTGAAAAAAAAGGAAAGATATATGCTGGATGTTTTCAAGATGTGGTGTTGGCGTCGAATGCATCTCATAACATAGACTGAAAGACGCACCAATGTGTCCATTATCCAGGTGCAACGTGTCCAAGACAGGCTGTCAACGGTATGAAGAAAGATAACACTGTCATACTTCGGACATGTCGTTAGAAGAGGTGAAGACAGTTTGAATAAGCTGACAGTGACTGGAAGCGTTGCAAGATTACGGTCTCCAGCAAGGTGGATATACGAGTACGATACAGAAAGATGACTAGTTCCTCATTGAGTGCTGCACTCATGGCTCAGGACCGGGAAGAGTGGAGGTGAATGATCCGCTCAGTTCCAGATCATCAGGGGACCACGACGCTCAGCCATGAGCAACACGACTAATGATGTGTACAGAACTGAGCAGTTGCATACATTTAAAATCTTGTGTACTCGACAGATTTTTTATTAAGAACCAAATAAGTTTCAAACATAAAAATATCATTAAAAAAAGTCACAAAAGAAACAGTGAATACAAAATCACTAAAAAATATATTTGAAATTTACATAACAAAACAATTGTCATCAACTATAGCAAAATATCAAGAAATAGAGAGAAAAAATATACATCAAATATCGTCAAGATAAAATGTGAAATATTAAGCCCTTTTTATCAAATAATCAATTATGCCAATTTAATTTCTAAACGTCCGTGATAGAAAACGAATATGAACGTCGTTCTTGAATACATTACTTGCGCTCTATAATATCGATAATGAACGTTGGGTGAAGCTTAGTTTCGTTCGTCTAAAGTTTTATTAAGTATCAAGATGAAAAAAATTCAAAACGTAATTAATGATTGTTATAGAAATTTCCATGTTTAAGAAGTTTCATAATTGTTCATCATTCGTGCATATAATGGAGTTGTGCTTACATACATTTATACAATAACATATGAATACTCTAACTACTGTCATTTTGAAATGAGTCCTTTACCAGTTTGGTTCGCGAGTATCGGGCAGAATGTAATCATGTACGATAGCGAGGGCGAGGGCGAGGCAAGGAGATCGGCCGGCAGAGAGCAAGTCTCGGCGGCCGCATGGTCTGTGTGGCAGTGCTATGTGGCTGAGCAGAGCTGCTCACGTCAGCTAGTAGTTCTATATTTGACAACAAAAACGGTACAGTTTTAGCAACATTTATCATTTTTTTAATGTGCATTTCGTTACAAGCTAGACTGGAACTGAGCTGTGTGAAAATGGAAGAACCGAACAAAGATCAAGATAAGTGGACATCTTAGCTGGCGAGACTTCAAACCCTGCTCGCAAAAACTATCGAAAACAATGATGAAGTTTTTAAAATATGTTTAAGATACTTCTCGCTTAGAGACAAAATACACCCATTTCTTAGACCCTTTTCTGTTCTCCTTTCTTAGCCCATGTTTTGTTCTGTAGTACGAGTATTTATGGTAGACAGTGCACTGCCAATCTTCACCCTTGACAAGTTCTGATTGTGCAACGCTTTAATTAACCAATGTTGTCAGATTGTGAGGTACTCGCATCTACTCGTATTCCACACGCAACTCCATGTAACACAATCTCAAACTCAGTTCTCACCACTCAACTCAATTCACAATACTCAAATATGTAAGAGTTCTCGTACTTGATCAGTCATACGAGTACATCAATTCTATGGCGTTTTGGTAAAGAAGTACAAGTCATCAATTACTTATTTGTCAGTTTGAAGTTTGCAACACTTGTATTCCTGAAATAAAGACCTCAGGCAAATTTTAAAGGTAAACTTTGAATACATAAATAATTTACGAGTATGTATTCAAAGTTTACCTTTAAAATTTACCTGAGGTCTGTATTTCAGGAATACAAGTGTTGCAAAACTTCAAACTGACAAATAAGTCATTGATGACTTGTACCTCTTTACCAAAACGCCATAGAATTTATTCATTTGTTTACTTCGTATCATTTATCATTTATTACTATATTTTTTATCGTGATTACACGGCGTGAGTGTAATCACAGTAAAAAAGTATAATTAATAATCACGTCGAAATTATACTACCGCCGTGTTTAATTGAACAACTGAACCTGTCAACAAAGGCCCTTAGTATAGGCACGGAAAGGAAGAAGTCCAGTTTGCAGGGACCTGGTTTCGGTTCAGGCAACAAGGCCGGATCTAATGATCAATATCGCTGTCACTTCCTTATTATAGTAAATGTTTTATAGTAGTAGTTGTGTTGTGTAAGGAATAAAAATAATATAATATCTCAATTTATACTGGAATCTTGTACATTAAAGGTGATATTTTTAATATACAATAGTTGATATATATGATATATGTACTCGTATAAAAACTCTTATTTTATAATCTTACTTTAATCTCGAATCGCTTTCTATTGATCGGTTTGAATATATTATTGGATGTAAACAATTGATAAATATGTAATATTGTGAAATACTCGTATTGTAGTTTAGGAGTCTCCTCATGATATATTGTAAAATGAATGAGTAACTTGTATAATGATGCGTGCTATTTCAATATTGTCTTAAAAGCGCTTTATTTAAGACAATCGTCTTACCGAATCAGTCATTCTGAGTTGGTAAGTCATTGTATTATGTGTATTACACTTTTGTTCTATACAGTACCATCTGGTGGGTTTGTTACCAACTAACCATAAATATATTTAAAATGTCTTAAATGAAAGCCAGACAAAAAAAGTTTTTTTTAATCGGGTGCCAACGGGAATAAAGCCCGTAACCCCGGGTTAGGAGACATGCATCTTGCCAACTGGGCCACGTAGGTCATCGACACATTAAGCTAAGCCCTATAAGGCTCGTATACAAAGCCCCGAGGCAGTTTTAAGCACCGTTGCATTCAGTTAGCGACGGAAAAGTTTAGATCATGTTAGTGTATCAGGTATACTCGTATAAATCATCTGAATTGTCTATAATAATAGTTGTCAACTAGGTACGAGTAACCACGATAGTCGTCATCTCTGGTGGGAAGACAACTAGGTACGAGTAACCACGATAGTCGCCATCTCTGGTGGGAAGACAAACATTTATTTATTTTCCTTATACAGGGACTGCCTCCGTGTGCCAGTGAAAATACTGACAATTTGCTCGACTGTTGGAATTCTAGGCCTTAAGCCGCTTTATATTTAATGGGCCGCGACTTACTTTATTTTCCCCGTGACGTCGGACCTTAAATTCGTCGTCGCTTATATATTTTCATACTCAGGTGTGTCGCCGTCGAATGAGGATTCCCTTTGGATAGTTCCTTCTTCGTCACTATCGCGTAAATAAAAAAAGATTTCGAAATTCTAGTGAAGATCGCGCTGAATGGAGACTTATTTTGTTCCTTATAAAAGTGCGAGTGGTAGTGGGATCGAACTGAAATATCAGTGAATAAATTCGGCATATTGATGTAAAAAAGATGCCACTGTCTAACATAAGTACGAGTAATTCCATGTCAATGTATGAGTAAGTCATCTGATCAGTCATCTCGTACATTTGATTAGATTTCTATTACCGAAATATTTCATTCATGGACGGGTGAAAGATATGAGATATTCTGAATAGTCAAGCAACCTTGTAAACATAAAAGGAAAACCGGTAAGACAAGCGTAATAAAAATTCCTTTACAGGTCATCCTATCGATTGATAAAATAATCCTTTCGGACAGCGCGCGGCATCCAGACACACTTTTATATAAACAATAAAATGTAGGTGTAAATTTGCAAAACCTTCAAAATATGTGTTTCGTGTATTTAAGCTTAATATAAAGCTAGAAAATGTTAAATTCTTTATAGCGTCATTTCTCAACCTGTGGGTCGCGAAAACAAAAATAACTTATGTATACAAAAGGAAATTAACACATTTTCTGCAAAAACGAACAAGTTTATTTTAAAATTCCAGTCCAAATGCCAAGTCATACATTGTTTGCTCCAATGGTTACCTCTGTATATATGTTCTATTATATAGCGAATGATAGTGTGTACTATAGTTGGTAACGTAAGTAATGTAATCATAATCAAACTTAGGAATAAAATATAACTAGGCTAGTTACTGAATTGATATTTTATGAAACAAAAAATTGATCAATGTAATGGTTGCATTTGTTTTACATTTAAAAGGTTGTCCTTCCGTGGATCTACAAGTCAAGTCGAACTAACGCCTCCATTCTCGAAGAACTGATATATTGTCAACACCGATATATTGTCAACAATGTCCCTTCGACAATTCCTGCGATTGTTTGGGCACTTTGATTGTGGCCAAGGAGACAGTTTGGAGAGGTTTGTGGTCACTGGAAGCGCGGAAGGACGATGCACATGAGTAAAATCCCAATGCGTTGGACTGGCCAAATGAGAGACTCAACAGGACTACTTTTAACAATTGCCCTTCGAACCGCGGAGTGCAGAGATGAGTGAAGAGGAGTCGTTAAGGGATATCATGGGAATCACGATGCTCAGTCGTGAGATACACGATGGATCTACATTAGAAACACACAAAAGCAAATTGTTTTCAAGCGATAACAGACTATTCCTATATTTAGTCACAAAAACCGTTTGAACTTGTCGTTCTTACACTCGTGCATATTCGCGGCAAGTTCAAATTGTTTAGCTGATTTAATAGTGACAAAACAGTAGATATCGTTACCTGATAAGGCTTATCGTCTTAGCAAGTCCAACATTTGTACAGCCACGTGCACATGCATATCAACAAGATATTACGTTTTTGCAGGGGGGTCGCGCAATCTTAGTTTTATTTTTTTATCTTTGGTCGGTAGTGGGGGGTGCGGGTCGCAAAGCAAAAAAATATTGAGAAACAATAATTTACAGAATGGTCGAAGTTGCGATCTTACACTGCAATAAATTTGCAAAATATACTAGTTTTGAAATGAAGATGTGTTGGAAAACCTCACAAAACACTCGTTGGGTTGGATACTAATTCCATTATAACGATAATTACATCAGCCAATCATAGATAAATATAGCGTTAACGTCAAATCAGTTACTAGCGTCGTCACGTCAAAAAGAAAAAAAATGGTAAAAGTATTAAAAAATACATACAAAAATAAACAAACACTACATTAGTAAAGAATTCAAGTTATCGATTTTTCTTATTTATCTCAAAATTGTTTCAGAGGGTCTTACAAATATCCAACTCAATAAACCGACACCACATTTCCTGTGAAACTATAAAAGAGAGATTGGTTTAATTTTTGTATGTGTTTAAATTATTATAATTCGCAATTTTTCGTCAACTATCAATTTTATTGTATGTGTTCCCCGCGGGGTCGCGGTGCAAGGAGAATGCGACCTATATTTTTAAGGTATTCTGTAAGTGACAGATATTCGCAAATTAAGCCTCGGGGCCGTTAGATTAATCCGCAAACGCCCTGAAAATAAACTATAGGTATGATACCCATAAATCGCTCTCGTCTCGTCCACATCCAAACATCTCGTTATGCACGCTTCCCTGTTTGACATAATTCTTATATATCCCTCGGTTAAAATTACTTAGGATCTCTCCTTCCACTCTATCCTCGGTGTTCCTCTTCCTCGCTCTCCACTATTTTCAGACATACATAATATTTATATATTTGTTTCGCAATTCATTCTCTTAATTTGTACCAAACTATCTCGAGATTCCTTTCTTAATTTTACTTATAACACCCATCTCGATCAAATAATAACCCTTTATTCGATCATTTATTACTATATCAAACATTATAATACCAGATATTCAACGCAAAGCGCGTATATCTACAGCATTCATTTTGCTCTTATCACTCTCTTTCAATGGCCGGGCTTCGCTTCCATACATCAACGTTGGCACTAGCATACCACTGTACACACAATAATTTATGAGGATTTTGCAAGTATTTGGCAAAAACAGTACTAAGTGCTCCACTGGCCTTGTTACCTGCAGTAAAGCGCTTTTCAATCCCTGTCTTTATCTTGCCATTTGTCAAAAACATGGCTGCCCTAATACCTAAATTCCTCAACTTACTCTAATCTTTCATTATTCACCCATACATAGCAATTACTCAGAATCATCCTAATTTAAGAAATACGAAACAAAAACCGATAAATCAACGCTCAAATATCTCTTAACTCTTTCCCCGCGGGGAGCACAAACGCCTGTGATCTGACGACAATCCAAGTTTCAAATCACAAATACTTAAAAAAAATTACACAAAACCGGAATAAAAATTGAACTAAAATTTAAAATAATCTTTATTCTAGCGACATTATTGAAAACCTTGTCAAATAATATATTAGTTTATGAGATATTGTTGAATAAACAGAGCGCCGAATTTTTTTGGTTTCTCAATATTTCCAGCATTAACGACCTGTCGCGCGGATCGAGTCCTGCGATGAGTCTCTCTTACGTAAATAAACATTACTAAGTCTCTCTTACGTAAATAAACATTACTAGTGCTATATGCATTTGATTGGGTGAGTGTCATGAAGCATTGATTTGATCGTAGCATTCCTTTGTTTATTTTACGTAATGTTTAGTTTATCTCCTTTATTTAATGAGTCTCCTTAAGAGTAATGACTATTATTTATTATCAGAAAATTACTTAAGTGTCATGTTTACTTGGTGTTGTAATCAAATATCAGTGGTTCTAAACAAAATATGTGTTTAAACTTAGAAATTAAAAAACGCTGAAATTGTGCCGCGCACAGGATTCGTGGAATTTGATTTTTAACGCGGTGAACAGGTTAATCTATGTCTTACATTTTTTATACTTAATATAAACATTTATTTTAGATAAATAGAGTGGATCTAGCAGCATCTAAATACTAATTATTTTAAGAATTAACTTTTACCGATGTTGGAAAGCCGAATACGTGGAATGGCTGAATTCCCAAGAACAACGGTAACCAAATAAAAATGAACAATTGAAGCACAAGCGAGTATTAGTCGAGGTTTGATGTTAGCAGTCGAGGACAAAACAACTACTTAAGATGAGATCATGTGCTATTTTAAACATATATTTAATCTACTCTCGTTTTCAGCATATAGAGAATGAAAAACTATTCCCCTCGAAATATGTTATGATGTTTATATTACGACATCTCTTGAATTGCGAGATGAAAACATTCAAACATTTTAAAATCAAAAGTAACTAACATTTATTTAAATAACTTTATTTGACAGTTAAACACGATATCGGTGGTTCACAAACACACTTTTATCCCTCCTGTTATATTGTTATATTTGTACGTTTAGAGATACGCTCTTTTGTCCTGTACGAAACTTGTCAATATAAACCAGACTAAGCGACTTTTATTTAGAGGAGATATCGACTAAAATATATGAATAATTAGGACAAAAAAGCGTGCTAAAACCAAAAATATACGTTGAAAATAAAGTATATAAGAAAATAAAGTAACCGAACGAACGTTCGATTTCTTCATTGTTTCTGCACACTCCCATATATCAAATAGCTGATATCATGGTTTGGACTACACCGGGGGGGGGAGGGGTTGATAGCATTAAGAAATAACATTCTTAAAGCCGATGCTGATATTTATTAATTCTTTGCTTTAAAATTGGATGACAAATATGGCACTAAATATCATGTTTTTTGCCCAACAAGCAATATATGTACTCGTACATACATACATGTACTATTGAATATCAGTAGCTTTATTGACAATGTTTGTACATCGACGTAAGTTTTAAATGGCTAAATAATTGAGGTTAAAATTAATCAAGAACTAGTGTTCTTGACTCCTTCAATTTTATTGGTTAATCGTACACTACAATAGTATGAAATTAGAAATAAAATTATGGATTCAACAAATTAAAAAAATTCGCAACATTTTTATGAAGGTGTCTTAGCATCTTGAATAAATCTAAATGATAAGAAAAAAAACTTTTAGTAATTTGAGTGGAACATGCGTTGGTGAATGCATTGGGAATCCCTGAAATAACCGAAGTAGGCTCGGCATTATATGAAGTAAGAAAATCATTCGATTTCATCAGACTCTCACTGCTAGTCACCTGATCCACTTCATCATTGTCTGCATTTCCTAAAACTAGTTATTGGCTTTCTTACAACTGGAACCAGCCTACTAAAATGCGGTGACCATCGTGAATAATCTCAAATCAAATTTCCATCATAATCATTTTTACAAAAATATATTAATATTGATACATTAACATGATTTGTACAAAATTGTCAGAAAGAAAAATATGTTAACATGAGATTTTACATGAAAAACGGAATAGAATTTAAGCTATTCAACGAAAGCGTTTAATTTTGTTAATGATCTTGATTTTACTTTTAACATTTGTGTCGAATAAACTGTCATCCATAATTAGCAGATTATGGATAACTTTCCGTGAGGAATAATGATTTAAATGAAATTTTAAAAATCTTGCGATGATTTGGATACATACATAAAAGAATGGATTGTGAAAAACGCACAAAACAAAATTCATATTTCCGAAATAAAGGAAGAGATAAAAATACAAGATATATTTGAAGAAATTTTAACTCAGTTATACCTACAAAGTTTATTGAGGAATTCACACCTCAATTTATCGACCGAGACGTGAATGATATCAATATCAGAAATGTTGTTCAATAAGATCATTCCGTGTGCGAATGGTAATGCTCTTAACAGCTCAGTTCGTGAATACGGCACCGAAAACAATCGTAATTATACTTAAATGCGAATCAGATCATTGATTTACGAGGAAACGATAATAAATAATAAGAAATTATTAATACAATGTACCAATAACACAAAAATATCAACTCTATATCACCATTTTGCATTACCCTTGAAAAGATAAAAATTGTTTTTGGATTTTTATTTGGATAAAATAATATGTGATTCAAATTACTTGAAGGTTATTGCTCATTGCCGTATTTCTTATAATACAATATAATTTAAAATATCCTTTTTCTACTAACAAATATTTGGTCACCCGATATTACGACATAACTGGTATATTATAAAACACTACCTACAACGTCTACTACGCGATTCACCAATATCTACTAAGAAACAAAAATGGCCTATATTAAACTCTCCCATTATTTTTCTACAGTTCTTGTAGGTCATATGATTTAACTCATTTCATATTATTGGTAAATAAGGCGTTCCATCCTATAAAGAGGAAGATTTGTAGTTATTTCATGTTAAACGCAAACTAACTAAAACAATAAACATCCACTTCGTTCCATTACAAAAATTTGGAGTACCACAAAACCTTTCCCCTCAGGTCGATACATAGCCCGGCACTCTAAATCCTCCAGCTCAAGGCCAACACTGCTAATCTTCTTATCAAAACACCGGTGGATTATGTCCTATTCGTCAAGTCCCTAGCAAACGATAAAACGGCGTAGCTCTTGGAACATCTGCCAGCTGCCATACGGCATCCTCAACACGTGACTGAACCATCTCCGACAATCGTTTAACCTGTTAAGATATTGAACATGAGGTGTTGTGTTTACACAAACAACACGTTAAGTGTACTTGACGTGCTGTTTAAGCGTAACTTAATATATACACATATTACATCTAAGTAACGATTTGTCATTCGAGAAAGAAAATATATAATTATGAGATATTGGTTTTGATCCGAAAACAATAAAATCTAGGGTATATCGCTGTCCTGAAAAGTACAAAATCTTACATCTAAACATTTTGGGATAATAGGACATCAAGATCCAGGAAAAAGACATCATATTGCTGGAAAATCTACGGCTGTCGTCAGGACAGACATCAAAATGCTCGGCGTTTTCTTCGTTACCCGTGTAGATGAAGGAAGAAAGAAATATACTTTATTGATTTCCAAGGTCTAGTGTGTAATGCTCTTATTATTCATACGATTTCTGGTGCATTTCGACTATTTTTTCATCATCATCATCATCATCATCAATGGCACTACAGCCCATTGTGGGCCCCGGCCTCCTCCAGCAGTCGTTGCCATTCCCCCCTATCCTGGGATGCACTCCTCCAGCCCCTGATGCCAATCACGTTTGCATCATTCTGCACCCCATCCATCCACCTAAGCTTTGGTCTGCCCACGCTACGTCTTCCTTGGGGCTTGGAAAAGAGTACTTTGTTAGGCATTTCCTCTTCTCCCATTCTTGCTACATGCCCCGCCCAACGTAGCCTCCCAATTTTGATGTATTTTATAATGTTGGGCTCTTTGTATATGCTGTATAACTCCTCATTATATCTCACTCTCCAAGATCCATTTTCCTGTATGGGTCCGAATATTTTTCTGAGTATTTTTCTTTCAAATATTAGAAGGGAAGATTCGTTCTTCTTACTCAATACCCAGCATTCAGACCCATATGTGAGGACAGGTCGTAGCAGTGTCTTATAAATGGTAAGTTTTGTCCTTCTGGACAACAACCGAGATATAAGGTGTTTTCTCAGACCAAAGAAGCATCTATTTGCCATGAATATTCGACGTTTAATCTCGATAGATGCATCATTAACACTTGTCACTATGGATCCCAGGTAGGTGAAGGTGTTTACACGTTCTATTGTATGAGAACTTATATTAATCGTGGTAGGTGTCTGGTTATTACGGGGTGCTTTAGTGGCTATCATATATTTGGTCTTATCGGAGTTGATGCGAAGTCCCATTCTGTTTGCGGCCCTCTCCAACTGAACAAATGTCTCCATCATTGCTTGTGGGGATCTACCAATAATGTCAATATCATCCGCGTAGCCCAGTATTTGGCTTGATTTGTAGAAAATTGACCCATTTGTCTGTACTCCGGATTCTCTTACACACTTCTCTAGAGCCATATTAAAAAGTAGACAAGCTAGTGCGTCTCCTTGACGCAGTCCATTCATTGTGTAAAATGGTTCTGAGATATCATTCTGAATCCGGACTCTACATTGTGATTGGTTCATAGTGAGTCTAACCATCCTTATGAGCTTGTTAGGAATACCCAAGTCCTTCATGGCCGCATAGAGTTGAGAGCGGTTAATGCTGTCATATGCAGCTTTGAAATCGATAAAGAGGTGGTGTGTATCGACATTATACTCTAGGGTTTTTTCCAATATTTGACGGAGAGTGAACATCTGATCTATAGTGGATCTCCCCGGACGAAATCCGCTTTGATATTGGCCTACCAGGTTTTCAGCGTACGGTAGCAATCTGGAGAACAGGACACCGGCAAAGACCTTATATGATGCATTCAGTAGGGTAATTCCTCGATAGTTGGCACATTGCATTGTATCACCCTTTTTGTGGAGTGGGCATATGATTCCAGTCCTCCAATCGTCTGGTACAGTTTCTGAGTCCCATGTTTTCTCCACGATGGTATGGATCATAGCGGTTAGTTCAGTTCCTCCGTACTTAAGTAACTCACCAGGGATATCGTCATGTCCTGGAGACTTATTATTTTTGAGGTTTTTTATGGCTGTTTTTACTTCCATTAGACATGGTGGTGGTATGTTTTCTTCGTCCTCAGCATAGGGATTCTCTGTATCAATGTCATCGGAATGATTGTTATTAAGAAGTTCCTCAAAGTGTTCGGCCCAACGTTTCAAGATATCCACTGTATCGTTAAGAATTTCGTCATGTCTGTTTTTACAGGCAGTTACCCTTGGTTTATACTCTTTGCGCTGCTGATTAATCCTCCGGTAGAACTGTCTACGTAATCCTCGTGAGTTGAGGTTTTCCAGCTCACTGATCTGGGACTGTTCCCACTCTTTCTTTTTCATCTTGTGGATTTTCTTTATCGACTATTTTTCATCGACTATTTTTTATTGTTTATTTATTAATATGACAAGTACATATCATATGTGCACATAATATATACATATATTAAAAAACAAGACAGCCAAAAACAAGTAAGTGGACACTTCAATGATATGGATCTAGGTTTGTTGCCTGTCTATAGTCTATATCTTAAAGAGGGCACGTGAATATAAAAAAGTAGGTTGCTACTTTTAATCGATTGTTGATTGCTCTTTAATTCCTTTATTAAAAATTCCCATTAACGTGTTAAGTTGTGAGACATAATTATAGGCATGTACTCGTACCATGTGAGTCAACACTTGGCATATTGCATCAATTCAAAGAAATTGTCGGTCTATTTTACTATCTTTTCCATACCTTTATCAAAAAAATATTTGCGGGAACTCGGGTACGTTGAGAAAATGCCCGAGTAGATGTCTCTGGTGAAGATTAATCACAATGTACGAGTATAACACTTGAATATAATATCAGGTAACGTATATAACAGAAATATGCAGTTGGTGTTTAAAGATAAATCGAAACAAATATCATTAAAATACAAAATCAATTAAATCAGCAAAAAAACTTAGGTCAACATTAGTGAAAACTAAATTTAACATAAAATTTTGTAATAATTTTTAGAAAATAAACAAAACAGCATACTTTCTAAACGAATTTAGGCAAATATGGAGACAGAACGGGAAATAGAGAAACGGCTGCAATGCCGCAACTCAACTTATGGAAAGACTGAATGGATATAATTTTGTTTTCAGTGTATTATAAGTTATTTTAAATTATATCGCATATTATAAAAAAACAGAGCGTCTCTGTGAATAAATATTTGGGTTAAGAGTATATATATAACACACATATATAACATATGTTATTATTTTGAAAATTACAAGATATTGAACGACATATTCTTTCGACAACCGAAAGATCAACATTGGTATCATACTGGCTGTAATGAATATACCTGAGACGAACATATTTTTTGTAGTTTTTATGTTTAGAATTTAGTCAAAAAATATGTAAAAAATTGAAAAAATATATTTACATTAATGTTTTGTTTCAAAGAAAAGCAAAATGTTTAATTTGCAAAAAATATTACGTAATAGCGAAAGCATTACAATACTTGTAATTTATGTGGGAAACTGAAAAGTGTACCAATATAAAAGGCCATCAATAAAATGTTTTGTTGCTTCTGTAATGTCGGTTTCGCTTCCATTTGAAATTTCTTGAGTTCCATATTTTTACTTTAAATGCTTTGTCAAATATCGAAATGTTAAAGAAGCGCAGATAGAATCCGTAAAGGAATATATTTATCTGGGACAATGGCTACCATTTGAAAAATAAGGACAGATAAAAGAAGTATCAAGACTGATTCAGTAGGGATGGATCGCATTTAGGAAAACTAAGAAATATCTTCAAATCGAACAGCGTGATAATAGAGATCTATGTCCCGCAGTATCGAACAGCGTGATAATAGAGATATATGTCCAGCAGTATCGAACAGCGTGATAATAGAGATCTATGTCCCGCAGTATCGAACAGCGTGATAATAGAGATATATGTCCAGCAGTATCGAACAGCGTGATAATAGAGATCTATGTCCCGCAGTATCGAACAGCGTGACAATAGAGATCTATGTCCCGCAGTATCTAACAGCGTGATAATAGAGATATATGTCCAGCAGTATCGAACAGCGTGATAATAGAGATCTATGTCCCGCAGTATCGAACAGCGTGATAATAGAGATCTATGTCCCGCAGTATCGAACAGCGTGATAATAGAGATCTATGTCCCGCAGTATCGAACAGCGTGATAATAGAGATCTATGTCCCGCAGTATCGAACAGCGTGATAATAGAGATCTATGTCCAGCAGTATCGCCGGGCTGTCAATGATGATGTTGAACAATGAAAAATATTATATTAGATTATACTTTTGGTGTATGTCGTACAACTTGATGAGCACACCGCCGTGCGGCAATTTATTTCAACCAACCAAAAAAGATGTTAAAGAAGCTTTAAGTGAAAACCACACTGGAACACTTCTAAAAAAATCTGGGTTTTAACGGGAATCGAGCTCGAAACCCCCGGATCGACGAAAGACATCTAACCAACTAGGCCACGGAAGTCGTCAATTATCATCAAGTCGCCAACTTTCTACGAAAATAGTCAGCTATAATATTGCTGTACCTTAATCATTCTCTCCGTGTTTTCTAACCACTTAACATTTATTTATTAAGACTATAATGTCTTTTAGCCCACATTGAAAACACATTTTCCATTTTTCCACTCAACCACACACCATATTTCATTGAAATATTTCTATGAATAAATAAATATGCTGACATTGCACCGAAATGCGTTGCAATGTATCGATTATGAAACAATAAAGAATGCCCGTATTGTGAAATATAAGCGTCCTATTCAAATCACGCAGGATTCTACTTTTCAAAATGATAACTACAAAACAGTTTGCAAATAAGACTCCAAAATCCTTCCTATGACATCACGCGTGCTTCAGATCGCCAGGCGCAATGAGGAAACTCGCGAGGACTACAATATTAAACAATGAAATGTTTACAAAAACAAAAGAAACCATTTTTATAGATATTTGGTGGATGAATTTGCAAATGACTACGAAAATATAATTTTGTTGATTGGCTCTTGTTTTCATGTTATATTAGGTCCTTACATATGAAATTGGCGTTTTGCCGTACTGGCAACTTTGATCTCAAATATCTTCTCTTTGGTTAGGAATTCCAAATTAAAATTTATACAGCTATTTACTCAAGTATTTGTGTTTCGAAAATTATAATTCATTTGTTTTTTCCTCAATCGTTTTTTTTCTTTGCGTCACTCAGTTTACAAAATGGAAAACTTGAAATATCGCGTTATTTACGAGTACGAGTTCCACCGTGGCACCAGTGCTGCAGAAACGGCTCGAAGGATTAATGATGTGTATGGCGACGGTGCCGCAAAAGAAAACACAGTGCGTTTTTGGTTCCAACGTTTTCGTTCTGGAAATTTCGACCTGCAGAAAAAGCCCCGTGGACGGCCGGAGACCAAAGTTGATAATGAAGAATTGAAGGCTATTGTGGAAGCGGATCCATCGCAAACCACGTCCGAGTTAGCTGCAGGCTGCGGTGTTAGTGATAAAACTGTTTTAATCCACTTGAAGCAAATTGGGAAGGTGAAAAAGCTTGAAAGGTGGGTACCTCACGAATTGAGTGAAGCAAATCAACAAACGCGCGTTGACTGCTGCGTTGCATTACTCAACCGGCACAATAATGAAGGGATTTTGAATCGAATCATTACCTGTGATGAAAAATGGATCCTGTATGATAATCGGAAGCGCTCATCGCAATGGCTGAACCCTGCCGAACCAGCCAAACCATGCCCCAAGCGAAAATTGACTCCAAAAAAGTTACTTGTGAGCGTTTGGTGGACTAGTGCTGGTGTCGTTCACTACAGCTTTCTTAAATCTGGCCAGACGATTACGGCAGATGTTTATTGTCAGCAACTGCAAACCATGATGGAAAAGCTAGCTGCTAAACAACCGAGGCTGGTTAATCGCTCTAGGCCACTGCTGCTTCATGATAACGCTAGACCACACACTGCACAACAGACGGCTACCAAATTAGAAGAGCTTCAATTGGAATGTCTAAGACATCCACCGTACTCTCCGGACCTTGCCCCAACAGATTACTATTTTTTTCTAAATTTGGATAACTTCTTGCAAGGGAAAAAATTCAACTCCGATGGGGCAGTCCAAACCGACTTCAAAGATTTTATTGATTCCCGTCCGAATGGTTTTTTTAGTAAAGGGATAGATGAACTACCTATGAGATGGCAAAAGTGCATAGATAGCAATGGTACATACTTTGATTAAATAAATATATTATATTAAAAAAAAATCAACTTTATGTTCCTCCCAAACAAAACGCCAATTTCATATGTAAGGACCTAATATTATATGTACAAGAAAACGTAACTGAAACCGCCCCCGCAAATATTGTAACGTAAGTCCTATATATAACTAACTTTAAACGGCAAATTTTAATGTTTCACTTTGGCGATAAATGCATTCCAAAACACGTGATTCGCCCAAATCACGTCCACGACTGTCATTGAGCGTCACCCTGTTTTCACGATAACACATTCGTGAAAGCACAGTGCACTCTATTAAGCCACAATTTCACATAAAGCTGGGTCTCACGAAAGTATATGAACAAGAAAGAACATTTCAATACTCGTATTAAAAGTTCCCAAGGCTAAGTACTGAGAAGATCGGGCAGGAAGTATTCATTACCAGCTCGAACATCTCGAAAGTCTAGTACTTGAAGTGTGTGTGTATTCGTGATGAGCAGAATGTGGGGCATTCTTTTCAGAAAATGAAAACATTGTTCTTGGAAAATAAAGGGTGTTACAATTATACAGAGCTTGTGAAAGTGTTTATATACAATACTTTTACGAGAAATTTGACAGCCACTTGTGATTTAATTTCTTCCCTAAAATGTGGTTCCCTGAATGATATACACGGAGAGCGTTTACACCATGACATTTCTCCTTGGAAGAGCGATACAAAGGTGGGTGGAATGCTACAATGTTAGCCGATTTCTGCTAGACCTTGCCGCCGGAGTCATCAAATATTTCTTACAAGCGGCATGCGAAGAGACGACGCGTGTAAACAAGGTACTTTATATCCTAGTATTAAGAAACAATAAAAAAACACATGTAAAAGAAAAATGTCCAATTTATCTTGCACTTGGACTTTCGTTTTTATATTTAGCGTCTCAAAATCTATTAAAATTTTCGTTTTTGTCGAAAACAAAAAAAATGTAGACAGATGTCATAGGTCAATGTTGTAGTCTCTTTGTAGGCTTAGTGCAACTTTCACAAAAAATCAATATAATATAAATTTTACGTTATTCAAATAAAAACTAGCTGGAATGACAGTTCGTGGAAAACAAACAATTGGAGGAGACAAGATTTTCGTTC
Organism: Odontocerum albicorne; assembly: GCA_949825065.1. Lineage (NCBI taxonomy): Eukaryota > Metazoa > Arthropoda > Insecta > Trichoptera > Odontoceridae > Odontocerum > Odontocerum albicorne. The sequence goes on from OX463838.1 coordinate 31,541,238, forward strand.
TTTACTTCATGCGGCATCTTTAACGGCCAGGATACATCGGGGCAGAAGGCAAAGGAAATCTATTGCACTATTTTCCCATGACAACCACCATGAACTCAGAAAGTGAAATGTGCATGTGGCCACAGTACAAGTCATACTATTATACTCGTGAAGTTGTCTTGAATCACTCGAATAACCTTTAAGCATATAAAAAACAATAACATTTACAAAATATGAAAAATAATAACGCCTGATTTGACATGAATAATTCATTTCTCAACAAGTTGAATAACGCAAAATAAAAAATGCATTTATAATTGTTCAAACAGGCGTCACGTTTCCAGATAAAGTTGCTAAAAAATCTGTTAATTAGTTTCGACTTTCGGTAGTTTTATATCTTCAAGCGCTTAGGAAGGAATTTTTCAATTAATGAATAATAACGAAACAATCGCTAATTAATAAGAACAGTTCCGCTGTAATAGCATATTGTTTTTCCATTGGTATAGAACCCAAGTATTTGAAATAAAAAAATATGAAAAAAAACAAAACACTCATTTGCTTCCAATATCTACTACAACGACCTCCGTGGCCTAGTTGATAAGACGCCTGTCTTCCGACCGTGGGTTGTGGGTTCGACTCCCGCTGGAAATCCAGTTTTAAAAAAAAAATTCAGTCTGGTTTTCATTTCAGGCCTCATAAACATATTTCTGGTTGGTTGGAGGAGATTGCAGTAGTCTCACAAGGTTGTGATGTATGCAAAGAAAGTGTTATACTTGATTCGCTCGGGTGCTACTACAGCTGACAGACGAAATAAGTTAAATAGTGGATTCGAGTCCCGAGTTGAGGAGAGTTTGCTCTCTAAAAGGTGCTATATAAAATTGCCATTTGAATTTAATTGAATTATGTGATCGAATGTTTGTCTTCCACTTACTGTCGGTGGTAAAATTCTTGAATTCCATCTTTCTAAATGGCAAAATTATTGTCTTTCCCCTCCTCTCAACGGTAAAATGTTTGTCTACTTCCGATAAAGAATCCGAAATCATTCGTCTTACCAACTAGGCTACGGAGGTCGCTAATAATAATGAATTTACTTATCAAGTTTTTTTATATATTTTTTTTACTATGATATATCTCAATCTACCATATTAAAGCTCTAAATCGTTAAAATGGTTGTTTCGTGCAGTTAAATGGTTGAATTGGTTTATAAAATATGTAAATAATAATAATTAATATCTAGAATAAATTCTAAAAGCACTATGGAGATAAAAAAATGTGCTATATAAATCTGCCTAACTGCAGCAGATTGAGCATTTGCAAGCATTGTAATACTTCAATAAATTGACATAAAAAACTGACGTCTAAAATTAAAGACCTTTTTAACATTATCATTTACTTATATAATATAACATTTTTTCTTAATAAAGAAAGTCGTATATGTATAATTGTTTTTTTCCGAAGATTTTTGCTATTTCCACAATTTAAATCCGCGTAATTTTTGATAATGTCAATCGCTATCATTATTTCCAATTGTTATTCGCGATATGTGTTTTTTTCCCGGACAACATCATCGTCAAAATTAAGTATAATAAAATATTTGGGATTATCTGCTATCTGCCGTTTTATTGCTGTGACAATAAAATAGCAGACATTACAATACAACCAAGGCTAAGCGGAATAAAATATATAATATATACAAAATTTGTTAAAATTCTAATCAAGTGCTAGTAGAGTAAACGCCGTATCTATAGACATATGATATCTACTCCAAATATATTTGATTTATTGATAATGATAACTGTGTAAAAAGTACGTTTCCGTCGTTTGGGTAAAATAATGAATGACTTTGGCAAACCAATCACTTCATTAAATAGTCAACCGCTCAAGTGTATTTTTAATTACGAAGTGTAATTTTTTATTTTCAATTCTCTTACATTTTCCCGTTTTTTCTCTTTTCCTAGTCCCTTCTAGCAAAAAAATAATTTCGACTTTTTTAAATCGTTTATTTTTTAATCTTAATTTCGTATATGTTTATTTTTCTTTTTCTGTGTTGTATGTATGTTTTGAAATTCTTTGAGACCTCTCACCAAGCACTTGCACTTGACATACATTTGTTACTTTTTTGCCTAGTAAAATATTTTAACATCGTCATAGACTCGCATAAATGTCAAAAGTAAAATTGAATTAATTTATATAAAATAATTAATATGTAGAACTTTCAATATCCAATGACTTTAAAAACAGGGACGAATCTTGGATATTGTGTTCAGAAAATCTGGAATTACGAGTATCTTACAGATTCACCTGCGTCTCTGGAAGCGATTTATTTAAATATTACAATACTTTCCTTCTCTTAGGGAGGCATGTAATGTTCAATAAAGTGAAATTAAAAATTACACAGGCCTCGTAAGTCTCATAATAATGAACCGCGAGTATAATACAATGCCGGATTTGAAGGTGTATACGGTATATATTTGATAGCACCTCTGCTGCATTAATTTCTGGGAGATGATCTCCAAAATGGTGGAGGTTCGAGTGTTGAGTGTTTTGATCAAAGTAAGTTTTTTTACATTATATTGAAAACCTCCGTGGCGTAGTTAGTAAGACGCTTGACTTCCACCCGAGTGTTTTGGATTCAATTCTCAACGAGTCCCGGAAAACAACAAAAAAAGGGCTACACTCTGGTAAAATAGTTTGTCTGGTCACACGAGCTAGAAGCGTGCGAGTGTTGTTGCCTCTTCGCACTCGACAGTATTGCTAACGCGTGTTATGACGTGCCATAGGTGGCTACTCCAGTGATCCTAAACGGAATGAATGAATTTATATTGATTTACCTATTTGAATAAATATATATTATATACATTTTTTTAAATTAAAAACTTCATTGTAAAAAATCAATTTAAAGGGCTTCTTGCCAGGTGGCAATAAATTCCAACCAACCAGACAAAAGTAAATAAAAGAAGTTACATGATCGCAAAAGATATTCAAATAATTAATAATCTCATTTATGAAATTTGTGAACATATATGTATATAAAAGTAAAGTGAGATATCATTAATCAAATGAAAAGTAAGGGATGGTGGAAAGGAAAGAAAAGTCAGGAATGAAACACGTTATATTACCGACTAGAAATTAAGAGTTTTTCAGTCGCTTCTCGAATCATACCACGGACAGAGTGAGTCTAACATTAGTTTGTAACTGATTCCGGAGTCTGACTGCACGGACAGTAAAGGACGACGATGAACTGGGAAGGCTAATAGACAATCTCTGTTTGAGCGTAGCACAAATCCATGCCCGGAAATACTAGTAAGTGGGATAGTTGTTTATCGTTGTTGCATTATACGAGTATTTAGTATCACGAAACAGATCTGAAATCAATTGTCAATTATGGATGTCCTGTCCTGCAAGTGTGCTTATAGAAATTAATAGATAATTACGATTCGTTAAATCAAGGTTGTGTTGTATTCTTACATTTTACATAATCCTTACCGGGGTGGGGTTATCCATCTCGTGCACTGCACGCGCCACACGCCACGCGACACACGCGTTTTCCATGCCCGATGCAACTATCTTAGCAGAGATAATACGAGTATTTAATTAACTCATTATTATTATCGTTTCTCAAACAAAAAACATGATAATTATTTGTATTATTTTATTTAAGATAAACTTACTGAATAAAATTTTACAGATAATTAATCGAAAAACTTTCATCATATGTTAACATTCGTAGGATTAGTGTTGAGGGGTTTAAATTGAGTGTTCTCAATTGTTTATAATGTTCTTAGATACCATATCAAGTGTTTTCATTAACTAAGTTAAATTTTAAAATTTTATTATATTACACCTTCGTTGCGTATCGTTTAACCTGGAGAAGTTATTACTATGCGTTTTTTTTTTTTTTTTTTTTTTATGTCGAGCTTATTGCCATGCGGCAATCTCTTCCATTCAACCAGAAATATGTTTTAATGGTCCCTAAGTGAAAACCAGACTGGAATCCCTTTTTTTTCAAATCTGGATTCCAGCGGGAATCGAACCCGCAACCTCCGGATCAGCAGACAAGCGTCTTACCACCAGCCAACGGAGGTAATTTTTCCAATCAAACAAAATGTATGTTAAAGCCTTTTAAATAAATAATACTAACGGGAATCGAACCTGCAGCCCACGAGTTTGAATAAAGGTGTCTCACCAACTAATTCACGGAGGTGGTTCAATACTTTTCTCAAGTAAAATACTTTATCATGGTCATCTGTATCTCAATATTATAATACTATTTACGCAGGCAATACTAGCAGATGTCTGGTTTACTAGTGCCAGGACGAATGATAGGTAACAACTCAAAATCACAAAAATAAAACACCCGAGTTTGTTTTCTTCCCCTATATTTTTAGCATTTCAACACACAGGGTGTCCCTCTCAAGTGAGTTAGACGAAATTACAGCTTACTTAAAATTTTCCATGGTCAATGGACAAAGAGTAAAGTAAGGAATGATTATACAAATGTTATCTTTGGTCTTATGAGGAACAAGAAAAGTTTTAATTATATTCCCCACAAGACCTTTCTTTCAAGGAGTTTCAATTATATTCCCCACAAGTACTTACACTTACACTATTTCCCATAGACCATGGACAGTGTAACATATAATTTAGTTAGTAAGGAATATAGTAAGAAAGGGGAATAGAGTAAGTAAGAAATGATTATACAAATGTTATCTTTGGTCTTATAAGGAACAAGAAAAGTTTCAATTCTATTCCCCACAAGACCTTATATAACATTTTTATAGTCATTCCTTACTTACACTTACACTATTTCCCATAGACGATAAACAATGTAACATGTAATTTAGTCTAACTCACATGAGGAGGATGCAGTGTGTGTGTGTGTTGAAATGCGTATAAAGATACGCTAAAATATAATAAAAATACAGTAGGTAAGTCAAATGTTTTATTTTTATTATTTTATTGTGGTTTTCCACAAAGTTACATATACATACATATCATCACGCCATGTTCCTTCCGGGGTAGCCAGAGAGAAGAGATCTCAAAACTTTTCTATCCAAGCACAATCATTTATAACTTTTAATTTACGTAATAATTCGTGACTTTTATTTAATCTACGTTATCCTTGTTCATGCCATAAATTCATATTGTTATTTAATTTACATAGATATCATTACACCATCTTCCTTGCGGAGTAGGTAAAGAGCACAGAATTCCTTAATTTTCTGTACAAGCATACAAATTTCGTCTACTCCACATTCAATCATTTCGTCATGCACAATCTATTATTCATACTTTTCAGTCAAGCTTATTTCAAAATCAGGTGCACTTGATCCAACCACGTTCTCCTCGGTCTACCTCTTTCACGCATACCTTGCACTTCTGACTAGTATATTCGCTTAGTTATTATTTCATCATTCAATCTCTTTAAATGTCTAAACCATCTTAAAGTTCCTTTCTTTATCTTACTTAAAACATCCATCTTATTCGTGCATTCATTTCTGATGTCTTCATTCCGCATTCTTTCAACTATTGTCGCTCCACTAATTTTCATCAGTGAGTGCATTTCCACAGCATTAATTTTACTCTAATCCTTCTGCAAATTCCTAGTTTAACTTCCATCTTTAAAAAAATTAAGTCATCATTGTACGTTACATTTTTTGTTAGTCTGTGTATATAATATCAAGTGAAATTATGAATATCAAATGTTAAATATCACAATTGAATTCGTCCATACATAAAACATTTAAAATGATAACGTGTCTGGGCTGACGAAACCATTTAATCAATACTACCGAGTACATAACTAAAGACAATTTTCCCTTTAATTATTTCGTTGTTTCCTATTCAATTGATATTTCAATTGAAATATTTTATTTTATAGAAATTGTAACTTAATAAAATTAATACATGCTCGAGAATTATCAAATTATAGTTAGAATAAATAAAATTTAGCTCATAAATTTCAACCAAAGTAAATCATTAATTAATAAATCGAATACGGGTTGATATGCTTGTTTTTCGAAGCCTTGATTTATTGCAACATATTTCCGGAACGTACAATTTTGATTTTTCGGAGTTATACTGTTTGATATGGGGCAATTATTGTAGTTATTTAATCCAATTATGGGTTAAAAAATATCTGACGTCCTCGCGGCCGGATTTGCTCGACTCTATATGAGTCGACAAGCTGCAAAATCCGTTCTGGAAGACTTTATCGGTTTTAAGTATATGATGATTAACTACTTCAAATATAAATGAAATGTTAGCGTGATATACAATATTTTCTGCTTTATGCCTTAAGAAACAACAAATAATCAGTCTCATGATAAGTTTTGACATAAACACAATGAAAAATGTAATATTAAGATAATTATGTGAATAGCGGATTTTAACACTCGCCGTCTTCCAGAGCGATGTTTGCATCTTGACAACTCATATGGTATACTCGTATACTCACATACTACATTTATAGTTTAACCTTTTTACGGCGATGGCTCGAGTATCTTTCGTGTGTTCCACAGGCGGCGGTGTTTTAAGTCAATAAATTTATATTGTATCTACATAAAAATATGACTCACCACTATCCGAATCTGAGTACTGTCGAACTGTGCGCCGATGCATTTTTTAGCTGACACTATACACACGTAATGTTAGAAAATATTATTATAACACTATTATACAAATAAAAGTATGTTTTTGGATTTTGACGAAAAGATTTATAACGATAAGTACACTGCAATAATAATATTTCTACTGTGGAAAGTGTTTGCTGGCGTGAAATGGTCCAAAACATGTTACACACAGACTCACATTGCACTCACCACACATATATCTAGATCTTTTCCTTAATTTATGTTTATGAGCGCATTCATAGCATCGACGAGAAGGTTCCGCACAGTTTTCAGTTCCTGGAATTTCTTTAGGACTGTGTGCGGCTATTATTGAACCCGATAAACCAAGATGTAGTGGATTGCTAGTGGACGGAGATGAATGGGACAATTTTGATGCTAGTTTATATTTTTCAAATATTTGTCTTATAACTGCTAAATGAAATTCCGCTAAACCTATTGTTTTTCCGGTTGTATGCTTGTAAATAAAATATGAATTTAGCACGTATAGATCAACAAAATGAAAAGCCAGCTTTCTATACCATTTTAAAGTTTTTCGAAGGCAATTTAAACTACTAAGCATCATATCGGTTTTGTCCACACTACCCATATTTTTATTGTAATCCACAATGCACTCAGGTTTTTTTACCTGTTCGCCAGTTATATAATTTAATTTCTCTGTTGAAATAAATCTGTCACTATGAATTGTTGTCAGCATATGAATTTCTCTCTTATCGTGCCATTTTATAGCCAACAAGGGTCCACAATGTTGAGAATCAATGTCTCCTTTCTTGTTTTTTTTTAAGTTGGGCATACCTTTACGAGATTTTCGAACGGTTCCACATGCATTTGTTTTATTGTCATGTAAAAACTTAAATAATTGTGGGCTTGCGTACCAGTTATCACACCACAAGTTGTGTCCTTTTCCAAGATAGTCATTGAGAAGCGTTTTGATAACTGCACCCGATATACCCAACGATTTATCATAAATTATTTCTGTTCCATCACCGCAATACACAATTAGATCTAACACACAACCGGTTTCAACATCACATAAAACAAATAATTTAATGCCGAATCTGTGACGTTTGGAAGGGATGTATTGTTTTATCATAAGACGACCTTTGAAAACAACTATGCTCTCATCGATACACAAGTTTTTGTGAGGCAGCATGACACTTGTAAAAACTTTGCGAGTATGATCAAGCAATAATCTTATTTTACGCAATTTGTCACCACTATTTGTTATATTGTTATTAGAAAAATGTAACATATTTAAAATCAGTTCATACCGGTCCCTTGACATAGTCTTGCCAAAAATTGGGCTATTTAAAAGTGGGTCTGTGGACCAATGTTCCCGTATGGTTAAATGCTTATTTCGTGTCATCAACATTGTGACACCAAAGAATACATATAATTCTGGTACATTTGTATCCACCCAGCGTTGAATTCGTGATTTAGCGGAATATTCCTTACTCAATTTTTTTAAATTATAAAATTGGTTAGTCTGTTGTACCACATTTTCAATTATATTTTTATTTAAAAAATATTCGAAAATATCGAGTTCGGATGATTCTGGTGTAAGTTGGCACGAGGGCAAGATGCCAGATGAAAATTCATCAAACTCGTGGATTATTGGCGCAAATGGACCTCGGCTCCATGAAGAAAATACATTTTCTAATAGTTCGTTTGGTTCCACATTGCCGCTGGTTGTTGCTCCAATATCTGGAATAATTGTATCATCCATTCTCTGCTCTTCTTCTAATGGATCAACATCGTCTTCTTCATCGGTTAATTCAAAATCTGAATCAAGTTCTACTACCGTGATATCTTCAATTTCCTCTCCAGTCAAGTTCCTTTTAGCCATATTGATAATATAAGCGGTGTTGAATTTTTAAATTTATTTTAAAAATTTTATGAATTTTTCAATGGCGTATAACACACGTAACATAAAAAATAACGACGATTTGAAAAGTTGTAAAAGTAAGTGAATGTTAAAATCTCGTAAAAAACAGTTTGTGTAATGGTATCCAAATCAAAGCTATAAATAAAGTGCGACAATATAAGAAGCAATAATCGAAGAAAACAATAATCCATAAACAATGAAAAACGCAATTAATTCAATACGCAATACGCGTATTTACAAAAAAAATATCGACGCATAATACTTCATATTGATCGGGAGCAATCGTCATTAGAAACATGGCCTTCGGATCGCCCGAACGCGTGGCGCGATTATTCAAAATGCTTTAAATATTGACGGCCTGCAAGGGGTCTGTTTAAATCCTTCTTATGGATCAAATACTTGAAGTTTTGATGATTTTAAAAGAGATGCCACTAGAGGACACGTTTTGTCTTATATTCAGGTTAAAAATTTTAAAGAAGATTTAATTTTGACCGAGATATCCACACGCAAAGTTAGTGGCCACTTAAATGGCCGCTCGCCAGGACGGCACGTATTATGTATGGGCCATTTAAGTGGTCCGTAGCCGTGAAAGAGTTAAAGACTCATTTGAGTGTTCCCCTCCACATAAATCTTAAGTAGAAAAGGCGAAAGATTTATTCGTTTTGAAGGGAAACCAGAGTCACACACAAACGACATTATCAATAAAATAATTGTGTATTTATTCTTATTGCGGGACTAAAATGCGCCAGCGTGAAATTGCTTGAAAAAATAACAAAAACGTAATCCCCTAGCTAACATAAAAACGCGAAATGCGCTTGCTGAAAAAAAAAATACATAATCTATGTTATATGTGCAAATGAAAAAACCAATATCATTTTCCTGTAAAATAGTTGAGTCAACGTCGTATCTGTAGACTTATCTACTCCAAGTACGAGTACATTTGATTTATTGAAGAACATTTCTGCCGTTTGGTTAAAACGAATGCCTCGGACAAACCATCCATACTCATACTGTTCAGTAAACCACTCCAGTATATTTTTAATGACTAAATATTATTTCTTATTTTTCAATTAACTTCTATTTTCCCGTCTCGTCTTCTTTTTTTCAGTCATTGCTGGCTATAATTTTGTAATAATTATGAAATACTTTGTGACCTCACCCAGCACTTGACATAATTTTGTAATAATTATGAAATACTTTGTGACCTCACCCAGCACTTGACATAATTTTGTAATAATTATGAAATACTTTGTGACCTCACCCAGCACTTGACATAATTTTGTAATAATTATGAAATACTTTGTGACCTCACCCAGCACTTGACATAATTTTGTAATAATTATGAAATACTTTGTGACCTCACCCAGCACTTGACATAATTTTGTAATAATTATGAAATACTTTGTGACCTCACCCAGCACTTGACATAATTTTGTAATAATTATGAAATACTTTGTGACCTCACCCAGCACTTGACATAATTTTGTAATAATTATGAAATACTTTGTGACCTCACCCAGCACTTGACATAATTTTGTAATAATTATGAAATACTTTGTGACCTCACCCAGCACTTGACATAATTTTGTAATAATTATGAAATACTTTGTGACCTCACCCAGCACTTGACATAATTTTGTAATAATTATGAAATACTTTGTGACCTCACCCAGCACTTGACATAATTTTGTAATAATTATGAAATACTTTGTGACCTCACCCAGCACTTGACATAATTTTGTAATAATTATGAAATACTTTGTGACCTCACCCAGCACTTGACATAAATTTGTAAAACTTTTGCCTGCTAGTTGGAAAATATTTTAGCATAGTCATAAACTTGCAAAAGTGTCAAAAATTAAATTGAATTAATTTATATAAAAATGGTAATTAGTGGAAATTTTCAAAATTTTACCTCACAGGTAACAGTAGTGACCAAAAATAGAAATATTAACGGGGTTTCGTCATATTTTTCAATGCCGCTTTTATAAATAAACAGTATTCATAATATCTTTACACATCTTAGGACGGTCTTATAAATAAAATGTGGTAAAATATTACAGATACTCGAATATAAGTACATCGAAATGAAATCAAATAAAAGCGAAGCAGTGACAGGAAACTAGAAACTAGCAATGAATGTGATCGAAATATCGTAAGACTTGACTTATTGAACTGCCTCAATAATTAGGACTTTTCAGGTGTTAATACTGTTATCGATACATACTTTAAAAATCTCGAATTATTACGATAATTCTGAATATTATTTGATAAATAAGTGCTAAAGAATAACTAAACGACAAAACTGACCAATAAAGCATTATTAGTTGTAAAACTTGTTATCTAGTTATAAGTTAGTACATATGTGTCTAGTTATAAGTTAGCACGTATGATAATCATAAATAAAAAAATTACATGTTCGAAATTAAATTATGTTTACTTATAGTCAAAATACAGAAATAAGATTACTTCTATAGTTCTTAAGTAATAAATTTGTATATAGGTAAAGCCTTTGGCAAATGTATATATTATAAATTGATTCAATAAATAAATAAAAAAAGGAATTAAAAAAACATCATATATCTCTTCAGTAACGTAGCATTTTGTTCCTGGTTTTACATCATAATTTTTCCGGCCTCTTTGTTCATCTCCTGGCCATTAAAAAAGTTGTTAAATTTGTATTTGTTTTTTTTTATACATATTACATTTTCTTATTATTCTAGTTTTGTATTATTACTTCCACTACTCGCATTTCATTCAAAACTTATATGTGTATGTAAAACAATTATATGGTAGGTTGGGATAGAAAATAATATAATAATAAAATGACAATTTATATAGCACCGTTTAGAAATCTCTCTCCTCAAAGGCGCTCTTATTCGGGAACGAACCCACTCTTATTGACGGAATAAAAATATTACAAAAATAAAATAAGTTAACTATAAGGTTAAGAAAGTATCACTTGGCCATAAACCATAAACCCGCAATTTTGTACATTGATATATCACGTAATATTTTTAATATATTTGACATACGAGTATAACACATGTAACATACACTATTTTACATATAACACATATTTTAATATATTTGACATACGAGTATAACACATGTAACATACACTATTTTACATATAACACATATTTTAATATATTTTACATATACACTTGATGAAATCAAATAAAAATTCCGGAAAGTTATAATGCCTCAATGTGAAGAAAATTTATGTTGGGTAACTTCATTACGTGAGCATCAGGAAGGTTAGGTGAAATTAATTAATGATAATTACAATATTATGCGATTAATTACTTTTTTGATTGTTTTACTCAAAATATTGGGTGTTAACATAAGTTGTGTCCGTTTTTTTCCAATTTAAAAATGAGCACCAAAAGTTAAACAAAATGGTCAATGTTATACGTCATTCGAAAGAAACTTTTCTGATCTACAAGATATTGTGTTTGCTTTTACATTACATATATTATTTTATTTGATTACAAGCCTTCAAAATGGAATGTCAAGTAGACGAAAGTGAGCATTTTCGACACCTCCTTCTGTTCGCGTTCCAAACCAAATAGAGAAAATCAACGTTTTTCGATAGGAATTTATGTGTCGCTGGACTTGGTTCAATTGACTGGTCTTCGATAAGGTTTGCATTGATTTCTTTAGCTGGCAATACGAGTATATATATTATATATCAAACATAATTTCTAGTTTTTATGAACCTTTTTTCAAAGTGTGAATTTAAGAAGCCTTTATAAAGCCTCTATGCCGCCTGACAGTATATTAAATGTTTAAAAGCCAGTCACTTGAAATAACTAATCTAGATAACCTGATATATTTGCCAGATTTACGGTCAAACACTTGTGAAGCTTGAGAAGATTCTAGAGTTTATGAGAAAGATTTTTTTTTTATTCGAGAAGGCATCTAAGGAGGGAGCTCAATATCAGAAATCGGCGCCAAAATATAAGTCTTCATCATCATTATTAAAGTCATTATGATAAATAAAACAGTCAATTTCATTAAGTCATTATGATACATAAAATAGTCAACTTTTTTCAAATTAGGCCTTCTAACACGTTTCTGGTTGATGGGAAGAAATCCCCATATGTGAATAAGTTCGCCAAGTTGTACTGTACTGTAATACTATAAAATCGTCCTCATTACTGGGCCTCGTAATCGAGGGTAGGGTCCCCTTGTCATTCTAACGTCAAATCATTTGAAAAGCGAAACTGTGCCGTGGAGTTACATTTTAAAAAGTGAGTGAGCCGTTAAACACCAGCAAACTCACCGGCCACACCGTTATACTGGATCCCATGGCATACCTGAAGTGAGACGATCGGAGCACACCGGCATGTTTTTTTTTATTAAATATATATGACCGAAGTCATATGTATCCTTAAGCCCCCGAATACTAAGCGGAAAAATGCATGTCATTTGAGGGGAAGAGCACCGCGCGAGGTTGAACCGCGACCTTCCGAACGGAAGTTCAGCGCGTTACCGCGCGGCCATGCACTTCACACAATACTATAAAATACATCATCACCATCACACCATATCTTTATTGGGGTAGGCAGAGAGAACATATTTCCGACTGATTCTATTCTGGCACACATCTTTCGCTTCTACTACGTGCATATAACTTGTCATGCATAATCTATTTCAAAATATTTTCTCTCAATATATATGCAGATGCGCGGAAGTACCCAATCTAATGGCCGCAGTCGCCACCTTCCTTTTCGTACACTCAACTCATTTTATTGTTTTAAATAATATATTTAACCTTAGACCGCCTTTAAGGAGAGCCAACTCTCTAAACGGCGCTGTATAAATTATCTTTTACTATAAATACAATTTATATTTTTAAGTAAAATAAATCAAAGTGAATAAAAATAGTTGACACTGAAAATAAAGAAATCAAACAAACAGCGCGATATGTGTAGAGATATTCACGTCTCAATTAAAAGAATCGGTTTATTATATCATCAACAATAGTTTATTGCCTAAAAATGTCACGCGATCGGAAAGCCGTGAAAGCGAGACGCGGAAAAGGAAAGGCAAAATAATCGGCGGAACAAGAAATCTTTGACAATCGTAGCGTGGGTCTGACGTTTATTATTTACTAAACCATGAAACCTCCATGAAACAAACGTATTGGTTTTGATGTTCCATAACCTCTGAATAGGGGTGACAAGATGTGAGATGATTATAAGAGGATAGAAACTCCATAGAAGCACCTGGTTTGTATTTTGTTAGGGGAACGATAACTTTTTCATTTTCGCGCTGAAGATGAATAGCTACAATATGTTATATTGTGACTTTTGTCGTTCACCCACCAACGAATGCTGTGCTGGCCGACGCTGCATCTTGTGAAATATGTAATTAAAATTATGCTGCAAAATTTTTCATAATACTTATTTAAGGTAATTGATTTATATTCGTAATTATCCTTGAAAATCTTGCGTGTTTGATGTGACAACATTATTACTCGTAATACTCTATTTTAATTAAGTAATAATGTATTTTTTTTGTTACCAAGTGCCAAAATACTTCAGGCTATAAAATATGCCTACAATAACATATTAAATACTCGTATAGATACGATAGTATACTAGTATATTGCTTTAAACTTTCGTTGTATACAATACATCTTGGCAGGTTTATTGTCATGTGGCAATCTCTTCCGACAAACAAGAAAGGTTTTAAAGAGACTTGGTGTAAACTAGTCTGGAATCCTTTTATAAATAAATTAGGTTCCAACGGTAATCGAACCAGTAGCCTTCGGATTAGACGATAGGGGTTTTACCAACTAGGCCATGGAGGTCATCTTTAAATATGGATATAATAATAGAATATAAAATATGGATACAATATTAATATTTAAAGAATATTTGTGTTTATAATATATTTTTATGAAATAAAGTGTAATTTGATAGATTATACTATTATTAGATGTCATTTCTTCTCCAGTTATAAAATGAAATACGAAACAATAATAAATACCCCCTACATTCGTCCCCTATTGAAAAACTCAATGGTTGCGCCATCCCACTACCTATGTTGTTCCCCTGTGTTAATAATAACCAATACTGATAACATTCTATGGAAGTTTTCTATTTATATGATCTGTGGGGATATCCTGAGATGGGGTTGAACGAAAGTAGTATTGAATGTGATTGTTTGGCTTTATACATATAACTCATATCATTATCATCCTACACGTTTCACCATGAACAAAGGATATGCTATAAAACGACTCCATCTATGTCAATCCACAGCTCGGTATTCCATGCTCTCCCATGTCAGGCCAAGACTTCGAATCTCCCCATCGTAATACCGGTATAAAGTGTAGAATGGACCTCCGATTCAAGTCCCTTACGGACGATAAAACAGCACAGCTCTTGACCAGCTACCAGAGTGCATCCTCAATACATGACTTAACCACCTCCAGTGTATCGTCTTTATTATGGTGGGTATATGGTAGGCTATTGCTGCGTCCGAAAACGAACCGTTTCATGCGACACGTGGTCGTACCACCTGACACCCATCATCCTTCTAAGATATCTATTTTCAAATCTGAGAAGTATTATCTTTTGGCCTTAGTAATATGCCAAGATTCAGAGCCATACAGTAAAATAGACAGGGTGTAGGCACCAAACGGTAGACACTTCATATTCAACGCTGATGAGTTGGATATGGTATTCATACTTTTAAAGGCACCGCTGGCGGCACCTAATCCTAATAGGGAGCTCGTTCCCGAGACTCTCAATCCTAGTAATTGTGACACCCAAATACTTAAGAGGGAGGGGGGAGAGGTTAACATGGCATGGGTCGCTGCACAACATATCCGTCTTCCTAGCGTTTATACGCAAGACCAAGAGAGTTCTCCGATGGAATATGTACCGTACACTGTAAATCACCCACAGAGACTCCTAACAATGCGATATCATCCGAAAAGTCGATGCTAATCCGGGACACCTGTTTGACAATTAGACAACAAATGAAGATAACACTTTTTTTAAGCATACAACCCTAAAATGTATATATTCAGCTCGCACTTTTCCAACGTCGAATGACATCTTAAGTGTTGTATAAACGATTTTTTAAAATTAAAACCATTTAAGTGCATGAAACAATCCACATCTCTAATGTTGTATAATCAAGCGCTTGTTTAATATTTAGCTTTAAAAATAAATGCAAGTATTAAACCCTGTAACATTCAGACAAAGGAATCATCGGAATGATTTTCATAAATCTATAAAGTTTTGTAATAATATTAACATGAACTACATAATTGCATTTTTTTATAATGCGGCAGTTTAACACGCACATGCACCGGCATACACCGACCACAACAAAAACGTAGGCTAGCCCCTGTAGAGCATACTCATTATGAATGTAGCTAGCAAAACACAATCGAAGGAAAAATCAAAAACTATAAAAAATATCTCGAATGGTTTTTGTCAAAAATAATAGAAACGGGAAAAAATAATGGTGGTTGAAGGTGAAAATGTTGTGATTCAAAATATGCATTGTAGAGTGGCCAAACTGAAATTTGAATAACACGTTCGCCATTTGTATGCCACTATTGACCTCTATAGTTCTTTCATACATAAATCTATATAAATATTGAACAACCAGGATGATATATTGCATCCTTGCTTTACGCCTTTTGAAATGTTAAACCATTCAGTCATCGTACCATTATCTCTAATACATACTCTATTTTCAGCGTATAATGACACACCATGTATTATAATTTACATTCAAAACCATATTCTTTAATATTTCTTTAGCTTGCCTCTTATCACGCGGTCTTATGCTTTTTGCATGTCCACAAACACATAAGTTTTTTTTTGACATACATTTTTCTACATATATAACCATACGTAAAGTAAATCTGATCCACGAGTCATATTCCACTTTAAAAAGGCACCCTGAGGATCACACACTTTCTTTTCACCCTTTCTATCATAAAAAATCCATACAGTTTACTTATTAAACTCAGTAAGCTAATGGCTCTTACATCCACACTCCATTCTAGCAACATTGCCTTCATGTAACGGAAAAACGACTGCACATCTCCAGTCTTTCGGAGTGTTGTCAGATTTTCAATATTTGTTGAAAAACTGTCTCAGCCACTCGATTATTCGCTCATCCCCACACACTATTAGTATTTTCACATTCGCTCACAATAACGAACATACGTGTAAAATCTTCTACTTGTGAAATTAATATCAAAATTAAAATGTAAATGCACCTTTACTATCTTGACTCCCAAGTATATGACTCAACGAGGTTTCGTTTTTGAAGTAATTGGTATGCAGTGCGACAGTGACAATTATCATGTATAACATTTGAATTTAAGAATTTGCAATTGATCTCTGCGCCGTTTTGGATGAATGCTATTTCGAATTGAATGCAAAAATACAGTGGATTTTAATCTGAAGTTTCCACTTCCGAAAATGACTCGCTGGGAATTTTCAGTATATGTTACCAGTGGTGGCTCAAGAAAATATTATGAAATAGACCTAACTAAGAGTATCTACTAATAAAATATCAAATTTGGTTTTGAATTATATCATTATTTAACACTTTTTTATTGCAAATACAATCTGGCGGGCTTATTGCCAGGCGGCAATCTCTTCCAACCAACCAGCCAAAAGTAAATGAAGCAAGTTACGTGGTCGCATAAATAATTCAAATGACTATCCATCCCCACGAAATCCATAAACATATACGTGAGCACATGCCCACAAACCCCACAAAGACGGACAATCACCCGAACATTCTTTTTCATATAAAGTGAGATATCATCAATTAAAAGGAAAGGAAGGGATGGTGGAGAGGAAAGGAAAAGCAAAATCAGAAATGAAACGTTATTTTACTGACTAGCAATTAAGAGTTTTTTCAGTCGCTTCTTAAAGCATGCCAAGGACGGAGCGAGTCTTATATTGGTTTGTAACTGATTCCAGAGTCTCACTGCATGGACAGTAAAGGACGACGTAAAGAAAGAGGAGCGGTGAACTGGAAAGGTCAATAAACAATCTCTGTCTTGAGCGTAGCGCTAATCCATGACTGGAAAGACGATCATTAAATAATACAAAAACTACCGGCAACTAAAGCAGAAAAAAACCTTGGGAAAACTAATATCTGGAAAAATAAAGATAATCAGATTGAAAAAAATTTAAAATTACCAACATTGTTCCTGTGTATTTATTTAGAATATAATTGTAAAATATGTAAATACTTGTAATTGTGAAGTGATCATTTAAAATGCGTATGAAATTAATATTTTCAAAATCAGATTGGGTATAACGTGATTGTGCCGACTTTTGGGTATTAAATTAAATAATGCCAATATATTTTTATTTCGAGTTGTCAAACCTCTTGAGCGGCAGAAGCCCAGACTTCTTCGAGATTGTAGATGATTTATTGAGTTGATGTATACGAGTATAGTAAAATTCTGAAAGTGTAAGTCAGTTTTCTCTGAGACTAATGTGATGGCTGATATAAACTATTGACTTGTAAAAAATATGTGAAAACTTCAATAAAACAAAATTGAAAAAAATATATTCACTCATAATGTCTACCATATAATTTTTTTAATTTAATTCACTAAATAATAATGAAGTATGTTTTTTTTTATTTAATTAGTATGACATGCCAAACCAAAATATTTCGAGCCCCTGCCTATGTTGCACACCCGGAATGCAGAGTGATACCATTTTAAGCACCAAACCTTAGTGTGTACTATAAATGTAATAATTTAAGTTTATCTATACCTATCACATATACCCCCTGATAAGATTTTCAAACGTCAAAATATATCCAGCATGTTCTAATATATTTACGTCAAAAATTTTCGTTCGAGGGTGAAAATTAGCCTTATTGCTATATTTCTGATTCCACTATATCTTCTTCTTGCAGTAGATTCTCGATCTGTTTTTTCTGCATTATTCCTAAGACGTCAACTGCCAGATATCCGTCCATATTTTAATCCAGTGATTGTATAACCAAGCGCTTGTTTAATATTTATGTTAAAATAAATGCAAGCATTAAACCCTGTAACATTCAGACAAAGGAGTCATCGGAATGATTTTCATAAATCTATAGCGTTTTATAATAATATTAACATGGACTGCATAATTGCATTTTTCTAATGCGGCAGTTTAACACGCACTGGCTTGCGACATGCACCGACCACAACAAAAACGTAGGCTAGCCCCTGTAGAGCATACTCATTATGAATGTAGCTAGCAAAAAATAATAGGAACGGGAAAAAATCATGGTGGTTGAAGGTGTAAAATTTGTGATTCAAAATATGCATTTGCTTTCGATTTATATATGACAATTTATCGGATACATCATTACTAGTATTTTAGAGTGGCCAATACTATTAAAATCTTGATCTGATATCTTCTTCTTGCAGTAGATTCTCGTTCTGTTTTTTTTTCTGCATTATTACTGAGATGTGAACTGCCAGCTATCCTTCCATATTTTGATCCAGTGCCGATCCTTCCATATTTTGATCCAGTGCCGATTTTTAAAGTGACTATCATATGTCATACATAGGGAAGGGTTACTTAATGCTCTTAGATCGTATAGTGATTGCGTGTCTTTTTACGATGCTCAATCTCTTGAGATTCGTAAACATACGAGTACCTTTGATCTTGTGTTACTTTATAAAATCTCGAATGGTCTTGGTACTCGAGAACGAATTGATGTAACATAAGTGCTCCCTTCTCTTAGATCCTACTCGCTCTAACAGAGGAAGTGCTTACACCAATTCTCGCTCTCTTAGATACCTACCATATTCAGCGAAGTTACATTTAAAAACGACACCGAATTCTCGACACATTCACCCAAAAGTGAGAATATGCCGAGAGTATAACACTTGAGTTATGGATGGTGGCTAAATTGACGAAAGAACGAGTGTTTTTTCTCTCCATCTATATAAGTTATTCATTTTCACCCACCTGCTAATATGACTGAATTGTGCAAACACTGGTAATTGAGTTTTTAATAATTGGCATTATTTAACACATAAATGATAAAGTGTTATTTAGATTGAAAATATAAAAAATCTTCGGGGGTATTCCAGGTGGTCGGCTTCTTATGGAGCAACTAAAGGAAACCATACGAAGCAACAATGTTTCATTCACTCCTTGAACGTGATTCCGCCAATACCACCTTCTCTGACTTCCCCATCTTACGATGAAATCTTCGGTTTTACACATGCTTCTTATTTTTGTATTTTGTATTCTATCTTTGAGTGTTTTATAAGTTATACATAGCGAGACTTCCATTTTTGATATGATGAAAATTAAATACCTAATAATTCAAAATATTCCAACTTTAGACGAATCATATGTTATATTTAAGTTAATAAAACATTGTGATAGACATCGTTCAGGTGTTGCAACTAGCGAATATGAAGAAGTCAATTGCATAAATTTCTCATAGCAAAAGACATAAAAATTATTTATTATTTATCATACAAGCTGCATCAAATAAAAGTCTTATACCAATAACCAGAGACAGCGGCCTCTTGAAATAACTCCAGGGTTGAATTCCAACCAAACCAAGCTCCCAACACTTACTCGTATCTCGAATCGAATTATTAGAGTATCTTCCAGACATATAGACTTATTTAATATATACGAGGCATATCCAGAAAGTAAGTGTACTGAATTTTTGGAGGTTACAATTTTTTTTATTTAAACAAAAAAATTACGTGGTTACCGTAGTACATATGTAAGCTATTTTTCGACATAGTCGCCATTCCTCTCAATGCAGGTGGTGAAGCGGGGTATCAACTTTTTGATGCCTTCCTCGAAGTAGTTTCCCGCCAACCCCTCCGTCCACTTCTCCACCTCCTCCTTTACCTCCTCTTCGGTTGAAAACCTTTTTCCACCCATGTGCAGCTTCAGGGAGGTAAAGAGATAGTAATCTGAAGGGGCTAGGTCAGGGGAATGCGCGGGATGGTTCAGGACATCCCATTTAAACGAGGCGAGCAGTTCCTTCGTGGCGTTGGCCGTGTGTGGTCTGGCATTGTCGTGCAGCAGGCAGACTCTCTTTGTCAGCATGCCTCTCCTCTTGTTCTGAATCGCCCTCCGCAATTTTTTTAGGGTCTCACAGTATCTTGCAGAGTTGATGGTCTCCCCTTGAGGCATACATTCAATTAAAATTATGCCTTGACAGTCCCAAAACACGGATGCCATGATTTTCTTGGCTGAAATTGTGGTTTTGAACTTTTTGGCGGAGGTCGAAGAGGTGTGACGTGACCGTTTTTAAACTTGCGACACCACTTGTACACACTCGTACGATTCATAGCTTTATCACCATATGCAGTTTTCACCTCATTATAAACCTCAACCGGAGGTTTTCACTTCCAAACGAGATAACGGATGACGCCGCGTATTTCGCACTTGGCGGGAGATTGGATTGACATTTTTCACGAAACGTGTTGTCGCGTCGACACTTCTCAACGTGCTGACCTCGAACCGGTCTCGTTGCGGAGGGGAAGGGTCAGGCTACACGGAAGTGTAGCCAACATGTCGAAAATAAAATCCATCCGGTCGTGAGAGCCTCAGTACACTTACTTTCTGGATACGCATAGTATATAATATGTATCTTATTATCGTATCTAATTATATTATTAAGGTATCTGCCAGAGATATATTTATTTATTAAACATATTACGTATCTGATTATAGTACCGAATTATTAGGGTAGCTGCAAGAGATATATTTATGTATTAATATCTCTTATAACTTATCACATCGAACTATTAGGGTATATGCCAAAGATATATTGGCTTTCAAATATTTATTGTAACGTATGTTATAACATTCGATATATCGAATCATTAGGGTAACTGCCAGAGATATATTGACTTACTAAATATATCTTGTATCGTATATCATATCAAATTACAAGTTAATTTGCCAGAGATATACGAGTATTAACTTATTAAATATATCTTGTATCTGCTTGCTGGATAGAGAATCAAGTAAAGACGCCTTCAAGTCTAGCGCAGTTGACGTGATATCGTGTTGCGAAATTATAAAAAGGGATTTTATAGTTCTGAAATAAAAAAGTTTTTCTTTACCAGCTACACTTTACCAGCTACACTTTACCAGCTACACTTTACCAGCTACACTTTACCAGCTACACTTCTCAGATCTGTTCCATACTCGAGCTTAAGATGGACAACAATAGAAAGCGATGTCCGGAAATTCTGTAAATTGTTCGAGTCGCTTGAATGCGCAAGATGTTTCGCTATGTGAAATATTAGGAATGAATATATAATATTTGACATTTTTAAATATGCTGTCCATGTATAAAAGTTATAGAAATGAACTGTACATATATGATATACTAGTACATGCATTTTTCAATTGATATTCAGATGATACAGACGTATTTGTGGAAAAAGGATCCAACCCACACTTTACTTGTTAATTGACGAATTAAATAAGGGGAAAAACAAATAAAACATGACACTTTGTACCGTGGTCGGAGCTCCTTGGTGTATGTATACGCAACATTATACTGCACGATACTAGACGGCCGTTAGTAAGAGGTTTTATTCTTTACTGGCTTAACGGTTTTTCATTTCCTTGTCAAGCCACTCAAAATGTCTCATTAAAACTCTAGCCTATTACGATCCATTTCAACCCACGATATATTTGATCTACAAAACGCCAAATCAAATCCTTCAAGTCATTCCGCCTGATCGAGAAATCACTCCACCAACTTGAGCACGAGAAACTCTGCCTGTTTAATCAATGATGATTTTTTAAAGATAAGAATAACACCATCCACACAAATCAACCAGTCTATGCGATAAGGAATCTGCAGCCCGTAGCGATGGAAACTCCAGCGTGTTCCTCGTCACATCTAGATTTATAACCCTATTTCAACAAGCCATGAATTTAGTGACTGATAACGTTATTGATTTAATTTATTTTATCATATTCTCCGAGGTTTTGAAGCAAGGACACTTACTCAGGTTACCACAAAGAAACTAGAAACTTTTGAAATGTAGTGCTTTCGAAGAATGCGGAGTTTTTCGCAGCTTTACGAAGTCTGTAATGATGACATATTGAAACTAACGAATAAAGATAGAAAAGTATTTATTATTCACCATCAAAATGAGAAATTGAATAGAACTTTGAACATATAATACGAGAATAGAACTTTGGACATATAATACAAGAATAGAAATATGAGATCCTTCAATTGACATTGCAGAAGAAAATTAAAGGCAGAAGTGTGGGAAAAAGACGCCTCTCCTTGTTGAATAATTTGTGGGAATCGTTTAATTGTAGTACCATATATTTGTTCAGAGCTGCTGCCCCAAAAGTCAAGATAGACATGATCGTGAACCTCCGAAGACAAAGACTTCAAATAAGAATCACAATTGTTAAATTTTATGAATTCGGTGGAGATCAGAAGCATCGAGATATTTAAGGTGTGGAGGAATTGACAATCAACTAATTTATATCCGGTATTTTAGAAACTTTAGAAACTAGAAAATATCACGCAATATGTACCATACGTGAGTCACCAGAATGAAAGAATAATATATTATAGCAGTCAAAAAGGTGCCACTTTATCTAGATAATCTAAGGCTAAAGTTCATTGCTCAAGTTTAATTAGCTTAACGTACAGATGTTTTCATTTTTCTTATCACCTTAACAATTTTATACGCCAGTGTACTCGTATTTAAAAAAAAGATAAAATAGATAGAGAGCAATAATCGATGCATAAGATGGATTAAATATATTAAAATACGACTGAGAGAATGTGTATATACGAGGGTATATATATATATATATATATATATATATATATATATATATATATATATATATATATATATATATATATATATATATATATATATATATATATATATATATATATATATATATATATATATATATATATATATATATATATATATATATATATATATATATATATATATATATATATATATATATATATATATATATATATATATATATATATATATATATATATATATATATATATATATATATATATATATATATATATATATATATATATATATATATATATATATATATATATATATATATATATATATATATATATATATATATATATATATATATATATATATATATATATATATATATATATATATATATATATATATATATATATATATATATATATATATATATATATATATATATATATATATATATATATATATATATATATATATATATATATATATATATATATATATATATATATATATATATATATATATATATATATATATATATATATATATATATATATATATATATATATATATATATATATATATATATATATATATATATATATATATATATATATATATATATATATATATATATATATATATATATATATATATATATATATATATATTAGGTCCTTACATATGAAATTGGCGTTTTGTTTGGGAGGAACATAAAGTTGATTTTTTTTTAATATAATATATTTATTTAATCAAAGTATGTACCATTGCTATCTATGCACTTTTGCCATCTCATAGGTAGTTCATCGATCCCTTTACTAAAAAAAACCATTCGGACGGGAATCAATAAAATCTTTGAAGTCGGTTTGGACTGCCCCATCGGAGTTGAATTTTTTCCCTTGCAAGAAGTTATCCAAATTTCGAAAAAAATAGTAATCTGTTGGGGCAAGGTCCGGAGAGTACGGTGGATGTCTTAGACATTCCAATTGAAGCTCTTCTAATTTGGTAGCCGTCTGTTGTGCAGTGTGTGGTCTAGCGTTATCATGAAGCAGCAGTGGCCTAGAGCGATTAACCAGCCTCGGTTGTTTAGCAGCTAGCTTTTCCATCATGGTTTGCAGTTGCTGACAATAGACATCTGCCGTAATCGTCTGGCCAGATTTAAGAAAGCTGTAGTGAACGACACCAGCACTAGTCCACCAAACGCTCACAAGTAACTTTTTTGGAGTCAATTTTCGCTTGGGGCATGGTTTGGCTGGTTCGGCAGGGTTCAGCCATTGCGATGAGCGCTTCCGATTATCATACAGGATCCACTTTTCATCACAGGTAATGATTCGATTCAAAATCCCTTCATTATTGTGCCGGTTGAGTAATGCAACGCAGCAGTCAACGCGCGTTTGTTGATTTGCTTCACTCAATTCGTGAGGTACCCACCTTTCAAGCTTTTTCACCTTCCCAATTTGCTTCAAGTGGATTAAAACAGTTTTATCACTAACACCGCAGCCTGCAGCTAACTCGGACGTGGTTTGCGATGGATCCGCTTCCACAATAGCCTTCAATTCTTCATTATCAACTTTGGTCTCCGGCCGTCCACGGGGCTTATTCTGCAGGTCGAAATTTCCAGAACGAAAACGTTGGAACCAAAAACGCACTGTGTTTTCTTTTGCGGCACCGTCGCCATACACATCATTAATCCTTCGAGCCGTTTCTGCAGCACTGGTGCCACGGTGGAACTCGTACTCGTAAATAACGCGATATTTCAAGTTTTCCATTTTGTAAACTGAGTGACGCAAAGAAAAAAAACAATTGAGGAAAAAACAAATGAATTATAATTTTCGAAACACAAATACTTGAGTAAATAGCTGTATAAATTTTAATTTGGAATTCCTAACCAAAGAGAAGATATTTGAGATCAAAGTTGCCAGTACGGCAAAACGCCAATTTCATATGTAAGGACCTAATATATATATATATATATATATATATTTATATATATATATATATATATATATATATATATATATATATATATATATATATATATATATATATATATATATATATATATATATATATATATATATATATATATATATATATATATATATATGTGTGTGTGTGTATGTGTGTGTATAACCTAACCTAACATATCTCCTTTCACTGTTTCCTCGGTCTGCCTCTTCCTTGCTCTCGATTAATTTCATACATACACGTACGAGTATATATATGAGATATGTTAGTGTTCTCCTGTTCGTCATATTTCAGTTAAAATTTTCAATCAGGGACAGGTATAAAAAACAGGAGAGCTTGTATAAAGAAATGTATGGATGTGGATGAGGCGAGAGTTGTATGCATCGATATAAAGGCGTGGAGATCAGTCCTCTATGCCGACCCCAAAAGGTACATGACGTGATGGTATGTATGTATTTATGTAAAATATGTCTGAATATATTCATTTCTATCGATACATTTGCATGTATACGCATTTTTAAATTATCACAACGTTCTTCGAGGGTCAGTAAGTACCATATTTTCGTACCAGGGTTTCAAATTTCGATAGGGAATGGATAAAAAAAAGTTTTTTTTGTTTATTCCCTATCGAATATTAGGCCTTTTAAATCCTTTATGGTGAGTTGAAAGATATATATTTTATGTCCGAAGACCATATGATAAAACAAATAACTTGCCAAATACGTATATTTAGGTGTTACATAATTTTCAGCGGCAGGGTCAAGGATACAAGTTTTCTCCGAGATGGTGGTGATTCACCGGATCACACCACTCTGTCGGCAGAAAGGGGTGAGAGGGCAGGGGCGGGTCAAGTAGTTTCCGATAGCGTTACTTAACTCGAATGTTACATGTTTTTTATATCAGGGGTCATGCTTTTACGACCTAATAAACGACACAATTGCAATTTTGATAAAACGTTTTTTTATCTTAATTAAATGCGATACGCTCTCCTGTTTAGGAGACAACGTCGCTAACTAGATGCAGCGGCATTATATAATAATCTATCGGACTTTTCATAGAACGTCATTTTACTAAGTCATAATTATCGAAACACCTATCCAAATATCAAGATAATAACATTATTGCCAATGACAGTGATTTGGATAGTCGATTTGCTATCCATTATTAAATTTACAGTTTTAATTTTTTTTCAGACCTCATAATACCTGTATTTATTTAGTGATGAAACATCGAAGTTTTTTATTTCAAGATTTTTTATTTTTACATGGACTCGTCTTGTTTGCCTTTGTTACTGCAAGGCTATGTCCTATATGCTCGGAATTTAAATTTCTTGTTTGGACAATAAGAATTTAAAAATTATTACTAACTTGGATCATAATGTTAAGTAGATAACTCTTACGTTTCAGGCAAATCACACAGCCCATCTTCATCGTAACTTCTGAGGATTACAGTTCAGTTCAATCTCACCTCCACCCACGCTGTTACGGGGAACAAAATAAGTCCCCATCTACACTAAAAATCGAAGTCTTGTTTTTATACGAGCGCGACGTGACATAGTGACGAAAAAGGAACCGTCCAAAGGTACTCCTCCGGTGGCGACACACCTGAGTGTGAAAAGCATAGTTAGTGACGACGTACTTAAGTTCCGACATGACGGGAGAAGGAAAATGTAAGCGCACGTAGCGCAGTAAATATTCTTATAAAGAGGCTTAAGGCCTGGAGTAAACACTCCTGAGAATTGTACGATCATCCTGAAACGTAGTTTTCTTTTCAAAATGATAATTCACATTGAACATGAATTCCTAAGACCTTATTTTCCAATCATACCTGCGCTTAAGTGTACTTTTACAAATCATAGCAATATTTACTAAACTAAAGATAAAATATCAACAAGTTCAAAAAATCAACACAATTCAGAACACATTCGGCGCATGAAATCGCTAACGTAAAATACACTGAAACATCATTGAAAGAAAAAAATACTCAAATTAACGAGAAAAAAACACAAAAATAATTAAATTACAAAAAACAATTTGGGTAAAATGAAAACGGAATAACCCAATTGTCGCATATACTCGTACTATGCCTTTTAAAAAATATGCTTATACTATGCCTTTTATAAATTTATAAAGTAAAGTGTTATTACAATTCTAGCGTATTCATTTTTTTTGTCCCATCCTTATTCATGACACCCAACATGCCCGTATACTCCGATCGTCTCACCCCGGTGTGCCTCAGATCCAGAGCAGCGGCATGGCCGGTGGGTTTGCCGGTGTACAACAGCTCACTGACCTTCTACAACAAACTTCACGGCATAGCATCGCTTTCCAACTGAACTATGACGTTGCATTGGAGAGGATCCTCGACTGCGAGGCCCAGCAACGACGACAGGTACGATGCTAACATTATACGAGTTATCTGTTCATTATTATTATAATTAACAATATCAAAACCAGGTATTGTAATATTTTAAAGAATGAGCTATGCCTTATCTTGTCTAACCCTTTGATCTGGCACTATCACGTATCTTTTAGTGTTCGGATCACTTTAACTATTTTAGATAACAGTAACACGTAATAAATCACGCATTTATAACTTTATGTATCCACAGACATATTTTAAACTATTTGGTTAACCCAACATGATGTTGATCATGGTTGCGTAACCAATATTAAGACTTTTTTAATAATATTTACCATCAATACTTCATTTAGTTTTATCCAATGTGACATTAAAAATAAATGGTCTCGGATATTCTTAAAAATATGGTCTCGGATATTCTTAAAAATATCGTTTGAAATATTTTTAATGATTTTATTTGAAATGACATTTACCGCTTTCGTAATAGTCTTTTTTGCTTTCAAACAGATATTTGCTGTTTTCGTAATCATATATTTTGTTATTAAACCTACATTTGCCGTTAGGAAAATCAAGAATAAACGCTTTTATAGTTCTATAATCCTTTATTTATTTACTCAGTGTCAGCTGTTTCGCCATACAATGGCCTTGTCAAATTACACTGTTTAGTTTTGCTCGGAGTATCGGTCCGATAAGGACAGGACACAGGACACCTTACTCCATCGGATGTTGTCAACGGACTTGGGATATTTTATTTGGTTATTTTGGCTGGTGGAAAAAACAACAGTGACAAACTTCCATTGTATGGCAAAACTATACTGAGTAAGAAAGGATACAGAAATATCAAAGCGTTTATTTTCAATTTTTCTTATAAAAAATGAGTTCTATGAATTGAAATCGATAGCATCAATTTACATTTGTTGTTTTCGTAATTATATTTTATTTTTTTATGTTAAACAGATATTTGCTGTTACTGTGAGGAGAATTTATAAACATTCTCAGTATAGAAACCAATTGAATATAGAAAAGTTATTTTAATTTATTTTTTTAATATTTTGATACTTGGCAGATATGTTAAAGAGGTGAGATGGGACATGTTAAATGAATGGGTGAAGAAAGAGTAACTTCGACAAATCTACTACCGAACGTGAGTGGGAGTCGTAGTCGAGGAAGACCAAGAAAAGTATAACAGGATAAAGTTAATCAAATATTGCAAATGGTAAGGAGTGAAAGAAGTCGGAGAAATTATATGAGAATATGTATGAATTTCAGGAAGTGAAGTACACCTCGATAGGACAGAAAAATTGCGTGATGTTATGTGTATATACTATACATATTTTCTCGTATGATCTCCTTTTATATAATATGTTATGGCTCATCACCCACTCTGCCGCATCAGAAGGAAGAAAACACTTCGATTGGGCAACCGGACTATAATTGATAAAGTGCCCAGCCCAACTCTCAGGCCGGCGATATTGATACATGAGTAACAAGTGTTGCGAAACTGAGTATCATCGTTATCCGTGGTTTAGTTGATGAGACGCTTGTATTTCAATCCGGGGGTTGCGGGTTCGATTTACATTGCTACCCAGATTAAAGAAAACGTTCCAGTCTGGATTTCAAACTTGTTCAAAACTTTTCGTTTGGTCGGAAGAAATTACAACATGGTAATAAACACACCAGGTTGTACAGTATACAACGAAAGTGTAATAATCATTTTTCGCCAGAAATGTTTAATACAATATGTATAGGTATTTGTATGATTTGCACTTTCGTTGTACACAGTACAACCTGGCAGGTTTATTTCCATGTGGCAATCTCTTCCACCCAACCAGAAATTTGTTAAACAAGCCTGAAGTTGAAACTAAACTCGAAAGCTATTAAAAAAACTGGGTATTAACGGTAATCGAACACCGGTAACCTCCGCGTGTTGGGAGACGAAATATGTTTAGATATTTTAGATCCTTTGAAAAGAGATACCTCTGAAGTTACCCCCTCCGCAGAGGCCAGCCCTGCCTGCTGCCACCCATCGATGACAGAATCAGCAGAAGTGATAACATTCCCCGTAATGGATTTTATCTTGATGAATTGAATCCGCTCGATGCTTTAATCTGATGACCACTCGCGAAGCGAATGATTCACCGAAAATTAAAGCAAGTTCATGATTTTCAAGTAATTACTCATTCATCGGAAAATCAAAGAATACAAAGAGGACTATGTATGTTACTATGGTATAAGATATTTATAAGCCATATAAATAATTATTTAAATAAATGTATTGTATTGTATTGCACTTTTGTTGTATACAACAAAACCTCAACCCATAGGTTAGAAGACAGGCGTTTTACCAAGTACCAACAGATATTCTAGTCAAATATTTAAAAAAATCATGATTTAAACATCAATAATTGATTTCGATTGCTAAACAACGATATTTTTTTAGGAAAAAATACATATATAACGTTACGTATGGTATAAAGTTCAAAATGTCCTACATCGAATGTGAGGTGAAATTTAGATATACTCGTAGATACATGAGGAATTTTTGACGATGTCAGAAACCAAAAAGCTAGATTAAGTATTTTCCATTGTGTCAAGACGCTGAGAGCCCTGAAACTGGACCCGCCCATCAGAAAGGCTTGACGCCCGTGCCGGGACAAGCAGCCCTCAGCGCTCTTAAGTTGAATCCTTTCATATATACATATGGTATATCCAACAATATGTCCCCATTCCCTTTGTGTTCTGTCAAGTTAACCTGAATATCTCGTCGAGCAGAAAAAAAAATACCGAAAGATTGCATGTTCGCAAATGTTCTCACTGAAGTTGTGATGCTCGAACGACCCTAATCAAGCCATTAACCATGACAGGTCAAGATAATAATACGAAGCATTTGTAGATGTAGATGTAGTGGATACTCAAATTAGTCGTATCATTTTTATGCAGTTAAGATTATAGAGCATATTTTAAAACTTTTGTTAAACTTAAAATATTTTAATAACAAGTGTTATTTATTAATTTAATTTATTTAAAAACTCGATTGTTCAGTGTACACAACACATCAAGTTTATTGCAAGGAAAGGGAAATTCAAAAAAAAATGGGAGTGTTATATTTTTAAATTTGTTTATTGAAAAACGTCTATGGTGGTGCGAGTTTTATATTAGCTGGTTCCAGATTCTAACATCATAGACAGTAAAAGACGACGGGAAAAATGAAGAGCGGTAAACTAAAAAAAAAACAATGGACTATATCTACTGAAGCGTAACGCGAGTTCGCGATCGAAATGTCGTTGAACATTTTCGACGAGACATGAGGAAGCCGCATTCTCGCTTAAAATATATATTTTCTAGATCACCAATTAAAATACATATGTATTGATCAGATTCATAAATCAGTCAAAATATTTTCTGTCGATAAATCTATTTTTTATTTATTCGGTACTTATAGCTGACAGTTTATTATATTATTGTATTACATTTTCGTTGTATACAGTACAACCTGGCAGGTTTATAATTGTATGAAAATTTATTTCAACCAACCAGATAGAGGTTATAGAGTGAAAACCAAACAGGAACCCTTAAAAAAACGGGTGCTAACGGAAATCGAACCCGCAACCCACGGGTTGTATGGAAGATAGGCGTTTTACCGATTAGGTCACAGAGGTCGTTAATCATTAGCAACAAAAGTACACAAAACAACTTTAACATACTACAGGAATCCGAAACATGGTTCATTTTCAGGAGAAGTTTTCTATGCCAGTTGAGCAAATCCTCGTATCGTATGATTAATGAGTTATATTATTGGAGTCAGGCGCACGTGTACAGATACTGATATTAACTGCAAAACTGAAACAATTGAGTCCAAAGTGATACATCACTGGTGGTATGATTGATTTGAGTATTGTGCGTTAAGCTGGTTTTACATGACAACTTATGTGGACGAGATAAACATTTCTAATCATTTTGACGTGTCAAAATGACATCAATCAAAAAAAATGCATTACATTCATTTTTTAATGATGAAAATATCACCTAGGATCGCAAAGTATAGTACTCGGCGGTAAATAAGACACACCGGGCTTAAGAAAGAGACTGTCGCCCATAATCGGCAAACTTCGGCTTTGTAGAGCGTCGTCTCTGTCGCTTGACAACGACTGACAAATCGCGACGGAACACGTGTATGAATGACAGAGACGACGCTCTACAAAGCCGAAGCTAGACGATTATGGCCAACAGTCTCTATCTTATGGCCGATGTGTATTACTTACCGCCGGGTACTGTAAATAATTGAATATGTGAATATTTATTTCATTGTATATTGGATACAGCATACATACATACCATTATATTGGATACATCATACATATATACCATTAGGTAATTTCCCTGTCAGGGTATTTTACATTTGATAAAGGTCTAACCCAATTACACCCAATCACAAGAAAAAAAGTTCTAATATAATATTATAACAGGAATATTGTTATGTCTACAAGGTTTATAGACGTTCAATCCTCATTTTATCCGCCGAAATATGAAAGATATCAAGATCGGAAGAGCCATTTAGCAAGGCAATTCCACGTGCAAATGGTATCTTATATACATAATACACATATATTCATCATCAGTGGCATATCGTCAGGATTGGTTCATTAGACTCAATATTTTCAAAGATTATTTAATCCATACTCAATTGTTCGAACCCTATAAAACAGATTTTCAAAGAGTGCACCTCGACGCCCTCCGGCACCGCGAAATTTTTAATAATCCCTGGCAATATTAACACAATGATAGGAAGATACACCTAACTGAAATGTTACGAGAACCTGATTGAGGTATTTTGGGACAGTATACTAAAAACAAAATTTGTCGACGTGGAGTTGATTGGGTTTTGGATATGATCTAAAATCCTTTGTTGAATGCTAAAAACGACTTACCTCTGCGTGGTTGGGTTTTAAGCAATACCTGTAATAAAAAACAAATATCACCCAAAACTCAAAGTGTAACAGGAAAAGAGGGTGGCCGTGTGTATTGATTTTAAGATTTGAGAAAATTTGTGGTGAACAACAGGCTCACTCATCCCATTATATGGCAAAGATTTTTTAGGCGCCGCAAAAACGGAAGCTTTAAAAAAAATTCAAACCACTGCTTTAAAATTGCTTTGCAAATTGTAACAGACAGGTTATTGCCATCGACACACATAACCTAAATATATGAAATGTGAATAATTCAATCAAAACTTCGATAGGTCAACGATTATCATCCAATATACATAAAACGTATTCTAATACATCAATCAACAATTCCCGGGACTAACCAACAAATGGTGCCTCTAATAACAAATCCATACAATTCTCAGTTAGTACCAACCTTTAGAGGTTACGTGTCAAACTTTCATGACATTCCTACATTGTGTCATTGAGTTACAGTGGTTTTAGTGACGCTACTTTAGCTATTTTCAAAACAATGAAAAAAAAACGAATTTCGTGTGTTGATAAAACATTGCTTTTTAATGGGAAAAAATACCGTTCAAACTCAGCAATGGCTTGAAAAGTGTTATCCGGGTTCTGCTCCGTCGAAAACAACCATTTGTCGGTGGTATGTTGATTTCAAACGCGGTCGTACAGACACAAATGATGCTGAACGCCCTGGTCGTCCAAATGAGGCTGTTACACCAGAAAACATAAAAAAACCCTCAAAATCGTGATGGAAAATCGCAAAGTAAAGTTGTGTGCGATAGCTGATATCCTGGATATATCATTTGGTAGTGTTTACATTATTTAGCATGAACATTTGGTCATGAAAAAGCTTTTTTCGAAATGGGTGCCGCGTTTGCTCACAATGGAACAGAAACAACAACGCATCGATAATTCAGAGCGCTGTTTGACACTGTTGACGCTAAATAAACAGGAGTTTTTGCATCGGTTTGTGACAATGGATGAAACTTGGATCCACCACTAAACTCCGGAATCAAATCGGCAGTCAGCTGAGTGGAGAGCAGCCGGTGAAAGTCGTCCGAAGCGACCAAAAACTCAACAGTCGGCCGGGAAGGTTATGTCCTTCGTATTTTGGGATGCGCATGGTATAATATTCACCGATCACCTTGAAAAGGGAAAAACTATCAATAGCGAATATTACATAGCGTTATTGGAGCTTTTGAAGGCAGAAATTGCAAAAAAACGGCCCCATATGAAGAAGAAAAAGTTCTCTTTCATCAGGACAATGCACAGTGTCACAAGTGAATGGTAACGATGGCCAAATTGTATGAGCTGAACTTCGAATTGCTTCCGCACCCACCTTATTCTTCAGATTTGCCTCCCAGTGACTGTTGGCTGTTCGCAGACCTCAAAAAGATGCTCCAGGGAAAGAGATTTGGCTCCAATGAAGAAGTGACTGCCGAAACTAACGCCTATTTTGAAACCAAATATAAATCGTTCTACACGGCTGGCATAGAAAAGTTAGGACAGCGTTGGAATGAATGTATCGCTCTCGGAGAATATGTTGACGAATAAAGAAGAATTTTGGCAAAAAAATGTGGTTTTAGTAGTTAGTCCCGGGATTTATTGATCGATGTGTTATCAAGTGAATAACTTATGGATGTCACCTATGAATGAAAGGGGATTAACCCGATTTTTTTTAAATGATACGTAGTGCAGCGAAATTAAACATATTTTAGCTAAAGAAAATTAATATATCAATTTAAATATTTGCATCACTATAGACTAGTTGGTACAACGTCTGTCTTACAGTCCAGGGATTGCGGGTTCGATTCCCTTTAAGACATATTTTATCGGCCTCTTCGTCGTCTTTCTAGTTGGTTGTAAAAGGTTGCCATATGGCAATAAGTCCGCCATCTTGTGATGTATATAACGGAAGAGTAATACAACATATGAGGGGAGGTCAAAAAATTCCCGGAACGAAGGGGAAAAAAATATTTTTATTTAAAAATATTTATCTTTTCTCAATTCATATTAACATAAGTTACATATATTTTAAAAGCGTATTTTAAAAATTGCAAAATGAGCCCAATATTATTACTTTATCAGGAAATATAAACCATTATATTATACATTTGCATGCGTATTTGCATTTTTTACGTTTTAAAAAAATGTATAAAAAATGAATTACTGCCAAAAAAATAATTTGGTCTACTCTATAGGTATAAACTACTCGTATACACAAAAATCAAGAAAATCTAAAGGGGTGCAGTGAGAAGCATGTGTGGAGTCAACATGGAATAGCTCAATAGCAATTTCTACAAAATAAAAAAGGTCTCGACGTTCACTCATAAAATGTGTATATATGGCGTGCTGTTTGAATTACTTTTATCCCCGAATAATAGAATGTGAACAACACAGACCCTTATTTAAGGAAATTTATGAGACACCAGAGAGGGTACTTATTATTTAGATCCGCCGCCAACAAAATCTGTTCATCATACTTAAGGGACAATGATAACATACTCGTACACCTTTCGTCAGCTTATTCACCATTTATGGAATTTATATTTACTGTGAAAACTGTACGAAACGTATGTTTTCATTCCCAGTCTTCTTGTTCTTCGTCTATCTCTAGCCAGATGAGCTATATTGATAATTATCGTCTCGACTCTGCACCACTCTTAATTGCTTGTCTCCATTTGCCACTGCGTGGTCTTCAGCATCTCTGGAGCATTGTTTCGGTGAAATATGTGTCACTGTTTGAACAGATCTGCCCAACGTGATGGAATCCGACCACGGTTCCACGTACTATATATTCTTTTTAGTTCGAGTCTTCACTCCTAATGACGTGGGCGAAGTATTACAGAATCAAATGAAAACAAAAATTGAAAGATAAAAAGTGAAAAGCCTTTATAATTTGACAATATGCATGACGAGGTGAAGCAACGTGGCAGAAGCGGAAAAGATGTGCGAGGATAAAATGAAGTGGAGATCTGTTATCTCTGCCTACCTCTATAGGGACATGGCAGAAGTGGAAGATGTGTGCAAGGATAGAATGAAGTGGAAATCTGTTATCTCTGCCTACCTCAATAAGGGTATAGCGTAATAGTGATTATGATGAAGATAATGACAAAAACAGTAGAAATAAATAATGTATAATTAAGAAATTTTTATCTCAATCTGCGGCACCTTTTGTATGAACATTTGCGCATTAATCTTATCGTGTTATGCCTTATCTTGAAAGTCTGATATGGTAGTCTGACATAGTACTAGTTATGCGATTCTTTGGCGATCGCGTGTTTTGAGGTCAAATTCCAAAATATATACATTGTCAGTGGTTAAATTAACTCATCATTATCTCAATTTAATTGAGCACCTTCTTCAAAGGATTTAACGATTAAAACATTTCGATTCTATCGATTCTAAAATACATCTGTATCGCGAAAACGATAATTTACGATATTATACGAATCACACTATCCCTATATTATGCACATTAGCGCCTTACACCCGACTGCTTATTACAACCTTTGATCAAATACCACATTTTCTTTCTAGTAAACACGAAGATTGTATAGTATTATTCTTCCGTTGTATACAATACAGCATGGCGGGTTTATTGTAATGTGGTAATCTTTTTCAACCAACCAGAAATATGCTTAAAAGTACTTAAGAGAAAACTAAAATGGAATCCATTTTTTTAATCTACTTCGATCTAGTGGCGTCAAAGGATGGTTTTACTGCATTCGAAATTTTCAGTGAAAGTACTGGCAGTTGCCAGTAAGGTTGCAAGGTTGCTTCCTGGGCTAGACTACAGGCGTTAAGCCACTTTATAAGTATATTTACTGCACTGCGAGTCATTTCCCTTCTCCCGTGATGTCGGACCTTAATTCCGTCGTCACTACTATTCTTGTCACTCTCAGGTATGTCGCCACCGGAGAAGGAGTCCCTTTGAGCAGTTCCTTATTCGTTACTACATGACTTTGCCGCTCTTAAAAAATATAAATTTCGATCTTCTAGTGTAGATCGAGCTGGATGGGGACTTATCTTGTCCCCCATAACAGCGTAGGGGGGCGGTGGTGGGATCGAACTGAACTTTAAAAAAACCTAGTTTACTAATGAGAATCAAGCCCGCAACCCCGCGTGTTGGAAACAAACGTCTTACCAACTAGGCCTCGGTGGTAGTTTCGAAACATTTTTTGAATTTATAATACTTCCAGTTTATTCAATAAAACTTGGCGAGCTAATTTTCATAGTTATTACTTCCAATGTTATGGAAGAACTTAATTCTCAGAGAAGCTTTCAGTACTGCGCTTTCATCGCATTATTCAGCTTTTCGGATTTATTTCGCACAAGGACACGGATAGACTCATAGTCGCTGGCAAAGTAGAGGGTCGCATGAGTAGAGAACACCTATGCGCTGAAGCGATCAGATGAAAAGTGCTCGGACCTGTAATTGTAATAATCTTTTCAGACAGCGGAATGCCGAGAGGACTGGAATGTGCACAACCCACGGCAATATCAGTGTGGGTCACGGTCACGCTCCTCAGCATTGACATCACGACGATGAAAAAGAATTTCTTCCAACTAACCAGACATATAATTAAAACATTTTTAGAGTTCCTTTAAAATTAGTTTATTAAAATGTTCATTATCATTGAATCGAAACCGAAATATCCTAGTTGAAGTCAAGCACTTTAACAAAGCCACGGTGCATAATAGGAAGGACACTTATCGTCGATCTGGGGGTTTTGGGTTCCATTCCTGATGCTACTTAAATGAAATAAAAAATAATGAGATCCCAGTCTGGTTTCATTCGTCGATAAAGTGGTAATTACTCTTCCAGTGGTTCTTAACCCAAAGACTCAATTATTAGGGCCGAAGACAATATTGTCAATATGCTGTATCACTAATTCGGAAATGTTGAGTACCAAACGAAAAAATAAATAAATTCATACTTGCATTGTAACATTACTTACAATTCATCCTTGCATTGTAAATTTGTTTATTACATTGCAAACATATTCACCGTACTCAACACATCAGTTTTAGCACAATTGAATAGCGTGGTCGGGAGACAGCAGTACCTTCAGTCTTCGGGTTAAGAACCACTGGAGTAAGCACGGAACTTGTTCGTAATACAATATGCTAACGCATGTGAAAGGGCATACGTCTAACGTGTGCGAGTATTGTTACTAGACAATGCCTTTTACCAGACTGGGACTCCCAAATCTCAAGTCAAGCATCATATCAACTGGGCCACCGTCCGTCCGTCACATTCATTCTTAATAATTACTTTTCTTATTCTGTCTCACATTGACACAACATACTCGTATTATCCAGATTGTTTTTTCACATTTCCACCACATTTACTTACATGTTACTGGGCTTTTTCATTCATTTTCCTAGTCCAATGTTGGCAAAACAAATAAATGACGCTAAATTACTTTTCTGACAGCCATTTAGTATTTTTACAAATCCAAGTATGATAATTTTCACATAATTCGACAGTTAAATAGTTATTTATCATAATAATACTCGTCCGTTTTTTTCATAATGTGATAAAAACTATTGAATATGTAATCTTATAAGTTTGTAATCCTACACCATTTCCATTGGCTCTGTGCCAAAACTCTCTGGAGAGTTTATTACAAGAATTATTATTGCTTTGCTTTCATTTACACATATTCAATGTTCCAAACTATGGCGAGTTTGCTAAGCAATCTGACGTCCTGGTTTCGATGACCTTTATTTAAAATAATACTTGTTTTACTCCTTAAAAGTTCTTCAAAACAAGTCATTTATTGGTTAAGTATTATATTTTTATTTTCAATGTTTTTTATATTGTTGACAGTGCCTGTCAGTGGATACACAATACGATATGGCAAAGCTAATTTTTTTATTTATTTTCATACAAAAGGATCAATATATTTTACTGTTTTTACCTAATGTTTGAATTGGTTTGAATTACGAGTATGAATGATCATTAAATGATCAGCAAAAATAATGAATGATAATTGAAATATTTTGATGCTTTCAACTTTAAGGCGTTTTACATTAAAGGAGTTTTTTTTTGGATAATTCAAATATATTTACTATATTTTACAAAACCATTTTTTTATCTTTTAACGTCATCAACACCATCACGCCGTGTCCCTATTGGGGTAGGCAGATATAACCACTCAATTATATCCTAGCATACAAATGACCTCCGTGACCTAATTGGTCAGGACAGCTGTTTTTCGACCCGGGGGTCGCGGGTTCGATTCCCGTTGGTACCCAGATTTTTTTAATAGGTTTAAGTCCGGTTTTCCCTTTATGCTTGTCTAATACCTTTCTGGTTAGTTGGAATAGATTGCCATATTGCAATAAACCCGCCAGGTTGTACTGTATACAAAGAAAGTATTATAAAATACAATACGAATTCACACATGTTTGTGCCATAACCTCGTCATGCATACTACCCTATAATAAAGGCTTTTCCCTCTTCCCTCTATTTTTTACATCCATTAATATTTTTTTTTTCTTAACGCGAAGAATTCAAAATATTTCGAGTTTTTTAATATTTGTCGATTTCAAATGTCAGTTAATTTCAACAATCTCAAATCAAAGATATTTCAATTTTAAGGTTTTAACTCATTCCTTAATCAGCGATTAAAAGAGAAAAAAAGTAGTATTAATTTTAAAATATTCTTTGACAGTAACAGTTAAATATCAATGGAAGAATAAACAATAATTTAAAAAATGCTTAGAACTTATTTACATATTTTTCGATTGTCTGAAAATAGTTTTCTAGTTAAAATTTCAATTTTTACCAGATATGCACATTGACCATTTGATGATAATTATCAATCTTATGTTTCGAAATTGTGCACTAACTAACTTGGCAGTATCTTTGTTATGCCTCGGAACATATATATAATAACAAAAAAGCATGATCAGTATCAATTATTGACCATTATGGAGCTAATAATTATAAAATAATACTACATTCTCTTGATACTAGGCCACAGTCACCTTGAAGAGGTAAACCCGCTATATCAACGTAAACAATGGTAATGAAGAGGAAACGCTTTGATTTTACGACCATTTAAGAATTTCATTTTGCGAAGCGTACTTAAATTGTGAAATCAACGTTGTTTGGATTCAAGTTGATTACTTAAAATTTATTCAAATTTTCTATGCAAATATATTCTGCAAACAAAAAGTAAACTTTTAAAGGTATTTTGTTAATACGAGTATTTAAGTTCTTTATAATTTAAGTTAACTGCGACAATAGCGGCTTAGCCTGTGATCGGAAAACATGATTGGCACTCAGATGTTCTGGATTCAACACCTAATACTCGTAGATTCACTAAGGGGTTAGTTTTAGCTTCAAACTTTTTTTCATCTGAATTGATTGTTTTACTTGCGAATATACGAGTAAGTGTTACGAAACAGCACTACTCGTATACACGTATATAGTCATTGGGTTTATTACTAAGACATTTTTACGAAATAATAAAACAAATACTCGTACATTTGTGAAGTTCAGTAAGTGAGCATAATATTACACATTTACGCAAATAAAGTTACATTTACACAATATATGATAATATTGTATTTTTACTTTTATTTCATTTGTATTTTTCTCGGGTTTGTCATCACTTTGATCACCAGATGTTATGATATAAAAAGTATCATAACTTTTACTTTCCAAACTATGGTTTGATAGTGCGTTGTTTTGTCATCAAATTCAGCGGGGTTGATTCAAACGCCGCTCGTTAGAATAGCCATGAAAAAAGGTTTCACGTAAACTTTTTACAGACAGAATTTAACAATTGGTTTAGGAAAACATATGTGAATAAATAAAACACGACCTTTGGGAGTAAGTGCAAAAGGACACCGAAAGGATAAATAATGTATTCAACCTAAAATAATTCAAATATATCTTTTGAAAAAATAAACTTATGTAATTTTTTTATTAAAACATCTTTAAGAGACAATATTTAAGTTCTTGTGTCGCTTTGTAAAAAGAAAAGAAAAACGGTAAGTCTTGAGTGCCCGGTAATTTATTTACAACTTAGGTATAAATTTACAACATTTTCCGCCATATACGAGTATATTCTAAAATATCACCTTATAAAAATGTAAATAAGCCATTGAAATTTTATGGCATAACAAGCGCTAATGTCACCCAAAAATCTGCGCAACCTTTTACACAGCCTGTTAAACCACATTCATAAAATAATATGACCGTCTTAAAATCAAAAGTTGAAATCTCACAAGCTACGTAGCCTTTTTGTTTATAACTTATATTACCCCCCTTGGAATCTGTTCGTTACAGGTAAGTTCGTTAGCGAAAAACAGCACTGAAGGTTCAAACAAAAAAATGCCTATAGTGAAACTATTTTGTAAAATGATACTTTCTTGTTTTTTTACGATGCTTATATGGCTCATGATTTTTTGGCCACATAATAATATTAATAAAATTACCTTAAATATTAAGAATGAATAAAATATTTCATAAGAAACATATTTATGTTGCTTTGTAATATCACTAATTGTACTTAACTACCGTATTCCTTCCTCCTATGCCGAGGTTTTTTAGGCACAGCCTCAATATAGGAGGTAGAAATATGCAGTGAGGTAGTTAACTTCAGAATATTTATTTGTTTGTTTATTCTAATATGGAGTTCCATTAACTAAATGTCGAAACCTATTATTTTATTTCCAATTTCAACATTTGGATTCAGATACCTCTGGCCGTTTCTTACGTTATAACTTGTAGCAATTTCTTTCAATCAATTATTCTTTGATAACAAATTGTTCGTGTTGATTATTTTCCCTTTAACAATTAATCATATAAATAGAAAAAGCACGACACTTTGAACTGCATACAGACTTTGACATCAATATCGGCACACCATTAGATGTGGATAACGTGGCTCACGGAAGGTTTAAAAAAGCTCACAACGTTTATTCAGGCACACTTGACTTCTTCCTGATATAGTGACGTCAATATTCAGAAGTATCAAGTAGGATGTGGTCCAGAAATCGAAATTGGTTTCTAAACACGGCCAGTTTGGCTTTGAACAGGCCAAAAATTTCTCCAACGCTATCATAAAACAAAACGTAATCGACTGGCAACTCGATATGTAAATTTATTTCCATTTTATGTTCGAACCGGGAATCAAAAAAGTTTTCCTACAAATGCGAGACGATTTGATACACATAAAAATAAAAAAGAGAAATTTTATTTTACATGTAATAAATGTCACAATAAGTAATACATTTTTCTAAAATCTCTAAATTAGTAAATACGTGGTTTTGATCATTCACACATGTGAGGTGATTTCCAACTATAGCCTGATAGATATAAAAAAATCAATGTTTTGATTACATTTATTCATAAACGAAAATTATACTCCAAACTAAAGTTCATGTCATTACGAGTTTGTCAACGATGTGCAGTAAAGTACATCATTCAAAATGCTAGAATGTATTATGTGTAAATGGATACTGGTAAACAAATATCACATACAGCATCGTATAGAATTCTGTGTAAACAAGTAAAATCGCTATGTTGCTCTTGACTCCGTGGTCACTGAGAAACGAAAGTAAAGAAACCAGTTCGTTTCACAAGACGAATCAATTACCGCATTCCAGTAACATCAAAATTGTTACGGACCATGTGGTTACACAATTTATAGGCAGTAATAGGTCTGCTATTATACGGTGCACTCCATGAAAGGGCTTTATCAGACGGTGAGATGGAGTGACCTTAATTTTACTTTACGTAATATAATAATATTATGTGACGTGTGTTTTATGATCATATTAAAATATCGCGTATTGTCAAATCAGGGAGGATGTGTGCAGGAAGGGCGGGAATCTTTCACACCATCTACATATACCATCTATATACTCGTACTTCGTGTAAAACACAAAAGTCTGTAGAAATTATTGCAATAAATCGGTCAAATTTATTCTGCTTATTTAAAAAATAAGGCAAGGTTACAAAACATCGGTGGAGTCTCAAGGCGAAATGCTAGTCAAGGAACTTCTTTATTTTACAGTCAAAGTCTGCATGGAAGACCCATGCCGATGCAGATTGAGTTCTTGACAACGTTGGAGTATTCTTCACTCTTACCTTGATCTTACTTGTCTTCACCTATATCTGAATTTGAAACTATGTAAAAGGAAATATTCTGATGCACTTAGGTGAAGGTACTAGCGAAGCACAATGATTACAAAACTGCATTGATAACATTTTTCTTGTAGTGCGGATATATTGACGGCCTATGAGAACTAGTAATCGGCAAATTATAATTGACTATTTTTTTTATATATTTAAAAATAAACAAATTAGACACTTTTATAATAATAAATTTAAAATATTGAAAACCTAATTATAGACAAGTATTTTCCGCAATGATTCATAGGAACAACACTTAAATCATAATATTTTTTTTCTTTTTTTTTGTCGTTAGAAATGCAAAATTATAAATCAGTACATGGCTAATCAATACATTTTGAAAGAAATTATTATGTTGTCGCCCTTGAACATCATAATAAACATATCAAAATATATCAAAATCTTTTGATAAATAATATAACATTTTTTTCTTGAAATATTCTTTGTAAAAATAAAAGTTAAATAGTGTTTTATACTCGTATACATGCATGTCTATAATTGATTGTTTTTATTATACGAATGTATATTAAATATTGCTAATTACTTTAATAATACAAACCGTTTATTTTCAATATATAAAATATATTAGTAACGAATTCCCTATATAAGTTACTAACGCATACTTGAATTGTTTACAGGAATATACAATACATACGTGTATATTATTCATGTTTCCTTACTGTTTTGTGTTTGAATTATAGTATAATAGTTTGGGAACATAGGATTATATGTTACGTATATACTCGTATTATACGGTACGATTGCTTTCTGCGGGAACACAGACTTACAATGTGAAGAAATAAGTACATACGAGTATTAAATATATTATAATCTCACGTAAATTCGATTTCGTGTAAATCGACTTGAGATTAGTGTTTTTTTTTTATTTCAAGTTAATTTATAAACATATTAACTATAAAAAATAAACATGCATAAGTTCAAACTAATGTGTTTTTTAAGACGTTAAAATCCTCATTAGCAGGTTACTTCTTCTACGGTGTTTTCAGGTGCAATCGTTTTAACCCCTTAAGTGAGATACAGGAGCTTTTACTTTTCATAAATAAATGGACAACTAATGTGTAATGAGAGATTTCCTTTTGTAATATAAACTCGATAACACTGATTTCAACTATAGTAATAACTCTATTTTGTTAACATGAACTAGTTGCGCTTTGCATGATGATACTAGGTAGGTACATGTATAGTATTATGTAGTGATTTTTTAATGTCTCCCAAAACAATTTATAAATAACTCAAATAATGTGTCAGTATACTTTTTATTCAAAAATTTGTCAGAAAATGTACAAGTAATAAAATATTCAAAATTTAACATAAATAAGTGCTTTTATATTTTTACAACTTTTAGCTAACTTAAAATATTTCCGAATGGTTGCAGGATGAATAATATTAATTTTCGGTATCTATTATATTAATTTATAATTCAAGTAATAAAACAAATTATTGGCAATTTTATAATTCAAACGCGTTTAATATTTGTGTATTAACAACGCCGTTTTAGGTAGTGTAGGTGAATTGCTTATTAAAAAAAACATCACATATTATTTTTGTAATAAGTTGTTACATTATTTGATTGTGGGTAAGTAACTGTTCGGTGTTTTAACTGTTAAAAATATATCGTATGTAAATTCGCTTGGAATCAGGATATTATTTTGATGACTCTACTACATATATAATTTTGGAAAACTAGAATCTGATTAGAATAGTACAA
This sequence comes from Odontocerum albicorne, assembly GCA_949825065.1. NCBI lineage: Eukaryota > Metazoa > Arthropoda > Insecta > Trichoptera > Odontoceridae > Odontocerum > Odontocerum albicorne. The sequence goes on from OX463838.1 coordinate 31,585,703, forward strand.
GAAAATATTTTGCCTAATCATTAATTACAATATCAAGTATTGCATACATTATGATAGAGAGATAAACGGATTCATGCTGAACTGAATATAGTTTTGAATATGTGCAAAGTGTAGAAATAAGGCAGCAAAGGAGTTAGTATATATAATAAATAATAGCAAATTTATGAAAGATTATTAGAAGTTTCATGTAACAACAAGCTAACATAATATCGTATCTTCTCGGTTGGTTATTGTATTTTAACTAGTTAAGTATTTATCGAAATGCTGTCAAATGATTTGAACTTGATAATGTTGGTACAATGATACGTTATGGTGAATTCAAAGTAGAAAACAGAAACCATACGTGCCCGCCTCCTGACAGTAAAAGTGGAGCTGTCATTTGCGCGTGCAATAACCATTGGCATGCCCATTAGATTGCGATGGCGAGGAGAATACCAAGGACACCTTAACCTACACATAATCATCTCTCGAGAGTGCTTTCTAATGCTAGCACATTTCGTGTGCTGACCCACATTTTTATTAGTGTGACAGACGACAATAACACGAGTTCAGTCATCTAAGCGCGTTGACCGCTTCCTGGTTGCGAATAATCGCGCTATTTCACACAGGGCGACACACCCTCCGCGCAAAAAATATACAATTTGCTTACCTAGGTCTGCTCTGCATGAAATACTGCCCACCGAATATGAACAGCATATAAACTCCGACATAGTAAAATGCGACTGTCCAGTTTTCGGTCATCCATTTTCTCGTTTCTTGATGTATGAATTCATTTTCAAAATTGAAAATATACGAATAATTCGGAGTAGTGACCGTGTCAATGTAATTCATTTTCTAAGGTTCTTTCGAACGAATTTAAGACAATCACATTAATATTTGAAGGAATGTTAAATATCACTAAACGGTTGATGGCACCGTTTTCACCAATTTCACTTATTTACACGTTCCAATCGAATTCGCGCCGGTTAGATAATTTTAACCTCAAATTAAAATGTCTCGATATATAACTACCTAACCTAATATCAGTACGTTTTTGAGAGAAACATAGTTTAATTTTTCGAATAAAAGAAGATAGAATCTAAAAAAGATTCTATAATACCATAGTTTTCGGCGAAACTTGCTTTATTTGAAGCATTCGCCAAGTTATTAGTGAAAACGGTCGCGCGCGAGTCAAGCGCTCGCGACTTCCCGAGGTATTAAAAGCGAATGAATGGGGGAACTGGTTTTGTTGTGCGCATGCATCTGTCAACGATTGGTGACGTCACGCGCATTACGGTGCGTCTACACGGCGGGCAACCTCGCGCCAGCTGGCCATATGCCGCTTGCCGGGGTTGGTTGAACGCAAATATACGAGGGATCAGAAAAATCAATATTTTGTCTCCTATCAAGATTCAAATAATTGATAAAATGAAATATGAATATAAATTAAAATATTCATTGTAATTAAAAAGTATGATATTTGATGCCAAAAGGATTTCATTTATTTCTGATAGATTAGTTGCAATAATAAGATATATCGATTTTAGTCGAAGGTTAACTCATTTTAAATTTGTTAACTTTATTTCAAACTAAAGTTGTATAGCCATTCAATTGCACAAGTTTTTCGCTATTGTATAATGCTTTTAATTAATATTTATTTAACATAATGCAGTAAATGATTAATATTAGTATTATTTATTATGAAAAACAAATAATTCTAGTTAAGTACATAAAATCTATTTAAAGTTATCCTACAATAAATTGTCGTTTTAAAATATAATCCACACAAGGCTTTTAATTTTTGTTATATTTATAAAATTGCTGACCTGCCATTCTTGTTACGACTAATGCCATCTATAGGTGTTAAATAATAAGTTCCACAAAAAAATGGGTAGTTCCATCACTTTTATCTCTAGTGCTTTCATGCGAAAAGGTCTAAAAATATTGATTGCGCTTGCGCCAATAGTAGAAAGCACATGGAAATGTTTAATACAACTTGATCACTAAAATAGATCAAAATATTGTTTGTATTTCAGTATTGTATGAAAGTTGTTTTAAACATTAGTATCGTTTGGAACTTATTTTATGTTAAAAATGGCAATTTTTCCATATAAGTAATAAAGTTTTACCTATTTTGACTCATATATTCGTATAATGTCCGTCTCCCCTACCGAGCAAGTTAAATTTAATAAAAGGATTGATCAAGTTAAGAAGTTTCCATGTGTATTTATTTTAATTATTGTAGTATGTAATCGTCACGGAATATTTTGATTAATTAAATATAAAAGCGTTCAACAAGCAGAAATGGAACTAGTAGAAATGCAATATTCGTCTTTATCCCTTTATTCTAGAGATACAGTCTTAAATAATATTTGAAAAAAATGTAACTAAAGAAAAGGGTTGCCTACTCTTCAATAAGTTTTGAATAAATACTTATTTAGTGACGTTTGTTTGATAAATACGAGTACATCAGTTATTTTTTGTACAAGTACATCAGTTAATCATCTTAGTTAATTTTTGATAAGAACAAAATTATTAAATTTATTACAAGTTGTATGCATTTTATTTTTAAAAATTCTTTGATGTTAATAAATTTGATAACAGCATTTTGTAAACTTTTTCTTATTTTACCGTCTACCAGGTGGCATCCTTAGTGTGTGACTAACCATCTTTAGTGCCTAACCGTTATTATGGTGAAATAATGGTTTATTCGTCACATGAGATACAACATGAGATCTATAATCCTTCTAAGGCATAATTTTTTTGCTTTGCTATACACGCCATTAAAAATGTTCTTTAAAATTCTTCGTCTTTCGTATGATACCCTTCAAAATAGCTGAATTGGTAGTTCGGGCATATTGAAAAGCGTGGGACAAAAGACAATATTGTCTACGACCCCAGTAATCGGGCCTTGGGGATAAGAACTATTGGATTAAGCAAAAAAATCACGGTTCGTCATTGCCCGTGTTGGTAAGAGACTATCGTGCGTAAAGAAACAACAATACTCGCATACGTACTCGGCACGTACAAGTAGTGTTACCAGACGATCTCTTTTACAAGATTGTAATCTTTTTTGAGCATCATAGGAAATCGAACTCGAAACCCCCGAGTGGAAGTCAAACATATACCAACTGGACAACGAAAGTCATCTCTTTAAAATGCAAATGACATTATATAACCTCTTTTTATATAACAAAAAAGAAATATTTAAGTTATAATTCATATTGTTCAATCAATTTTGTCAATTGTCAGGTTCCCACGACCCAGCCTGTAGTAGACACGAAGTGATAAGCAGCGCAATAAATTAATATTTTTGTTAAAACAGACTATGAATCATTAAAAATGTTTTGTCACGAAAGCCCGAAAATATATTTTATACGACGAATAAAGTCAAATTTAAAGACGAAAAAAATATTCATGCGTAGAAGTCTTCATTTGAGATGTAGATCTACAGAAGTATCCTTAAGATACCCTGGACATATCGTGTTACAAATGTGGAAATACTTGATGTAAAGATGTCCCATTTGCAGCTTGGGGTTTATTTTGGAAATAAACTTGTCAGCTAGCTCATTTCAGCGTAAAGTATAGACATGCGTATTGTATTCGAAATAAAATATCTGTCCAATGTCCCCTCATTGTTCCTGCAGATGACTACTCTTTTGGCGAAAATTTTAATTACATTTTCACTCAATTGTGGACTTTCATCATTACTTGACAAATGCAAGGAAATGATACACCCAGGAAATTTCGTCTTCAATAAATTCATTGTTTATCTTACCGTGTGATACGTAGCGCCGTCTTGCTTACAGAACATATTATCCTCGAGATCCATACCTTCCAATTGGGGCCATAAAAAGTTTGTCAGCATTTTGCGATAGCATTCGTCTTTGACAGTAACCGTTTCACTATCCTCATTTAAAAAAAGAACGGCCCAGTGACACCTGCAGTTAAAAAATCACACCATTCTGTAACTAGACGTAGATTTATTGGTTGTCTTTCATACATTTTTGATATTTTCGTTTGAATGAACTCTTCAGCGACACACTGGTCGGTGTATTTGCATCACGAACCGAATCGGGCGGCTGGAGTTTACTGATGAGGCTGCAAATTGCGGTGCCACTTGGCACATAATTTCGACTAAAAATAACACGAAATTTCCTAATCGTATTTTCGACATAACGCTTACTTTCGTAAAAGGTTTGTAAGGTGATGACAGATGTCAAATAAAAAAAATAAGGTCCGACGATTCGAAAATGGCGACAAATTTAAATCCCCAAGTTTGAAATGGGTCAACCTACATATGGTAACATAAGTATAGAGAACTGTGAAAGTTCGCAATTTGCTGTATCTTGGTCACAAAATTATCTTACAAATATTATTGTCATTATTTATTTTGTAGTGTAAGGCAATTGATATAAGTGTGACTTTAAAGCTTACTCGAAACAAACAGGATTCCAGTTGGATTGAAATTTATCAAAAAACTTGAATAAACATTTTCGACGTTTTAAACGTTAGTTTCCTTCTTCTTTTTTTCAAAGTGCCGTCTCCTAACAGAAGTTGACCACCATCATGACAATCGTTATTACGCTCACAGCAGCCCGGAAAAATTCAGTAGATCTGCACCCAAACCACTCCTGCAAGTTCTTTAGGTAAGAGATGGTGCATCTTCCTCTACCTCGTTTACCTGTTGTTTTATCCCTGGATGATCAGTTTTGAGTTATAATGTATCTTGCTTGTGGCATTCATTATGTGATCGTATATTACAACTTACAAACCTTCACGCTCTAAGCAGTGGTCGATCCTTATACACATATGTTACGTGCACGCTCTTCCACACTTGTAACACGATCTGTCTGGGGAATCTTGAGGATACGTCTGTAGATTCACATCTTAAAAGCCTGTCGATTTCTATAGACAGATTTTTTCCATCTTCAAATTTGACTTTATTCTTCGTATAAAATATATTTTCAGGTTTTTGTGAAAAAAATGCATATTAATTAATGGTCCACTTATACAGAAATGTAAACAGTGAACTGCTTACCACTTAGTGTCTAATACAGGGGGGGTCATGGGAACCTGATGATCGTTAAAATGAAATAAACTATATGAAATAAAGCTTAAATATTTATTTTTCGTTATACGTATATAACAATTCACTGATTTTTTAACAGCACATTTATCAAATACCCTTCACCAAATATGGTGAAGGATATTTGATAAATGTCCTGTTAAAAATATTCTACACTACTCTAGTATGTCGCGCTGGTTTCGCATCGCTGCACGATGTTGACTAGTAGTGTCAGTTCTTCCTGAATAGTGGCTTTGAGTTCAGTAATATCCCTAGGTTTATGGATGTGCGTTTGAGACATAAGGTAACCTCAAAGAAATTAGTCACATACTAATAAATCTGGAGAACGTGCCGGTTTCCTTAATTTCAAAATTACGTAACCTTGAAGTACCGTCATGGATGTTCTGGCAGTATGCACTGTTGCCTGCTTCACTGGCTTAATGTTTGGTGTGGTTCTCACGATGTGCGCGGGACCTGATGTTTTCTTTTCCGCTGCATAAGTAGTTGATCGAATGTACCGTATTCATAACTAAATTGTGTTTCGGCGAAGAACAGTAGCATGACATGGAATGTTGAAATGACGACGGAATAATCGTAGCGTAATCACAAAAGAGTCACAATTTGGAAAAAAAAATGTTTCACTACGAACATACAATGTAAAGCAGCTCCATTGCCACTAAAATGGCTTCCGTTATGCAAGCGCACTATACTCGAAAGTCCGCTTCCCGTCTAAATGTCAGTGTTGCCAATCTATTGCACTTTAAAGCTCCTCAGATTCCCATGACCCCCTTTTTAGTGATCCTATAAAATAATACTTACATAGTGCATTCAAGGCATGCGCTAAAAGAAGCGCACTCCTTCTGAAGAGCTGCAAAGTAGCACCGCTATTACTTTTTACTTAGCTGCTTGAGTAGCATGCTACTTTAGATTGAAAAATAGCTGTAACAGTGCAACTTTCTCAAACTAATTTTAACAACACTACATATCGAACGCATCGAGCCAAGTGAGCGTAATCATTATTCAGCAAATATGACATGAGGGCGTAACTGTCGTCATACTATTTGGCGACATAAGCAAGACGAGCTACTTAAGCCCCCAAAAATTGCTAGCTTTGATTTGTAAGTTTCGTATAAAAATGCGAGTTAATAATCAATCATGCATATTATTTTGTAAATACAAAAGAAAATATTTTTAAAACCACAAATAATTTTTAACTTAAGGACACTTGGTTTAATGCATACCTTCGCCATATATTTTTTTTTGTTTCTCACTTGTTCTGTTTTAAAGTTTGGTTGTATATCTAGTTCTTTTGCAATGTCAGTACAATCACTCAAAACTTATTGAAAACCCTCTTCACGTCTGAAGTCCACAAGTTAATTCTTAGCCACTTGCTTATTGCTTATATTGTAGCTGAATTTAAATCAGCTTCCATATTTTGTAGTAGATTGACTTCAAAAGGATGTTGTACCATGTGACAAGCTATACTAAAAGTTAAACGTACTGATCGCACTAGCAAGGATCTTAGCTCCAATTCAGAAAGTATTTACAGATGCTTGATCGAAGATCTCTATTCGAACATCATAAATGTTACCCCTACAGACGCAGCCCACCACGAGGAATAAAAACTTTATTGTTTACTGCGAAAATTTTGATATATATTGTGTCTAAATTATCTTACTATTGATACAAAAGATTATTTCGAAATTGAGCAAGTTTCATTAACTTATATCCATTTAAGAACTTAAAATTTTACGTTCATCTTATCAATTTTTTTCTTGATATTTAATTAACCCATAACCAGATATTTTAGTGCCTAGGTCAAACATTTGAAAACGAGCCCAAACGATAAGGTTTTTTTTCTAAATACTATTGGAACGGGACAATTGTTATAATGTTTTCATATAATTGTATAAATAGCGATTTTTTTATTTAAAAAAAAACACCCACATAGTCTTAAAAAAAGTGAAAATTTGGGACATTTTGTAACTTGACCGGATAATATAAATTAACAGATGAAAATTTTAATGTGAAGCATTTATAACTTGATTTTTTGAACTATCAGAACGGCAAATTATCAAAAACTTGATCGAAATATATTTTTTTCGAAATTAAATGTTAACTAGGGAAAATAGCTATATCTGACTATACATTTTGATGACTCAATTGTTAGGATAAGTTATTTAAAGCTTTGTATTTCAAATAAAAGTTCTTCCGCATTAAAATCGGTTTTATAGTCAAATGTCAGATTGACCGCTACTTTTGTAGATCTTTTAAGCTAATAAATTAAAATTTAAAACCCAAATGAAATTTTTATTTTAATTAGAACATTGCCGTGCTTAGAAGTCATTTTTAATACTTTTCATAATCTAAGGATTTTTAATAATCGAAGCTATTTTCCTTTTCGCCGACCGATTTTGATGTCCTTCAAACATCTCTCCTTGTCCTGACTGATACTTGACGCTTTTTTGCCTGTTTGGTATATCTACATGTAATTAACTATCGTGACATTTAAATTAGGCGACTGTATATTATTGAACATTATTTTGGCAAACTTAACTTTGCTTAGTTTGATTACTTGTCTCTTAATGGTTCATTGACTTTGTTTTCTTTCATAACTCACTGTTCAATATTTCTTTTCACTTGTACGTCATCTGAAAACATACATTTTTCACACAAGTTATATAGCATTTATTTTTCCTGTCTGACTATTCCTATTTTTTAAGTTTTACTTAGTGTATATAATTACGAGTTTATATCTATGCATATAATTTATATTTTCTCAGTCCGATTTTCAATATTTTCGTCCATGATACACCCTCAGGAGTAGCCATATAAATTTCCTCTAGGCCTCCAGGGAATGAATATTATTGAACACTCTTCCACGATGAGACAGACAGACTAGACTATTCCACATGAGCACAACGAGGAATCAATGAAACTGCATCTATGCAAAGTGTGTGCATTGCAACCATGGCCACATCTAAGACGATTCAGAGTACATCATAATCTTCGTGGCAGGTAAAATCCTCGGAAAAGTATGTTAGAATCATTCACAAGATGGAGATTCTATTTCTGTCGACATGTTTCTGGTGATCTCATATTTCTCTGAGTCAATCGTTGTCTCTCGATTCAGAAAGGTCGTCAGGTCCAGAAAGACGGAGGATAAGAAACACCGATATGCATTGAAAGTTTTTCATTTAGACACATCCCCTGATACTCCCTCATTGAAATATCTTCACGTATAGATTAAGAGAGAGCAGCAACAAGATGACCCCACGGCCTAGTTGGCAAGACGTATTTCTCTCAACCCGGAGGTTGCGGGTTCAAATCCCGTTGAAACCTATGTTTAAAAAAAGGATTCCATTCTGGTTTTCACTTAAGGCCTCTTTAACATCTTTCAGGTTGGTTGGAAAAGATTGCCATATGACAATAAGCCTGCCAGGTTGTACTGTATACAACGAAAGTATAATACAATACAATATAATACAACAAACACCGGAAGACATTTCCAAAGAGTTGATTTTAAACTGCTACGGACTATCCGCAGTATGTGGGTGATTCTAAGCCAAACGGAGGTAGAATATTCTTCTACCGTTATTACACTTTCGTTGTTTACATTATAACCTGGCGGATTTATACCATGGGGCAAACTCTTTCAATCAACCAAATATGACTTTAAGTAAAAACCATACTGATCCCCAATATAAAAAAAATGATTTCCAAAGGGAATCGAACCCGCAACCTCCAAGGTTTGGAGAAAGATGTCTTACCTCGGATACTAGGTTTACGGGCCACGGAGGTCGTCCATTGTTGTTTTTTTTTTAGATAAATACAAGAATAAATAAATATAACGTCGTCACGGCATCACCCCGTGACCATTGCGGGGTGAGGGGGGGGGGGTGATAAATATAAAGAAAGAGAGAGAAAAAGTAAATCTTCACACTCTTCTATTCATACACACTACTTTTGCTTATTCTACATGCATACGTTTTGTTATGCATAATCATCGATTATTCATGTTTTTACAAATAGGCAAATGGCAAAAAAGAGATAAAAGACCATGCGCTACACACATGACAGAAAACATATGTGTACATCAAAATATATTAATATTGAAGATTATTGAAATCAGGTTTACACAAATAAATGGCCTTGTACTTGGCACACGATTACATTTTTTTTTAAATTATTTACTTTTGATCAAATATTGTTTTGATTTATTTAGTTTTTCTTGAAATCCAAGATCACGATACTCGTATTCTGGTGCAAATTTCAAAATCATTATTTTTTTACGTCGTTTCATAATAGTTGCAAAACAGTAGTATAAAATTAAATAAAATACTAAGTTTATGTTTTACAGCCTAAAAACAAGTTTCGCGCAAACATGTTCTATAGTATGTATGTATTTGAGTCGGTCCAAATCAAATTAAAATAGCTTGTACGGATTTGGGAAATTCTTTAGCAGTTTTATGATTTTATGATTATGCTCAAAAACATTATTTCGAGAGTCTGTTATATTATCTTATAATTTTGTCTCTGCGCGCCTGATATCAACCTGCCCACGGGGGTAGGTTGATATCAGGTCAAAGATATGTTATCATTTTTTATCGAATTGCTGAAGCTTTTATCTCACACATAAATAAATTTAAAAAATATAGTGGTTTGAAAATCAAGATAAGTTAGAAAGCTTCACATAAAACTTGTTAGAATAGAAATAAATTCACAGATAGAAATAAAATACAGATAAGTATAGAAGTGACGTGACATCAGTTTTATAATATAATAGCATCGTCACGTAAAATTTAAATAGTCGGCAGTGGTATTCAAAAAATGAATACCATAATTAATATTATATTTTATTCATCACAAAATTGTTTAAGAAGGGTTTATTAAATCTCTAATATTATCCATAGAACTGTATGGAGTGGAAATATGAACGATGAGAAAGGATAAAAGAAACATGATAGATGCCAAAGCATCTCAAGAGATGTGGTGGTGGAGTTGGATGCTTCGTATCTCATGGACGACATCGTATCCCATGCACCAACTTATCTTTAATATCATCCAAGTTTTAGACAACATGCAGGAAAATCCTAACAGACTTTTGGGCAGAAAGAAGTCTCGAGAAGCTCGTCACGGGGACAGTTGAAGGAAAGCTAGTAAGTCCAGGATCGGTAAGGATAGATACAAGTGATGCACTAAGTTTCAGAAATAGCATAGGACCATGACGCTCAGCATTGAGTACGCGACGAATGAGAATAAAATATGAACTCCTACTCAATAAACAAAAATCACAATTACTGTGAAATCATGAAACATACACGTTTTTTTCGTATGTGTTGAAATATTTTCGATTCGTTATTTTTCGCAAAATATTCATCGTAATCTGCGCTTTTCGTCAAGTCACGAGGTAAGGAGAATACGACCTTTATCTCTTTCTGGATGTCTTTTTCGGTAGTATGTAAGAGGCAAATATGCGCAAATAAAACTCCAGGATAGGCCGTTCTTAAGCTTTCCCCCAAGTCTCGGGGCTTTTAGATTAACCCCCTAACGTCCTTAAAATAAACGAATATAAGAGTTGTAGATCCCCTCAGAGTTGGCGTGAAGTATCAAGCTGTGGACCGATCTATATCAAGATTTTTATGACATATCTGTGCTTAAGAATGAATACACGTACAATGAAAAAACAACGGTTTAATTTTGATTTTAAACAAATCGTTTATTGTCAGTTAGTATTTGAAAATTAATTATCCTTTTTTATCGTTTCATGAAAAAATATTTTATGATTTTATATTCACTAAATTGTTTTAAAAATAATATGTAAAGCTTAAGTTATTTTAAAATATAATTTGCATAGGCTTATCAATCAAAGTACATAATAGATGATACATTTTTAATAACATAATTAGCTTTATTCACATTATAATAACAATCATTGATTATCATTATAATAATTAAGTCGCGAAAATGGTTACTTTTAATTAAAGTTAAAAGTATAAAATTACAGATTAACATAAACTTAATCTTTAAAAAAATAACAAAATTAAAGTACAGTACCCGGCGGTAAGTAATACACATCGGGCTTAAGAAAGAGACTGTCGGCCATAATCGGCTAAATTCGGCTTTGTAGAGCGTCGTCTCTGTCACACGATGACGGCCATAATGACTGATAAATCGCGACGGAACACGTGTATGAATGACAGAGATGACGCTCTACAAAGCCGAAGTTAGCCGATTATGGCCGACAGTCTCATTCTTAAGCCCGATGTGTATTACTTATCGCCGGGTACTGTACGTAGTGGAGAAATTCAAACATATACCAATCTTAATAATTGCAGAGCACATTTTTAATACTTATTTATTTGTTTACATAAAAATATATTTATTTGTTTATATAAAAAGTGTAAACGAGTTACACCCTTAAAACGTAACCATGTGTAAAATGATGTTCAAAATTTTAATAAAAAGGGTTGGAATCTATAAATTTGAGTCAAAGGATGCAATGCACTTAATTTTTCAGCTTTTTTTCATTTCATTTTGAAGATCTTCCTAAGGGTTTCCCAAAGGGTATCACGTATTTTTCTAATAGGCTGATAACTGTCTAGAAAGCTACTGTAGAAAATTCGTGAACATTTTTAAAGGTTGTTTAATTTATAGAAGATTGCGAAAATACACTAAATACCGCTTCAACCAAACACTTTTCGTATAAATATTCGAAATATCCGATCTTCACATTTATATTACAAGCCGATATAGCAATCTCTATAATGGCTTGTAATACGTTATAAATGTGAAGACCGAATACAGAAAACATCTAACATCAAAATTCATAAAAAACCCAACCCACATTTTACCTCTTCTGATTTAATTGAGGAAAAATGTAACCGGATTTTATAGGCACGTATAGAACAAATTGGTTTCAAGACTGAATTTATATAACTGGCTTGACATTTTTGCACATACGCGATTAAGGTATATTTATTCAATATTTAAAAACACCAAAATATGTTTTTTGTAAGTTGGTTCGTTTTTGCATACATACGTCAAATGAAAAACTATCAAACGTCTCGCGTGTTTTTTTATCGTCAGATTAGTTTAAATCGAAAATTGGGTACAGTGTTTAAAATATTGATATACTAATATCCTTTCCTAATGTCCTCATTCCTTACACTGCCATAGATTATTTTTTACGCATTCAACGTAACGCTCTCATTTTTACCGCATTTATATCATTTTATTGCCATGTCCAAGCTAGCTTTGCTTTTTTGAAATGTTCCGTTCAATCATTCCACTCATTTCAGTTAAATTTAATTGATTATTAAGATGTATAGATTTATGTAAATATATATCATATGTATGAATCACGCGCAGAATTGTTTGCGATACTAAATCAATCAAATGTTTAAAAAAATAGATGACACTTTTCTCACATACGAGCATAAATCATTCCACACTTAAAAAAAATGAATATATCAACAAGAGTTGAAGATTTATTAGCATTGACATTTATTATTATTCGATGTAGTGGTTTAAGTATTTATTTATTTTATTTAATATTACTCAGTGAAAAAACTTCATTTTTAAAGAATATTACACCGTAAGATTATTATTCTAAAAGTGCATGACATTTTTGTGGAAAAATCTCCCAGTATTTCAAAAGGGATGGACACTGGAGTCTTGCGTCCTAAAAACGATAACTTCGACCCGAATCATAGTCTGACTTCACACTAAATATATACATTACATCACGCCATTTCTATGTTGGGGTAGGCCGAGAGGACAGAGCGCCATTTTTTCTTGACTCGATACACATCCTTAGCCTCTTCTACATCCATAGACCTCATACAATTTTTACAACTTTCTAAGTTTACTTCTTTCAAAATAGAATTCACTTGATCTAACCATAGTTTCCTTGGTCTTTCTCTCATACGCCTTCTACTCACATCTACACTGTATATTTGTTTTGTTAGTTTTTCTTCATTCATTCGTTCTATATGACCAAACCATCTCAACGTGCTCTTATTCATCTTACTTAACACATCAGCCTTAAGTTCACATTCATCCCTTATTATTTCATGTCGTATTCTGTCATGTATTGTCACTCCACGTGTTCTTCTGACATCTCTAGAGCATTTATTCAGCTTCTCTCAGTCTTTTGCCACGTCCATGACTACTAAATCTTAATGAGTTTTGTTATTGAATAAATATTTCAAGTAAAATTTTCTACAAATTAATAAGTTTAGAGCGTGGGAGGTGACTCATGAAATTTTACAAATTTTAATGTAAGAAATTATACAAATCATGAAACTTTAAGGTAAGAAGTATTTAGTGTTTAGTCCGGACTTTGAATTTGAGCTTATGTGTTGACAATTATTGTTACAATTTAATACGTCGGACGAATAACGATGAATAGTTAAGTAAATGTATCAATAGTAATATTAAGTTGATTTTGTGTGTTCTCGGAAAGGAACAAATTTATAAATCCTTACGAAGGGTTGAGAGTTTTCAAACTATTGTTTGCTAGGATATACAGAAACATGTTAATATAAATATAATTTTAAAGCATGTTTACTCGTAGCATTTTAAAAATGTGCTCCCTTTTAAATTCGTTCAGTGCCCGACGTCTTTAATTTATTATTGATTACTTGACATGCATAGTGCATCAGTCTGCTTCTCAAATCTGTTGTGGGTGAGAATTATTTGTTCGAGTACATTTGCCGTAAGGAAAGAATAGTGTAGAAGGGTGACCATGATTTTTTTATTTATTATATATTCAGATTATTTAGTTTATTTATTCATTATTCATTTAAAAATACAGAAGTGGTTTTTTTGTTTAGAATAAATAAAGTTTGAAAGAAGCAAGAAGTTTTATTTATTTCTAACAAACCTTATATTTTATTTACAAATACACAATGGAAAGTTTTAAAGAAATATAAATCTTTATTTGCTTTTTTTTAGAAACGTATTCGTTAAGAAACACAGTATAGAAATTTTATGAAACATAACAATACAACAAACAACATAAAAATACAAAAAGAACTTAATTTATTACACATAAATAAATTTAGAAAAGAAACAGTCTCATTTTATTTCACAAATAAAATTATTCACAGTCTGATGATGAATCACTATCACTTGCTTCGCTTACATATATGGTCAAACATGATTTCTCTTTCCCTATATGTCTTTCACCTGGCTACATATTCTGTTCCACTCTTCAGACTTTATGAAAGAAACTTTTTCTTTTACTAATTGATCCACTGTATTCAATGTAAACTGTACATTTCTGGAACCAACATACCCTTTGACAGAGGTCAAATAGGCAATTGTCTTTGGTTTTCTGCCATTTGTATCCGCATAGATTTTACAGCCTCCCTCAGTTTCGTTTCGCCATTGGAAAAAAAATTGATTCCCGTAAAATTGGTAATAATTTTGAGATTGTCGGCAGTACTTTTTGATTTATGTGAAAATCATAAATGCATCTCTTAATGAAGCACTCATCAAAATTGTCGATCTGTATTGTATTTGCCCGATTTCTTTTCTTTTTTGGTGACTTGGTGACATCTTCTTTCCTAGTGTTTTATTGGAATATATAACCAATTTTATGGAACTTGTGATATTTACGTGGCCTTTGAGACTTCAGCGATAAAAAACCAAAACATTGATGTTCTAAAAAAAGATACAATAGCAAAGAAAAGATATAAATAGAGTTTGAATTATTACTAGAAATCATGGTGACACAATTTTTTTACTCCATGACACACTGATATTTGAAACTGACCAATCAGCACACAGGAGTTGACTAACACAATTACACGATCTGTGTACCTACGCTATAGTACAATACAGTAACAGGTTCTTTCGTTACGACGCGTGGACTCTCGCATTGTTTACTTTTCTTTTCATTTTCTTATTTCACCTGTGTTTCGTATTGTAAAGGCATTAAGATACCAAACATGTTTGTATCATATTTATAATAGATTCTATGCTATACCATTAGATAAAAAAAACAGTATACACTATACTTTTCCCGTCGTCGTTGCTGGGCCTTGTAGTCGAGGATCCCTTCCCCACTCCAACGTCAATCTTGAGCTGCACTTCCACGTTGATCATGTGATCTTCTGTGGAAAAAATAGCCCGATCCTAGATGAGCACTCCCTCACACAGATGTCACAATTATGTGGATCCTGCTGAGTCGCCTGACAATGCTGACGCATGTTCGCAGCACGCTGACTGTTTCTCACACGCCTAGCCATTGAGACGTCATCAGTCCTTCCTCCACGGTCCTGAGCCAACTACTCCTCAGGCGCCCCGCACAAAGTCAGCGACTCTCGAAGACTGTCCTTATAGCGCTTTCTCTTTTCACCAACCCTTCGCTGTATTTATTCTAAATGTGTTCTTATTACTTGTGTATATTTATAAAAGTCTACACGTGAGCTATTTTAGTTTTAAATATAAATATGTCTGGAACACCATAAAATGTAGAGGTCATTATAGAATATGCCAAGCTTTGGTGATATTTTTGTTAAAATTTTAAATTTGAATAAGAAAATAAATTATGAATAAAAACATTAAAATTCAATAGTATTAGTTTTTCAATTGCACAAAAAATGTGTTATATTTTGACATAACAATTTATTTAAATTATGACAATATTTTTGCCATTTATATTCCATTTAAATGTGTATGTATTATAATATATTTTATAAGAAATAGTGGAAAATTTTCATTAACATTGAAAATGGAAAACTGTGTGATTTCCGTGGTTTAAGAATTACTGTTGAGCAAATAGGTCACACAAATTAAATTGTATAAACACGAATTTGGCATTATAAAGGTCACATGTTGATGTTGACCATGAAACTAGTAATCAAACGTTTTAAAAATCATGAATTTTAAAATAATGAGGGAAACAATGGAAATAAAATGAACTCAGACAATATTTCGCCTTCTAATAATTGACGGATTGAATAATTTAAAAGTCAGTCGCTTATGCTTTGTTTAAAGACGTGTCCTCCGAAAGATGTGTATACTGAAATAGAGTGGTCTCAGAACGTAAGCTACCTTATTGAGGTAAGTTTAACAAACGTATCCAGTTATTTTGATTGGATTTGATTTGCCTTATCATATGCAATGTACTTCATTCCAACTATCGTAAGGCAGTTTATGTATAATAAATTATAAGTTTTCAAGAAATATATTAGATTAATACTTTTTAAGATACGCATATGATAAGCGAGACCAAAAGCACTCTCAATGTTTGTCTTGCTATCCTTCCACTAGTTATTCTAGTGAAAGAAATTATATAATATATAGTATATACGGAGCGTGATCAAAGCCACACCCAGCACCATCACCATAGGAGGGGACTTCGATCAGTAAACGACGATGTAGGAAAATAACAACTCTGCCGAAATTATATAAATATGTATAATAAATGATAAGCTTACATGTTTCAATTAATTTTAAAAATAAATTAATTATGCATTATTTTCAAAATTTCAGGCTTAATTATATATTTTTATATATAATTTAAAACACTTTCTTTTTCATCATTTATTTATTGTTAACGGTTGGTCTTGAAGTTTATCCTAACTGAAGAGATAGCTAATCAATCAGCCTTGAAACCGGTAGGCCCGTTATTAAAAAATGCAGATGAAAAACAGTGTTTTCAGTTCTTCAAGAATAATGCATTACCTCCACTTTATGTATTACCTTCACATGTGAGCCATAATATTTACTTACTGACAATGTTAATAAATATTTCGTTCGCAAATAATGTACATATGTTTTTTACTAAAAGCTTATAAAACTACGAGGGTATTCTTAAAACCATCGGTACACCATAAACAATGTTTAATATCGCATTACCAACATGTTGTAAAAACAATGCAATATTTCCTAACTTAGCTGCGAATTCCTTCTTCAAAGGAAGCTTTGCTGTTTTGTTATGAAGATGGTCTTCTTTGTGGTTGATTTTTCTCTTGTCTTCTTCCATATGTTTGGTAGTGGTTTTCATGAAGGAATACATGTAACAGGCCGGAGAAGATCCCACTGTATGGATCTTGTGAAAGACGCCAGTCTTGACAAGAATGCTCTCGCCTTTGGTTAAATGTGTGGCTCTGCATTTTCCAGGTACCCTGCCGACACTTTTCTTCTTCTTGGAGATATTACTTTCGTAAAACACCTGCCCCTCGAGCACTGTTAATGATACATTAGACGTATCGGTTGTTATGTAGTTTTCCAGGTATAAACCTGAAACAATGATTATTTGAAATATATCTTGTAATATAAATCCAAAAAATAAACATTTAAAAAAAATATATAATAATATTTTTAATACAGAAATTTATGAGTACATATTTAATTTTCATGTCAACCTGTGATATTTTTTAATTATAAATTATTATTTTTATGAAACTTATCACACACCCGCCTGAGCCCGGCAGACGGAGAATTTGAAGGCTCGAGTCTGGCCGACAATATTTTTTACTGAAGCCCTAATCGGACAATTTCTCCATAATTTGGTGTTTTCTTCGTTTCATAAAAATATTTATTTATAGTAAAAGTTTATAATTTTATTGTAATTCATAATATTATTTTTTACTACACATAGTAAATTTAAAATATTAAATGGAGGAGCTTTATAATTATTATCTGTGGCACGATCTTCAAAACTAAGGGACTGATTTGAAAGATAAATCAATCGTTTTGAGTTTTTAATTAGCTCCGTACTGAATAGTAATTCATCCCATACTATCCTGCATTTTCAATATGTGTTTTATGAATATAGGATTAACGTTTGGGATTAATACATAATTATTTCTTTATAACGTACCACTTTGTTCGTACAAACATCGAAGGTTATTACTAATATGAATTTAGATAGTTTAAAGGGTCAATTGTTCACGACAAAATTAACTTGGGCATTTGCCATACAACAAGCTTTGTTAGGACAATATAGATATTACTTTGCCTACGCATGTCCGTTTGCTTGATCATAAGTGAAAGACATGACAATCTAAATGATAACAAACAAATACCTTCTGAAGACGCTATTAAATTACTATTGAGGAGCAGAAGATAGATTAAATGAAGAACGGAGTAGGTATTGAGAAATTACCAGGAAAATCTGCCACAAAAAGAACATCAGAATAATTGTTCCACGAGTAGATGTGACTCTGTATGTCCGCCATCTTCCGCCGCCACCCACTGAGGTCCGAGAGCAGAGGCATAAGCCACTCCACCTGCCTGAAGGGAGACCACGTCACATTCAGCAGGTCTATGTTTGGATTGAACATCCTTTGCTGGAATCTTCCATTCAGCGAGCACCAAACATCGATAAATATCGAAATATTTTTAGACCTTATCTCATTCCGCTGTTCCTGTTCTTCGTCTTCGTAATAAGAAACTTTTTCCTCGTCATCATAAAACTGGTTTATTTTGTACGTTGGAGTGTTGGGCATCGCTGTTATTTTATTGTCAAGATTTTTGGCCAAAGTCCTCTGCAAGCACCGCGCATACTGATACATCATGTCCCCATGCTTCGACCACCTGTCATTAGGAACCCAAGCTTCAGGGTCTATAAACATTTCGATTTTTTTATCTTTGTCCACTACTTTTACTAAAACCAAAATTGTGTCCCAAGAATGGACCATCATGTCCCAGGAATAACCATACAATCCATTGGTCCAGTTGTTGAATCCCTTGAAAAAAAAAACATATCTTGGAATAAACAAAGACTGCGGGTGGAAATCAACCGTTTTCGAACAGGGAAATCAACCGTTTCGAACATAAACTATTCATCGTAAAATTGTAAGCTTACCAAAAAATAAAAAAACCCAAAGCAGGAACCTTACAGTACAGAAGAAATTTTAATTGATATACATATTATACATTATATTTGACTTATCACATATTTCTCGATATGCAAATTTTATTTCCTAAGTTACCAGTGTATTTAAACAATGAATAAATTTTATAAACCATAAAATATTTCTGATAACTTTTTCGATAATCCTAATAGGCAAATTTTTTTTTTTTTTAATATGAAATAAAATGTGAAAATAATGAAAACAAATCGTTATTCTCAAAACTTCCTCAAATGCGTTTATTACAAATATAATAAATTGTTTTAAATTGCAAAACTTAAAAAATATTATTCTATTAATCTTTCATATTTATTTTTCAATCAAAAAATATTTTGACTACATATGTAAATTGTAGAATTATGTAAACATTTAAAGAAATAAAATAAAATTTTAAATAAGCACAGGCTTAAATTTACAATATTATATTTTAATCAATTATTTTTATTCAGTTCAACACATGGGAAATAAAACCGTGAAGGTAACATATATTTATATAGGATTCAGGAAGAAAAAGACATTGTTGACCGTGATGATATGTTAAATGCTTTTTGACATTTAAAAGATGCACGTATTTCTGTTATGCTGAACTGTATGTTTCTAATCTGTCTTGTACTTTCTGTTATGCTGAACTGTATGTTTCTAATCTGTCTTCTCTTGCTGAACTGTATGTTTCTAATCTGTCTTGCACTTTAAACTTGCATCCTTATGTATACTACTCACTGTCCAATAATAAACACTGCTATTTGACGATTCATTTGATGTTTTCCTCTTGACTGTAGCGGAGTTCTGTAATACTCGTATAGTGTCTCAAAGTAAACTAACACCGTTTATTCATTGTTTTGTAAGAGTATCATATATAGCAACCTAGCGGGCTTATTGTCTTAATGTGATTATTTTTATCAAACAGAAGGCTATTAAGAATTCTGTACGTGACAAACAGGAACACTTTTTTCATGATTGTGGTTAGGAATGTAACCCGAAATCCTCGGATGAAAGTAAAATATTTTACAAGAAGTACTAGTACAAAGATATTTTACAAGAAGTACTAGTACAAAGATATTTTACAAGAAGTACTAGTACAAAGATATTTTCCGCGAGATTTATCGACAAAGTAAATATTTTAATAATTGAATGTTTATTTTAACTTAAAAAATACGACAATATGTCCTAATGCCGTGCCGTGCCGTGCCAGATTCCAATATGTTAAAATAAGGCAGAGAAGAAATCTCTACCAAATCTCCCTGTCAAGCCTTTATGTATGGTATAATAGTATTGAATAATCGGAGCTGTACTCAGTATCCGCGGGAAAATTGTAATTTTCTTTCTGAGGATGCACTATTCCTGCGAGATGGTACCGACAAGATCCTTTGTATATCAACGCATCATATGTTTCGAGTACATGATTTGTGTTGTTCAATTGGTTCGACTTTGGAACAATCTTCCTAGCTCAACCATATGTGCTACATCCATATAAATGTTTAGTTTTTCACAAAATATCCCTCATCCCTAACAATAACCATCCTTATTTTCCTTGAGGTTTAATTTTTATTATTTTTACTCTAATACGAGTATATTAACTAAGTAACTATATAGATACCGATATCATACACGGTCATGGAAAGCGATAATTTCGAAACAAGCTGATTGATTGGAAGAAATTGCTTTAAAGCATATTAAATCCGCCAGATGCATTTATATGAAAGTGATAAAATATCTAAATGTACAGGTTATCCTCGACTTACGACCGAGATACGTTCCTGGACTTTGGTCGTAATTCGAATTGGTCGTAAGTCGAATTTCATACAAAATATGTATGTACTTACATATTAAAATAAAACATGTGTATTTATTTATATTTTTTTATTGTTAAATTTATACTTATTTATTAATACAAAATAAAATATTTACTTCATTAATATTTAAAATCTTTCGTCATCTGTACTTATATAAGTACATATGTACAATCCATTGGCTCATCAACAGTAGTGGAAGAAGAAGCAGTAGTAGTCTTTTTAAAAAACATATCCAATTTTAGTTGAGGTGTTTGTTGTTTTTTTTCCCTGTATATTTCTTTGTAGCAAGCAAGATCTTCCCGAATACGGCGGTTTATACTAAAAAATCTTTCGTTATCCGAATCCATTCTTGCAAATTTTTGCATTACTTGGTCAATTTGAAGGAACGCTGCTTCCATTTCTTTCAATACAATTTTTTTTGGAGATTCCAAGACCATTTCTTTTTTTTTAGTCTCTTCGTCAACCCTTTGATTTTCGATGCATAATAATTCTTCATTTGTAAGATCTTCCAAATCATTTTCTATAAGTTGGTCTATGTCTTCACGATCAATATTAATATCAAGTTTCTTGCAAAGCTCTACAATGAGATTTGTAGTGTGTTCAATTTCATTTTCTTTTTCAAATTGCGACTGAGTTATGTTTTCGAAACGTTTAGTAAGCTTTTTCCATATTTCATACATGCACGATGATGTGACCTCTTGCCATCCATTTCCAATATTTTTAATTGCTTGATGAATATTAAAATTTTTCCAAAACTCTTTAAACGTTTTTCCCTCGTCAAGCGCTACTATTGCTTGGGCAAATGTAGTTTTTAAATAATAAGCTTTAAATGTGGCAATAGCTCCCTGGTACATGGGTTGCAAAATACTGGTGGTATTAGGGGGTAAATACACGATTTTAACGTTAGGATGTAAATTTCCGATATGTGGTGGATGTCCTGGTGCATTGTCTAGTATTAAAAGTATATTGAATGAAATTCCTTTCTGATTACAATATTGTTTTACTTCTGGAATAAATAAATTCAAAAACCAGTCTTCAAAAATAAATTGTGTCATCCACCCTTTTTTGTTTGAGCGGTAATATAGTGGTAACATATCGATATTGATTCCTTTGAGGGCTCTCGGCTTTTTAGAGTGATAAATCATTAATGGTTTCAATTTATATCCAGCAATATTGCCACCCAATAAAAGTGTAAAACGATCCTTAAATGCCTTGAAGCCTGGCATACTTTTTTCTTCCTTATTAATGTAGGTGTACGCTGAGGCATTTTCTTCCAATAGAGCGCGGTTTCGTCAACATTAAAAATTTGTTCCTTGGCGTATTCTTCTTTCCTAATCAATGTGTCAAATATTGTATTTCGATAAAATCTTCAGCAGCCTTGTAATCGGCACTAGCTGCCTCTCCACTTATTTTCACATTTTGACAATTCGCCCGTTTTTTTAATCTCGCAAACCAACCATTACTGGCAGTAAATGTTTGCTCGTAGTTAGTTCGCTCCTTTAATTTTAGGTTTTCAAAAAGGCTCAGCGCCTTTGTCTTTATGGTCACAAGGCTAAGGGGGATTTGTTTTTTTTATCAAATCTTCCATCCAAATCACCAATAGTTTTTCCATTTCGTAAATGGGTCCAAGTTTTTTTTTTGTTATTATTG
Source organism: Odontocerum albicorne (assembly GCA_949825065.1). Classification (NCBI taxonomy): domain Eukaryota; kingdom Metazoa; phylum Arthropoda; class Insecta; order Trichoptera; family Odontoceridae; genus Odontocerum; species Odontocerum albicorne. Next base: position 31,608,064 of record OX463838.1, read on the forward strand.
TAGATTTTATGGATATTGCTCCTTTAACAGCTTCACTGATACTTAGTTTATTCTTCAAAATTGTAGAGATCGTTGAATGTGATAAGTGTAGATCGCGAGCTATGTCCTTCACTCTTTTACCACTCTCGTATTGTTTAATTATTTAAAGTTTTATTTCTAAATCTATTGCACTTCTCTTTTTTTTTCACATCTACTCCGTTTGCCAGTCATTATGGGCACGATTTATTGATTATTCACTTCAGATATTAAATGGGTATATGTATTATTTATATCTTATTATATTAATGTGTATATATGTCCATGTTCAAAAACACTGTGTTAACTGAATTATGTATACATAATTTTAAAACAACGAAGGGACGAAATGAGAAACAAACGACATTCTTTGCGCACATCCCGCGATCTACTGACCGGCAGGAAGTTTTTATGGCATCATTATTGCGTCATCTTTGTTTACGCATGAATCAGGGTTGACAAAGGCGCACCGTAATTAATGCAATCTATTTTTTTTTTTGGTCGTAAGTGCGAATGGTCGTAAGTAGAACCGTCGAAGTCGAGGACTACCTGTATTTGAAATAAATTGACATATGTACTTCAAAAAATATAATAAAGACTATAACGATATTTTTTAGGAATTAATATCAATTAAATATTAATTAGGCATTTAATTATTATTTTTGCTACATGTAACATCGTATTATTTTGTTTCTTGACAATGATTTTGGATGTCAAAATCACATGACTAAGGAGATTTCGTTATTTTATTTCTTCTCTTCATCCACTTTTACCAAAATATGTACTTTATTAATTATAAGTAACCACTTATTAAAATAGCTAGAGGTGTTTTTAACTAAATAATAATAGAATATCTGTAAATTATCACCTATTTTATATAGCATTTAATGGGTCCATTTAACGAGATTTTTATCAACGCTTATTTTTCGGGAAACAATTCGCAACGCAAATGGAGGGATCAATGTATTTCGAAACAAATAAATCGTATGATGATTTTTCGGCATAAGTATACTATCCATTGTTAGTATAAAAACTCTACATCCGACAAAATATGCATAATTAGTGAGGATCACAATATTTGGCTAAAAGTTTTAAATGCTACAATAGCAAGAGTCATTTTGATTACTAAATGGTGCTAGTAGAAATAAAAAATTAAGTTTTTGTAGCTGACGATGATGATTTTATGAAATAAATGTATATGTTTATCTTAGTTAGTATGGTATACTTACTTTTGTTATAAAATGGGAATATGGTAAAAAAGCTTGAATGCCCATGTGAGTTAATAACAAACAAACAACGAGAGATTTTTTCCACGAAGCTTTTGTATTGAGTTGTTTGCTAGAAAATATCTCTGTTTCATGTTTTGTTATATTCTTGTTTGAGGTTGCATCATCGTTATCTCTGTCGTTAGTGTTTAGGGATTTTTCATATTCTCGAGGGCTCGCATCTTCTTCAACTACATCTGAAGTATTTTTATTAGCACATGTAGTTAAATTATCTTCTATGCTATCAGATATTTCTGCGTTTTCTTCCATAATACCAGCTTTAGATTCATGTTTGGTTTCACTTTTATTAAGTATTGATACACTTTTACGATATGTTTCATTGGCAATTTTAATTACTATTTTTGGCCAATCTGGAGGGCAAAATAATGGCATAGTTGCAAGACATACCCAAGGAAACATTCCTGGAATGTAAAATAAGGTATATACTCGTATCATTATTATTGTTTCAAAATGTGTACCTCAAGTATAAAATAAGTTCTAATGCATGCATAGTAGCATATGGCATAGCTAATTATGTTTTTATAATTTTAAATCAACGTTAACTTTTTTTCAGCATACAACCTTATTTAAAAAAAAATCAGCAAAGATCTTATAGCGGTCGTGTAGCGAAATACTATATTTATCAGGAACACTTATCTCCGCTAGGCATGATTAATGGATGAAATAAATAAATGTCAATTATTGATTACTTGATGAAATAAATACACCATTGTAAGCATGTATCCATAATATTGTTTGTGATTGCAAGCAATTTATGAATCGTTTCTAGTAGCCATTATAAATTATCAATTTTGAAAAGATGAGAATCAATACCCAAATTCGTTTTAAGCAAGACACTATTTTTTATAAGCATAGTTAAGATGGTGCCCGTAAGTGACGATATTTTTAGGGAAGGATGACAGAATAAGGTTTAAATTTTAACAATAAGGTTTAAATTTTAACAATATTTAAATTTTAACAATTCATAAAAAAATAACCGTTTTTCAAAACAACAGGCGATTTATCTTTGGGCTATTTTAAGTACTCTATAAAAAAAAGTATGCTCCATTTACAATTAAATACTCGTAGGTCTGATCTGGACTAAATTGAAAACTATTTTCTAGAGCACTTAACGCATGCATGTTAGTAAGTATGTATGGTATTCAGGTTTAATATTTAAATATTTATATAAAATATCCAAGATACAATGGAAGGTAATAAATAACGTATCGTATTGATTGTCCATAAACGTTTAATAATCTTCGAGTTCATTATAATTTTAAGATAAATTTCAATGATGAAAACCTGTTTACCCTGGCAGGAGTTAAATGAAAATAATCTTATTCTAGTAAATTATCTGTCATCTAGACCTTTATAAAAATCATTTTTAATTTTTATATTAAAACTATTCTGGAATTCCGACTTAAATAAAAAAAAATAATACGGGGTCCTAGACACTCCAGACAGTGCCTTAAGGATATTATCATTCTGACTGTCAAGCAAGAACAATGTAAGAGGAAAACTGGCAGTCTGGTTGAAACATTATTATTAGGGAAACTATGTACGTTCCCACATGAGTAGATCAAAGGTCAATCTCCTCAAATGGAGAATTGGGGTAGAGAAATCACCACTCTGCATGTGCGGTGACATTCAATCAATGTCGAACATGATGGTTTGCCCACTGTGTCCCATTAGCTGTTCGAAAAAAAAAAACTTGTGGAGAAGAACCTCCATGTCACCGCAGTTGCATTTTTCTGGACTGATAGAATATAGATCTAAGCCCAAATTCAAGTTCAGCCTAAATACTAAATACTAATTTCTAACCATAAAATTACGTGATTTGTATTCAGCGTAGGAACTCATACGCTCCAAACTCTTAAGAGAGTTAATGAAATAACTGACTTCATTATTCAAGGATCTACGACAAAAGTGTACAAAACTCTAAATTAAATATTATTTTTTTCCAGCAAAAAAAGTTCAGATTTACTATTTAGTGTTAAGGTCGAACTATGAATTCGGGTCCTACTTTTGTCGACACGATTGGATTGAAAGGGAAACTAAATCAATATTTGAGGTTTAGTTTTAGAACGATTGTCATGGAGTTTATGGTTAAATTCGCATTGGAATACCGTATTTATTCATCAATACAAAACAGATACTCTATCAAATAAAAAAGGCAGACTTATTGGCATTAAAGAGTAGTGAAATAAAGAGTACCTATGAGGAAGAGCCGTGAGTTCATGAGGTGGAACGAGGCGCAGAAGAGCATGGCAACGGGTCTCGTGCGTCCGTACATCATCCAGAAGCAGATGGTAAGGTCGAACACAAAAGCGAACCAGTGCACGATCAGGTAGTCTATGTGATCCGTGCTCAGGAATATCCTTTGACACAAGATATTCTTATTTGTGGAAGATACGTATATATACTCGTATAATATAAATTAAAATCACAATATGTTTATTTGACACATAAACACGACCTCCGTGGCTTAGTTAGTAAGAAACCTATCTGCCAGCCCGAAGTCTACGGGCTCGGTTTCCGTTGAATCAAGATTTTTTTTCAGTGATTTCAATCTATTTTTCACTTAAAGCCTCTTAAACGTTTTTCTGGTTGGTTGGAATAGATTTTAACTATTTTTAACTATTTATTTTAACTAATTTAATTATTTTAATAACCTATGTTGTACTATATACAACGAGGGTGTAATACAATATTTCAACGTGATAGTCATTTACATGAGATACGTAAATACAGTACGTCGAGTTGCGATGAACGTCGTAAGACCTGATTATTTTCTCAACAAAAAATATTTATTTCATTAAAAGTTTTGAGTAAACAGAAGGTAGAAGGTATTGTATAACGCTTTCATTAATACATATACAACCTGGCGTATTTATTGCCATGTGGCAACTTTTTCCAACCAACCACAAGAGATGTTTAAAGAAGCAATTAGTTAAAATCAGACAGGCATCCTTTTAAAAAAATATGAATACCAACGGGAATCCAACCCGCAACCCCCAGGTTTCAAGAGAGGGGAATTACTAACTATGGCGAAGAAGTCGTCAGTTAGGAAAAAATAAATCAACTGAACTGTATACAGGTGAGGTACTTAATTTAATACTTGCGATTTTATAACCACCATATAGCAAGCAGTACAGTCAATGGCGGTCGGTATGATTTTATAACCACCATATAGCAAGCAGTACAGTCAATGGCGGTCGGTATGATTTTATAACCACCATATAGCAAGCAGTACATTCAATGGCGGTCGGTATGATTTGTGATACATTCGGAAAGTATCGCTGCTCGTTCATTATAAATAAATTATATATTCACGAAAATATTTTTGTAAAATACAGAAGTTCAAAATATTTGGGCAATATGTTACTTGGCCCGTTTTTTATCCTTACATATGACATGCATGGTCGCGCGATAACGCACTGGACTTCTGTGCGGAATGTCGCTGGTTCGACCCTCGCTGTGCTACTTCCTTCGATTGACACAGACATTTTATCTGCCTAGTATTTGGGGGTATAAGGATAACTATGACTTCGGTCATATATATTCTTATTCTACAAAAAAAAGGAAAAAAAACTTGCCGGTGTGCCAGATCGTCTCACTTCAAGTATGACATCGGATCCAGTATAGCGGTGTGACCGTGGTGAGTTAACTGGTGCGCAACGGTTCAATCACTTTAAATGGAGAGAAAGAAGAAAGAGAAGAAAACTCCACGGCACGACTTCGCTTTCCAACTGAATTGACGTCGGAATGGCGAGGAAATCCTCGACTACGAGGCCCAGGCCCAGCAACGAAGACATGGATGTACTATATGTATAAATAGATAAATAACAATGCCCCGCGCCCAAATGTTGCACCTAGCTTCGGTATGTTTTAGACCGGCCCTGTTACTGGGAACATGTGAACATGAAAATTATTATAGTTGATACTGATTAATATTTAATTTCTTCGTCTAAAATTCTCATAAACTTGATAAGTTATAAGACCTAATTAATACCACGTGAGCCAACTCGTAGCTTATTGTATCGATTTAAAGAAATTAAAAACCTTGTCTTATAATTTCCCCATATAAATCTAGAACTGTGCCAAAAATATAGTACCTACCTGATGAACCGATTGTTAAAAATTATATTTTTTATACCACATAACTGAGTGATTAAACAAAGTCAAAATTTAAGTATGTTTTTATGGTGGATATGGTAATTTCCACGCCACTGTTACATAATAGTCAACAAAACTATGACAGATTATGTTTAAAAAACTTGTGGCACCTTTGAATAGGGTGATGACATTAGCAACACCTTGTACAATATATTAAACTTGAAAACTATCGACTTACTTGAAGGGGTCAAACACCCAATGCTTGCTGAGGCTGGACATAGCGTATCCAGAGAGCCACTCTACATCAGACTTTTTGAGTCCGGCCACAAAGTAAAGGATGAACAGCTGATATTTCATTATGAAATAGTTCCAATACGGCACAGGTTTTTCATTGTTGGATTTGTCATAGTGTGCATCTAGAGAACTGAAAAACATCAATAAAGCATTTTAAATTTTGTTTTCTATCGTGAAAAGCTTTGTGCCGATTTCCCCTCCAGCCCCGCTTACCCTTTTAAAATAATGGAATTGAGGCAAAACAAACCAAAATAACAGGAATCTTTGAGACATTCAGCTCTCATCTTTGTAATAAGTTCGTTTCTATGTTAAAAAATCTTAACAAACAATTTATTTTACTTTTTAAACAAATTCGACAACATACTTGTGCTAACAAACATTCAAAATAACTAGAAAGATATTGACATAAAAATTATAACGGCAGTGGTCGTAACTTGAGTACCAACTCTTTAAATAAATTAGTTTTATATTTTTATTGTATTTAACATATTATATAAACACTAATATTAAAATGAAGATTTATATAGCCCCGTTTATAGATCAAATGGGCGCTATATACTCGTAGGTATAACTTGACTTTTAATATTTTTTGTTTTAATAATATTATGTTAATTTCACCTTTTGTATAAAACGAAATATCATCTGACGTATACATGTTACCATAAAAAGTATTGTATTATACTTCATTGTATACAGTATAACCTGGTGGGAGTATTGCCATGTGGCAATCGCTTCCAACCAACCAGAAAGGTGTTTAAAGAAGCCTTAAGTGAAAAACAGACAGAAACCCTTAAAAATCTAGGTTCCAGCGAGAATCGAACCTTAGGTTATGAACTCATTATCAAACTATTAATTCATTTACACAATAATTTCTCCAAGTTGCTTCTCAGTAGAGCAGTCACCTAAGTAGGGAGCTTAGGTGGGGTATTTTCAGAACTAAAAAGATTTGTTGTCCATTAATTAATCCATAAGTTTCATTTATATAAAGAAATGAAAGAAAAATAATGCGGTATCTTCGATAAAAAAATATTTATGCAGTACGACTATATGCAGTACGACTATAGTGTTTTTATTTAATATTAATTTAATGGACGTGGAAAATAGCTGAGAGGAATAAGGCCGAATAAATGCCTTAGAAATTCGTGCGTTGAAAAGGTACGGAATTAAGGGATTAGGGATGAATGTGAACTTAAGGCTGATGTGTTGAATAAGATGAAGAAAAGTACGCTGAAATAGTTTGTGCGTGTGGAACGAATGAATGAAGAAAGACTAACAAAACAGAAATATAGTTCAAATGTTGTAATTTATTTTTAACAAACACTGTTTATTCCACTTTTTTATGACGGTATAACCCTACCGGTTTCAAGGCTTTCACCTCATCTTCAGGCGAGCGTAAACAACTTGTTTACGCTCCCCTGAAGATGAGGTGAAAGCCTTGAAACCGGTAGGGTTATACCGTCATAAAAAAGTGGAATAAACAGTGTTTGTTAAAAATAAATTACAATGTCTTTAAACCTCCACAACGTTAATGCCTTAACTATAAACAACATAGTTCAAATGTGTGTGGAAGTCGTCAGAAAGGAAGACCAAGAAACGTAAGGTTGGGTCAAATAAATTATATTTTAAAAGAAGGAAACGTAGAAAGTCAGAGAAATCGTATAAGTTGTATGAATAGGTGTGTGGGTGGGGGGGGGGGAGGCTAAGGATGTATATCGAGATAGGAAAGTATGGCGCTCTGTCCCTCTGCCTACCCCGACAAGTAAATTACGTGATGTTATGTATGTATGTATGTATGTAACCATTTAAAACAAAGCAAAGGCAATTCATTTTATAGTTGAATACGTTTAAAAAACTGATCGTTTTTCCCGCATATTTTTGCAAATGACGATGACAAGCAGTTTTTCTACATTTGATTGTTTCATCATGTGGGTATCTTTTTAAGATATTGTGATGCGCAAAAAAAACCTGTTGTGTTTGTAATTAATAAAGCACATTACATTTTTTTATTTAAACACGAGTAAACCAGTTCTAATCACGGACAAGTTTGAAAAATATTAAAACTAGTTATGTAACATAAATATTTCTCATGAATTGGTTGTCAAAATATAAACAGAGAATCAATTACAAACTTGAAATTCTTTGAGGTAATAAAGAGCTCAGAGCACTAAACGAACAAGTCCATATTTTAGATTTTTAAACTAAGAATTCTGCGAAGAGGTTGAAATTATTATACGTGTATATCATATACGAGTACATAACTACTCAATAACTATACCTCTTGAAATATATCCAACGTACCTTCATGAGATTATTATTTAACATTTTCATGAAAATATATATTGCTGGTTTATTTCTTTAAAGCAATATCTTCCAATTTGCCAGCTGTTTCATAATTTTTGTTGGTATCCATGACTGTCTTTAACTTAATACATGAAACAATATTTGAGGTAAACTAACAAAAATTAAAACAAAAGACAAATCTCTAGGAGTATATGTATTAGGGTGGGAATCGTGTGAGAAGGGCGAAGAAATTTTTGAGAAATGCTTCGTTAGTTTTTTTCCTTAAATATCGAGATGTTAGGGTAATAAATATAAGGTCCGATTGTCTAGGCTTTTATGGAATAGTTATTTAAAATTGAATTTAACTATTACAAGTATATTAAATACACGTTATATTCGCTAGATAAATTAGGATTTATGAGTTGATATACAAAATGAGATTTGGGTAATCTAATTTATATAAAAAAAAAAAATTTTTGTTTGAATCTTTTTGCATAAGTATCATATATTCCGATTTGACACATATATTTGAGGATCTCTTTAGTCAAATTGGTAATGCGCTCGTCTTTCAACCGAAGAATTGCGGGTTCAATTTCCGTTGATACAAAACACTATTAAAATGGTTTCAGTCAGGTTTTTACGTGTGACCTCTTTAATATAGTTTTTGTTGGTTGGAAAAGCTCTCTATAAGGAAATAAATCCGTACAGAAAGTGTACAACATAAACTTGATTCAATTCAACGTCCTTTTATTTATATAAGGAAATAACGTGGAAATAACTCTTACCTCGTTGTGTGTAGTATTGTATTATATTACACTTCTGTTGTATACGGTACAATCTGGAGGGTTTATTGTCATTTGGCAATTTCTGCTAACCAGTCGGAAATATTTTAAAAGGGCTTATATGAAAAATGAGACTACGGTCCATTTTTTGGCTCCATTGAAAATCGAGCCCAAAACCCCTTAGGTGAAAGTCAGGAGCTCCATTGTAATCAATTTCACGGGGTCATAAAGTTATTGTCGGGGGTGTACTGCAAAACTATACGTAGTTTATTGATGAAGAAGATAATTTCCCACTTTTTTAATCCATATCCGGAATTATAGAATCATAAATTATTGAACATAATTATTAATTAATCAAAGGCAAACGAATTACAGAAAATTGCTTTCACAATCTATAGACCTAGATAAGTTTTGATCTGAATGATGTACGCAAGCTGGCGGAGCAGTGCGTATACGCTCGGCTGATATCTCGGCCACTAACCGGCACAGCGAGCGAGGCGCTGGCACTTTTATACCAGAACTAAGATGAATTACACGTTAACTATTTATAAGTATCCGGTTTGCATTTGAGAATTTCCTACACCACAGCATTAATTGCTACAACAACTAAACACTAATGACTACATTAAACTATACGTACAGATAATGATGTGCCTGTGTACCAGAAAACAAAATCCCCAAGAGTCCGAAGAGGTAGCTGTGGTTGTTCCAATAACTCTTGTCCGATAGCAGAATGTACCAGTAGGGGATGGTAAACAAGAGTATGCTTTTCTTGAACTTATAGCCCAGCGCCACACCCAAGGCCCCTAAAATTAATTTGATTTGGAAAAAAGTTTGGTATCAAAATAATTTAAATTTGAATACAATGAAAAAAAGTCCACGTTTTTCATGAATATTTCATGCTGATGAAGGGAATTAAACAAATGTTAATTGCTGTATTTTTTAATTGCAATGAGTTTTCAAAGGAACGATATATAATATAATATTTCTCAAAAATGGAAATTATATATTTACTTAGTGAATAATTATTTAAAAGTGGGTATACTTAAGTCGATTATGAATGATAAATGAAGCTATATAAATATTCTTAAGTTGTATTAAATAATATTTTTTCTCCAATTAAAGCAACCTATACTAGAGAAAATGTAGGATGGTCCCTGTGACGTTTGAAATGTAATGTCTCAAAGGGATGGGGTAAAATCGTTTTTTTTACAAATTGAATCGTTTTTTTTTATAAATCAAAAAATGGTTTTTCTCTAAACTGACGTTTTAATTCCTAATTTTCATTATACTGACTTTCTAATGTATTGTACGATTTGTATATATCTTTAAATAGGCCAAGATCTACTATGAATTAATACTAATTACGAACATTTAATTTTAGGTATAAAAAAATTGAAAATCCAATTATCGTATACCCCATCCCATCCCATCCCTAGCCAATGCAGACTAACGTAGTGACTTTTGATAAACGCCACCAAATATTATGTGATTTTAACAAACTGCCACATTTTTGCTAATTTGTAACAAGATGTATTAATTTGTCATTATTGTTAGTTTTATGTAATGTATTTACCTAAATAACTTGCTATTTATTAGAATCGAGGCTTATATTAAAGATGATAAAATTACTGAACGTCGTTACAAGGTTGTATTGGGGCAAATTTGTGAACTGTCACAAGGACCACGATACATTTTCTCTAGTATAGATTAATAATATAGTATTTGTCCGGAAAGTAATTTCGTATTTTCAGGTCAAATTCATACGCAATTTTTTTATATATAGATGTAACTTGATTCTGTAATGTATGCACCATTTTGTTCCATTACCTTACGCCATCTTTCCACCAACTTGAAAATTTCTTCTTCTTAGAACTTCGCATCTTTCTGGACGTGAACTGCTCCAGATGATTTTTGTAGGCCTCCGGGGAATTGAAATTCTTCCCCTTAAGGGAATAATGAAGGAACCAGAATAAGTGGTAATATTTGGAGGTAGCTAAGTTCAGTAAATACGGCAGGTTAGGTAGGACATCTCAGCCCAGCTGTGCCATATTTTTCCCGGATCTGCAAAAATACGTGAGGCTTGGTATTGCCCTAGTAAAATATGACGCCTTTCTTATTGGTAAATTTTGGACGCTTTCGGTCGGTTGCTGCCTTCAATTGTTCCAATTACAAACAGTATTTCTTCGAATTAATCATCTGGCTGTGTGGGAGTAACTCTTATTACACTATTTCTTCCGATTCCACCAGATACACAACATGACGTTTTTGGATGAAGACCAGCCTTCGGGGTGGTTAAAGGCGGTCCACCTTGATTACCCGACTACCCTTTCTATATTGTTGTAGACGATCCACTTTTCGTCGCACATCACCATTCATTTAAAAAATAGTTCGTATTTTTGCAGCGAATTTCTTATGGAGACCTGATCCATTTAGTTTTTTGTTCAAACCATGTGGGACCCAAACAGTATAGCGATTCACGGAACCAAGCTTCGCCAAATGCTCGTGGACTGTGCTTTTCGATATTTTGAGTATCTCAGTAATCTCTCGTACTGTAGAACGCTGGTTATTCTCCTGATTTGATCATCATCAGTAATAATCGACCTCCGAAACTACTTTCCGGGCAACCCATTATTTTACTTTTATTGCATTGTTTTTTAAAAACCGTATTTTTGGTACGAAAATACTGGAGTAATAAAAGTGTATAATACTGAAAATAAAAATCAATCATAAAATGATATTGTTAAAAATTAAGTTTAGTATTTAAACCAGTAGTTCTATTTTTATAATAATATAAGTAACGTTATTTCGTAATTTAATAAAAATATAGTAAACACTACACCAGGAGTTGAAAAACAGTCAATATCTACAAATTTTGTAATTGATTGCTTAAAATTCTTGAGCGAAATTTTTAAATTATTATATTTATGTAAATGTATTTACAATTGCTTTATATGTGCAACGTATTTGACAAGGAAAATAAAATGATAATTGGCTCCCTCAAATTATCTGACTGAAATACCAAAGATTTCATTTTTTCATATAAAATGTACTCAAAATTAATCTCATTTTTTTAAAGAAGTAAAATACAAAGATTTTACGTAACGTAACCGCATACGAATATACTATACTATATGATATACTAGTAATGTTGATAAATTTGTCAAAATCATTAGTTGAAAAATTCTCCTAGGGTCAGTTTTTCCTGAAAATATATATGACAGCTGTCGTGCATTTTGGCATGAAATGAGCTCTATTTAAAAATAGCTTTTAGATTTGATTTGTTTTTGAGCTCTATAATAAAATCAGAATTTAACCAATAGTAAGCAATCATAACAATAACATTTTCATTTGTTTATCATTTTATTTTTACAACACATAGTAAACATGGAGAGAGACGAAAGTTATTAATATTATCATCGATATCTTCACAGTAAATTAAGTAGATGAAAAAACTTACCAATCCACATGATTGCATATATAATGGCCATGTAGGGAAGGGGCACTATGGGGATGGGTAGTAGGGGGAAGTGGCAGGTGTTGGGATCCCCCCAGCGTAGGTCTAGCTCAGCGCCTCCCCTCTCTTCGGCACCATCGATCAGCATCAGCAACCCTGATGCACAAATATTTCTTCATTAATTCGGCATAATTGAGGAATAATGAATGGAGACACTATGAAAGGAAGAAGGAAAGGAAGAAAGTGCGTAGTGATTTTTATGTCACGTCTTCTAATTTAAAAATATGTAACAAGGTGGCTCTTTGAAGGTCTCCACGTTGGCTGTGAGTGAATTACTGATGCAAATGAAGAGTGTGTGATGAGGAGTGGATGGATATGATTTTGAAGTAGTTGTTGAGATTATGATGCGGCTGAAATTGTGTACGTGATTAATTGGAATTTAAATGTGGGCAAGGATGTGAATGTTTCAGCGGAATGGTCTATTTGTTTCTTTATTAGTTATTTATTTGACACTTCATTGTAAAATATCTTCCAACCAACCAGACAAAAGTAAATAAAGGAAGTTACAAGGTCGCCAAAAATTTCAAATGATCGTTCAGCTTTACAAAATTCATGAACAATATACATAGTAAAAACAAAAGTAAGATATCATCGATCAAAGGAAAAGGAAGGGGTGGTAGAGAGGAAAGAAAAGTAAGATATCATCGATCAAAGGAAAAGGAAGGGGTGGTGGAGAGGAAAGAAAAGTAAGATATCATCGATCAAAGGAAAATGAAGGGGTGGTGGAGAGGAAAGAAAAGTAAGATATCATCGATCAAAGGAAAATGAAGGGGTGGTGGAGAGGAAAGAAAAGTAAGATATCATCGATCAAAGGAAAATGAAGGGGTGGTGGAGAGGAAAGAAAAATCAGAAATAAAACATATTATGTTACTGATTTGAAATTAAGAGTTTCTTCAGTGGCTTTTTAAATCATGATAATGTACTCGTACATATTTAGGACAAATATATGAAATTTGTGATTAGGAATAAGATCGCTCCATCACATGCATTGCCGAGTGAAACAGTTCTCAATATCCATAAAATAAAGGGTTTTAGCATTGTTATGTACGAATATTAGTTCTCCTCGGTTCCCATTTCTATTAAATATCTTTAAATTATAAATGTTGCATTGTCAATAGAAAAAAAACAGTTTAAGCCATTAACACAAAAATACACTATCCAGTGGTTTTTTCTTATCAATAACGCAATTGTTTTGACACTCAATTTAAGGTATTCTCGCAATGCCTTTGTTATCTAGAATACTTGACATATAAGACCTACTTGTACTAGACGATTTTCCTTTCAATTAAAACTACTCGTGTGTACTTTTTAATTATGTATTGTGGATAATAAAAAAAGGGAAAAGTAACAATAGTACGAGTATACCAAGTATGACAAGATATACAAATGAAGATTTCTAAAAAGGTTATATATTCTGCCTACCCCAAAAGGGATGTGACGTAACGGCATGTTTGTATTCTTATTGCTTTACTAATTAATGTTCGACGGTTTTCACCATACAATACGCCAGAAGACTTCAATATGCTATAAAAATGGCAGTTACATTAATTCAAAGGTATTAAGCTCTAAAAGCGCAAATAAAACTTGAACGTTAACGATACTACATATCCTAGACTATAAGCGTCAACGATGTAAGTTTTTTGGACAGATTTCCTTATAAAAATTGTAATGAATAAGTTCGAAATAGTTTTTAACAACAACTGCCTGCCGTTAGATGATTTTTTTCCGTTACTTTTTAGTTTCTTTCATCAATAATGTTTAGATAATAATCTCATATCATTTATAATGGAATTAACTATAAGCTTAATGTATTTTTTATTGTATTACACGTTTGTTGTGCATGCTTCGTTGTTATTATCATTTGCCAAATATCTTCCAATCAACCAGAAATGCGTTATAGGGGCCAACAGTAAAAACCTAGACCGGAACCATTTTAAAAAATGGGTACTAACGGGTATCAAACCTCAGGGCTTTTTCTCAAGTGTGGACATAAAATATATACTTATCAATACGACGAACCTTTCCATTATATTAAAGAAACTTTTGAGTCGAAGTAATGAATTGAAATCAAATGCATGGTAAGTTAATTTTTTTTAAATGTTCTGTTATTGTATTGTGCTACATTTTCAATATATTACAATAAGTACAACCCGGTGGGCTTATTACCCTGTGGAAATCTCTTTCAACCAAGGTGTAAAACAAGTCTTAAATTAAAACCAAACTGGAACCCTCTTTTAAAAAATCTGTGTTCCAGCGAGAATCGAACCTGCAGCCCCCGGACTGAGAGATACGCGTTTAACAAATCAGGCCACGGAGAACGTTCATTTCTCAAGTGCTAACATTAAAACATGTTTATCAACCCAACCTTTCCTTAATATTAACGAAAGGTTTTGAGTTTAAGTACAATAATTAATTCTACTCACATGTTAGTTCCGAAATGTCTTGTAATTTCCTTTAGAAATATTTATTTAATATAAACTGCAGTATTGCAGGTTTAGTACCAACTATAGAGAAATGTAGATAGTTGGCAGGAAAAATAATTATTACTAGTCATTATTGACTCGCTTAACATATAGAGGGGCGAGTAAAATATTTTTTCAAGGTAGATATTAAGTCAACTTGGTTCTAAAATAATTAATATTAGTAATTATTGACTCGCTTAACGTACAGAGGGCGAGTTAAATATTTGTTAAAGGAAGATATTAAGTCAACTTGGGTCTAAAATTAAGAAACTATGTGTATATAACATATTAATATAATACTATATCCACCATAATATTTCATTTTCATAACATTTGTATTCAATACTTACGTAAATGTAACATAATGCCCTCTTCGTTCTTTTAGGAACATAGGGATGCTAAAAAACATACCAATTTAGATAGTCCGCAGGATGGAACTCCACACTTGAATCCTCGATAAAATAATACATTTCTATAAAACACAATTTCTTCAATAACATAACGAACTTCTTGTTCTTAAATAGCGTAACTGTATTGTACTACTTAAGAACAAGAAGTTTGTTATATTAAATATTACAATTCCATTGTATACAGAACGATTTGGCGGGCTTAATATAATATCTTCAAACAAAACAGAAATATGTTAAAAAGTGAAAACTTGACAGATTTTTTTTAAATTTGAGTTCCAAAGAGAATCGAATCTACAGCCCGGGTTAGAAAACAGATGTCTCACCAACTGGGCCACAAAGGTCAAAAGTATTAGAATTTTTAATGAAATACGAGTAGTTGGAAAAATAATAATAACCTGTTTTTATTGCGTTGATTCCTAACTAAAATATCACTTCAAAAGTGCTGCGTTTTTTTATTTTTAAAATACAGTACATAAGCACAATTAATCAAGATAACATGAGGCCAAAAAGAATAATGCATTGCAATGTGAGAGCGAATGTAAATATAATTATAAGAAAATGGGTAATAAATCCAATGGGCTTAGTTTAGAAACCCCCGAGGTAGTCTTTAGTAGCAGTTTTTAATACCGATCGTTGATTTAATTTTGTAATTTTAATATATTTCGGTAATTAAGTACACATATACATGTACATGTATTCTCGTTATTCAACACTTAAATAAACTGAACTCGACCTTACAAATAATGCACTAAAAATATGTTTTTCGTTGTATACAAATATTTGATGTCCAATTTTCTCAAAATAATATTTACTTATACTCATTCTCCTTATTTAAGGATACTTGTATACAAATATTACACGCGTATTCTTTCCTGGAAATAACTTATTAAAGCGATGACGCCAATATAACAGTCGTGTGAATATTTTCATCAAACAACGTACTGTTTATTAAAAAAAGATAAAGTTTTGCTGACAAATAGCGCTTAACACATTCTTGGAGTGGACTTTATTATTTTTTCTCGAATATAAAAGTATTATTGGTTTTACTTTTCTTTGATTCAACCAATTTCTGGTTTATTCCATTTAAAAATTAAATATAGGGTGAAGGTACCTCCCCTTGTCATGAAGTTTTTGCTGAAATGAAATAAACTTTTAACAGGACACTAGGGTAAATATAATATAATAGTTTTTAAAACATAAAAAATGTGAAATGGTGCGAGCATAATTTGGGATGTAAATATCTCGAATAAGGCACAGGTATTAAAAAAAAATTAAATAAACCATTTATAACGATGTATGAAACCAAAAAGCACTGAGATGGCTTGGGCATATAAAACAGAACGAATGAACGAAGAAAAACTTATATAACAAATATATCGTGCAAATTTGAGTGAAAGGCGTGGTAGAGGAAGATAAGGAAAACATGATTAGATCAAGTGACTGATATTTTGATATAAGGAAACGTAGAAAGTTAGAGAAATCGTAGGAGATATATGAGAAAGTGTATGGAAGTAGAAGAGACGTAGGATGTGTTTCGAGATAGGAAAGTCTGGCACTATGTCCTCGCTGTCTACCCCGATAAGGATGTGTTGTGATGGTTTATACGCGTATATATGTGTTATTTGATTTCGTTAAAATATTTTGCACTTCTAAAATTTAATTTAACTTCTGAAAAACTATATTTTTTAACTAAAAGACTGAAGTCTCTCATAAGCACTCCTGCAATACTAAATTTGTAACAGTAAAAACAAATTGGTATTATAAAGACGTTTTTATTTATAAACAAAAAATAAACATGATACTCACCAAATAACATTCTGGAAACTCCAAGACTAGAGGGATCTGTAGGTTTATAGAAATAATTTATTATATTTTCAAGAGATACCTCTTTGCATTTGAAGCCCATTACTCGTTCAAATATTTCATCGAACCTTTCATAATAAACTGAAAAATTATTGAATATGTTCGAAACCCGATTTCGCATTATAAAAACTTGCAAATTGAGAAGTGGATCGTTTGACAGTTGGCCGACTACTAACAGTTGCCGAGAGGGAAGCTGGGGACAGATAAGGGCTGCAACCAAACAAGATGGCGGACAGTTTTCCGGTTGCCATGACAACCCTATAAACAGGGGTGTGAAAATCGAATGAAATACAATCAAGGGACTGAATTATTCGATTAAACTGAAATTCATTTTTGTTTTCTAATTCTTAGTAAATTTATTGTTAAAACAAGCGGACTAAATATCAGTTTCATTTTATCTCGAAAATATTTGATGGACTATTTTTTAGTATTTAGTTATAAAATTACATGTCAACTTCTAATTTTTTATAACATATCTACTGTTTTGACTTAAAATATTTATACAGTGACTTCACTACAAATCGAAATAAAATAATAGTTTCGAGATATTTATTTAAATATTTAACACTTACATATAGATCTTGCAAATTGATTGCTTAGTAACATTTCTCATCAACCAGCTTTTATTTCCCAATAGTGTATTTTGCATCCATGACCGTATCTAAACCGAAGTAAAAAACGTAAAATTGAGCATCCGTTGATTAACAAAAACTAAAAAGAAATCAAATTTTATGGAAAATAGACATATAGGTGCGCATTTACTTTTAACCTTTAGGGTGCGTTTATTAGTACATGACGTCGCGCACATAAAAAAAGAAAGAAAATTTCGATCTTCAGCGTAGATCGCGCTAGATGGGGACCTATTTTTCCCCCATAACAACGTGGGTGGTAGTGAGATCGAACTTGAAATAGTTTTTACTTAAGTCAGATATTTAATAATTTGCTGTTTAATTTTAAAATTAATCTTGCTATAGAGATTTTTTTTCGCAAGACATCATCATGAACGATTCAAGATTCGATTGAGTTAAAACATTTGCTAATCGGTAAGGATATATTTAATTTGGAAAAAATATCTCTCGCCAGAAACATGAGTTGAAAAATGATTTTAAAAATATGTATATGTACTCGTATATGCAATAAAAACGTGTTTACTCGTACAGGCCAACGAATGTAAGTTCTTCTGTAGAACATAAAAGCAGTATACTTTGTAGTTTTGCGGTTTCTACACGATTCTAGCCTAGTTTCCCCGCAATGTTCGACGCCCTCCATGATCTAGTTAGTAAAACATATGCTTGTCGACTCAGAGACCGTGTGGGTATACAATTTTTAGTTTTTACTACAAACCACTTAAACATTTTTCTGGTTGCTTGTAAGAGATTACCGCATGGCAAAAAATCCTTCAGGTTGTACTGTACACATATGCAACGAAGACGTAAGTTCTCTATTTCTATCTACGTGACCTTTTTCCGTCCTTGGAGGACTTGCCAAAAAATGTGTTATGTTTTATTTACGATTTTTTTTAATTTGAAACTGGATACTAAATATTTCGGCACATTTGTTCATCCGGTAAATTCCCGATACTTTGCCGGCTCGGTCCGTCGCTGGGAATGGGGGTGTACCGGTAAGCCTTCATCCTACAGTGGTTAGACAACAACTGAATGTGATAATCGATTGATCTATAAGAAAATTCTTATTTTGGCATTCGTGTGGTACGATTCAGACACTGAACCTGACACCTCTCTATTTGAGATAGTTCAATCCCAATTTTTCACTTAACTTTCGTATTCACAACAATGTCAAAGCAGTGATATATTCAAATTATTAACATACAATTTGAATATTTCGATGACCAAGGTTTATTTGATTATTTAATTATATATCCATGATGTAAATAAGGGATTTTGTTTAATATCAATTTTGAAAGAATATCAATAATTCAAATGTGTTCTACTCGTATCAACAATTTGTAAAAGGTAGTAATAAATTTAATAATAGTTATACATTTATAAAACAGGGGGTTGATGTTTACTTGAAAATATTTGATTGTATCTTAGATGTTGTGCATTGTACCAGTGAAACACAGATGTTGTGCATTGTACCAGTGAAAGACATGCTTTTCTCTCTACTTTGTATATCTACTTCTTAGCTAAGCTAAGGTTTTCTCTCTACTTTGTATATCTACTTCTTAGCTAATAATAGCTAAGCTTTAATACATAACATAGTTTCTCCAACTAGAAATATAATATTTGCTGACGATGCGGCATGCTACGCATCATCACTCAAGGTGAATCGAGCTGGTCGCCGTCTTCAGATTGCTTTTGAGATCCTTGAGAAATACTACCAGGACTGGAGGCTCAAAATCAATGACGCCAAAACTGAGGCCATCATGTTCTCCCGAAAAATCAAGGAAAGAGTGCCGTCGATGCCCTAATTCATCGGTGGTTGCCTGGTTGAGTGGCAGGACGTGGTTAAATACCTCGGCCTGCACCTTGACCGGCAACTGACGTGGAAAACCCATTTGAATACCATCAGACAGAAGGGTCACAAGGGCATAGAGGCTATCAGTTCGATATTTCATCGACGCAGCTTCCTTTCACCCAAAAATAAGCTCCTCCTCTATAAAACCCTTATTCGTCCTATCTTGACCTATGCTGCACCCGTTTGGGGTAGTGTGAGCAACACGGATCACCTGAAACTCCAGAGAGTGCAGAACAAGGCATTCAAGATATCTTTTAACACCCATCCCAGAACAAACCTTACCCGACTTCACACCGAACAGCGAGAAGAAACCCTACAACACCACATCCTCGCTTGGACCGTGAAGTTCTATAAAAGCCAACAAATTCACAGCAATCCCTTAGTCGCTGCCCTGGGGGCTTACGAGAGTAAATCCGACCTACCCTTCCGTTATAAGCACAAGCTCCCGAAGCATTATCTGTTACCTGACTAGTCCACCTACATTATTAGCTGGGACGACCAAGGTCTGAGTGAATGTGATGGAATACAAGTAGCCTGAACGAGTGGACTTGTTTTTGCTAAATAATTAGTGTAAGAATTGTTATCTAGTTATAAGTAGTATGTAGGTGTTAATTATTTCTAAGATCTCATATATTCCTTCTTCCGTGGTTGCAATCCTAAGACTGGTTTGCAGCAATTTGAACTCTTCTCCTCCATTCCCCCCTGTCCTGTGCGGCTCTTTTTAAGTCTGTGTATGTTGAGCAGCGCACGTCCACCAACAGGTCCTCCAGGTACTCTCGGCGTGGGCGTCCCCTAGAGTTTGTCCCCTCGGTCATGCCCTCCATTATGGCATGCAAGAGGCCCTCTTGTCGTATTATATGCCCGATCCATCTTGCACGCCTTTCGGACAGGATCCTGAGCAGGTGCCTTCCTCCTTCGATTCGTTGGAGAACCTCTTCATTTGTGATGCGGTCTCTCCAGGAAATTCCTAATAGTCTTCTATAGGACCACATCTCAAAAGCCTCTAGTCTTCGTCTATCTCTTTCGGATAGGCACCATGTCTCGCAGCCGTACATCAAGATACTCCATACATAGGTCTTGATGAGGAGTATTCTCAGTTTAAGGTCTATATTATTTGATTCTATTATTTTCGACCTTTTATTAAATGCAAGTCTAGCCTGATGTATACGGCTGTCGACCTCGCTCTTGGACCGACCGTCCCATGTTATTTTGCTCCCGAGGTAGACAAACTCCTTGGTGTTCTTTAGTGGTTTACCCGATATCACTATTCTCATCTGGTGCTGCGCTCGGCCTACAGTCAGCAGCTTTGTTTTGTCTTTATTTATCTTCATACTGTAGTTATTTTGAAGAATGCTTTCCATAGTTGTTAAGGCCTCTTGTAGTTCCTCTTCACTTTCAGCAACCATAGCAATATCGTCAGCGAACCTTATCATGTCCACCTTTTGCCCGTGTATCTTTACACCTTCTCTGTGACTCATTTTCTCTCTCAAGTCGTCAATCGCGCTCTGTATATAGGCGTTAAAAAGAACAGGTGACAGAGAGCATCCCTGCCTTACCCCTTGTCTTATATTGGCTTTCTTTGTGTCTTCGTCACATCTGATTATAGCGGCCTCATTCTTGTATAGCGCATGGATTATACGTCTATCTCTGTATTTGATATCAATTCTCTTCAAAATCTCGAAGAGTCTTTTCCATTCTACTTTGTCAAAAGCTTTCTCCAGGTCTATGAATGCGATGTATGTGTTTTGGTTTCTTCTTATTCTATTTTCTAGCAGTATTCGTAGAGACAGTACTGCTTCTCTGGTTCCCACACCTCTTCTGAAGCCATACTGGTCTCTGGAAAGGATGTTCTCTACTTTTGGTTCAATTCTCTTTAGAATGATATTAGTCAGTATTTTTGAGGCATGGGATATTAGGCTAAGAGTTCTGTGTTGCTCACATTTTGTCGTACCTGCTTTCTTTGGTAATGTGACAATTAGGCATTTCTCGAAGTCCTCTGGTATCTTTCCGGTCTTATATATTGTCTGTATCATTTTAAACAGGGCATCTGTGATATATTAAGATTGAATAAATAAAATAAAATGATATGTAGGAAAATAAGATTAAGTAAGTTCATAAATTATAACATATAATTAAGATTAGTTAAGTAATAAATTTGTATATAGGTATAGCCTTGACAAATGTTTGTACAATAATTTACTTTGTTTTATAAAAAAAAAAAAAAGAAATATAATAATAGCTAAACTTTAATATATTGTTTCTCCAACTAGAAATATAATAATAGCTTAACTTGAATACATTGTTTCTCCAATTAGAAATATAATAATAGCTAAGCTTTAATACATTGGTTCTCTAATTATAAATATAATAATAGCTAAGCTTTAATACATAGCATAGTTTATCCAACTAGAAATATAATAATAGTAAAACTTCAATATATTGTTTCTCCAATTAGAAATATAATAATAGCTAAGCTTTAATACATAACATAGTTTCTCCAACTAGAAATATAATAATAGCTAAACTTTAATATATTGTTTCTCCAATTAGAAATATAATAATAGCTTAACTTTAATACATAACATAGTTTCTCCAACTAGAAATATAATAATAGCTAAACTTTAATATATTGTTTCTCCAATTATAAATATAATAATAGCTAAGCTTTAATACATAACATAGTTTCTCCAACTAGAAATATAATAATAGCTAAACTTTAATATATTGTTTCTCCAATTAGAAATATAATAATAGCTAAGCTTTAATACATAACATAGTTTCTCCAACTAGAAATATAATAATAGCTAAACTTTAATATATTGTTTCTCCAATTCAGTTAGGCTCGTCATGTCACACAAGACACACGTGTTTCCTTAGTCTCCGCTCCTAAATTGAAGTATCTCTATTAATATCATAATATTAGTTAGATATTTTTGTACTTACTACAGTTCTTATAAGTGTAACTCAGCCGTGTAAATTTTACCTATCCGCTAATTCGTTAATAAGGTAAAAAAAAAAAAACGTTTTTTATTTAAAAAAAAAAACACTTCATGTTATAAATATTTAACACAGTGCCTATATATTCTCGTAGTGAAGTGAAAGTGTTTTGGGTCAGTCAGGATAGTGCCCAAATTTCTTAGAATTTGTGCCGACTAGTATCCCAGACCCTGCCGCTCTCGTATATATTGTCCCTTCAACACATGTTGCCGAGGTCTAAACAACAGTACGTTACCACCCTATCTCATTTTATTGTCTCTTTCTATTATATTATTTAAAATCCTGTTCTGAAATTTATTTACGAGTACTCTTTATATTTTATTATTTAAAATGTCGTTTGAAATATTAACTTTAGTGCTTAACTGTTAACTGTTAACACACATGGTGGTTCTTAGAACAAAAGTCCCGAAGTCCTCGGGAACAAACTCGAGCCGCATCATGGACGCCAAGTCACGAACCACCCCCATGAGGAAGAATTCCGCCCTCTCCTGTCCTGGTGTAGCTGCAAACACCAGCACCAGCAACTCCAGTGCGTGGATCACTCCACGCAATGGAGTTAAACAATCAACTCCAGTCCCGGCTCAACCGCTACCGAACCAAAACAGATTCGAGGCACTCCCGGAGGTCGGAGACGCCCCTGGAACACCTGGCTTCAGAGCCCCAGTAAAGAGGATTACCTCGAAGATCCCACCAGTAATCATTACTTTAGGGGACAAAACACATGGCCAGATAATAAATCTGGCCAAATCTTTTACAAAGGCGGGCATCACGCTCTCCTACAGAGGCAGAGACCGTGCAGCTGTCAACTGCTCAACGTTGGAAGACCACAAAACTCTCGTGGCTGGCCTGAGAGAGACCCAGGCACCCTTTCACACGTTCACCGCTGAGGTGGAGCGCAGCAAGCGATCCGTCATCAGGGACCTCCCAGAGCTCCCGGTAGAGGACATCGCGGCTGATCTAGCCGCCCAAGGGTACAAGCCTCTCCGGGTTTTCAGGATGAAGACAAAGGGTGCCCCGCTCTATACGGTACTCTTCCCAAATGCCACAAACATTGAGGCTCTTCGGACGGAAGTGACAGTGATTAACTACTGACGCGTCCGCCTGGAGAAATACAAGAACGGTGGCAGGGTAGGCACCCAGTGCTACCGCTGTCAAAACTTTGGCCACGCATCGGCGAACTGTAACCACACAGTCCGATGCGTGAAGTGCCTGATGGCGCATGCCACTACCGACTGCCCCAAGAAAGAGCGGGACACCCCTGCGGCCTGCTGTAACTGCGAGGGTGCTCATCCGGCCAACTATGGTGATTGCCCCCGCCGCCAACAATACATATCCAGCCTACATAAGAGACGCAGCGTACCGGCTCCCCGGATGGACCATCGCTCGTGGAGCCAGGTAGCCAGCGGTACTCCAGCCTCACCACCTCACCTACCAGCCTCTCCTATAAACCCCTTTTCTACTCAAACACTCCACCCTCCTCGTGCTCAGCCCCTGCCCCCGCCCCCGATTAACACGTTCACAAACGAAGAGAGCGAGTTACTCGCCATCATGCGCCTTGTCATTGGAGCCCGGAGCAGGCTTGCTTCTTGCACCACTAAGCTCGAGAAGACTATGATCTACCTCGAGATCATTGAGCAGCTCGTAGGATAAGCGTGATGACGAGTTTCTCTGGAATGAAAGTGCTCTGCTGGAATGCTTACAGCATGCAGCAGAAGATCGAGGAGCTGATGCTGTTGGTGAACAATTCAGGTATAGATATTGTGCTTGTTACGGAAACTTGGTTAAAACCTGTATCTCGTGTGAGAGGCACCGGTGGTTTCACCGTCTATAGATCGGAACGCGTATCCGGTAGAGGTGGAGGCACCGCGATCCTTATCCGAGACACTATCCATCATACCCAACTCCTCACGCCCGCCCTGACAAACTTGGAGGCTACTGCCATCAGCCTCAAGGTTGACAGGGAGACAGTCACAATTGTGGCAGCATATTGTACCGGCTATCGTTCACTTCTGGAAAAGGGCATCGAGGCAGTGCTGGCCTTGGGGCCCAAGGTCATCATGGCCGGGGACTTCAATGCCAAGCACCGTTACTGGAACTGCTTAAGAGCTAACCCGAACGGAACGACGCTGTACAATTATATGGAAAATCACAACTGTCAAATACTATATCCAAATCAACATACCTGTTTCACCAACCCCCGTAGCCCTTCTACACTGGACATTGCCGTACTCAAAAACTACCCTAACATCTCTGGCTTGACTGCTCTAGAAGCTCTCTCGTCAGACCACCTCCCAGTCTACTTCACATTGGGAGTGAGGCCGATTGCTAGCCTCAGGGAGCAGTACGACTACGCCAATGCTGACTGGAAGGGTTACAAAGCCTACCTCCACAACCAGCTCTGCCTATTACCGGAAACTCTGGTAAGCCCACAGGACATCGATACCGCGATAGATACCATCTCCACCTTCATCCATAATGCCCGTGATGAAAATGTTCCCCTCAAAATTGTCATTCCATACAAAATAAATCTTACTCCTCATATCAAACTCCTTATATCTCTAAAAAACAAACAAAGACAGACCTACAGACGTACACTAGACATACGTGACAAAACACTTCTAAACGTCCTCCAAGATGAAATCAAAAAAGAAATCCGCCTACTTAAAAACCAGCTATGGAAGAGAAAATTGGCAGCTCTAGAACCGGGTAACGGTACTCTCTGGCGAGTCGTCAAGGGTATCAAGTGCTCGTCTCAAAGCATACCACCTCTGCGCACAGCCTCAGGGTTGGCTGTTTCTGGCATTGACAAGGCTAATGCCTTGGCGGACGCTTATGAGAATACGTACTCAATCACTTCCGATCTTGGAAATGTTGATGTCAACAAAGCGGTCGAGGACACTCTCACCAGCTTTGCTTACTCCCCGACCAACCAAAACGAGGTGCAACTTTGCACCCCGTCCGAAATTGGTCGTATCCTTGACAGACTTAAAACACGAAAAGCACCCGGTCCCGACAATATACACAATAGTCTTCTTAAACAGTTACCACTCAAAGCGAGGATTTTTCTTACTAAAATAATAAATGGTTCACTCCTTAATGGCTATTTTCCGAGTATTTGGAAAGTAGCTAATATTGTTCCTATTCACAAGCCAAATAAACCGACCGAAAATCCAACTAGCTACAGGCCCATCAGCCTTCTTCCAGGTCTTGGCAAGATTCTTGAGAGAGTGGTTGCCTCAAGGTTAGTGTTCCATCACGAATCCAATAATACATTCCCTCATGAGCAATTTGGATTTAGAACAAGACACAACACGGTCCAGCAACTTACCCGTGTCGTGGAAGACGTGTCGATGGGCTTCAATAGGAACAGAAGTACTGGCATGGTACTGCTGGACCTCGAGAAGGCTTTTGATACTGTCTGGCACGATGGCCTTCTTCACAAACTTCTCCTTACTGGCACTCCACTCTATCTCGTGAAACTACTTCAATCCTACCTTTCCAATAGAAGTTTCACAGTCACCACTCATCATTCTACGTCATCCGCCAGGCCCATCCCTATGGGTGTCCCCCAAGGCAGTATACTTGGACCATGTCTATTTAATATTTACACACACGACATTCCTACTCCCCCAAACTGTAAACTCGCACTATTTGCTGACGATGCGGCATGCCACGCATCGTCACTCAAGGTGGATCGAGCTGGTCGCCGTCTTCAGATTGCTCTTGAGATCCTTGAGAAATACTACCAGGACTGGAGGCTCAAAATCAATGACGCCAAAACTGAGGCCATCATGTTCTCCCGAAAAATCAAGGAAAGAGTGCCGTCGATGCCCTTATTCATCGGTGGTTGCCTGGTTGAGTGGCAGGACGTGGTTAAATACCTCGGCCTACACCTTGACCGGCGACTGACGTGGAAAACCCATTTGAATACCATCAGACAGAAGGGTCACAAGGGCATAGGGGCTATCAGTTCGATATTTCATCGACGCAGCTTCCTTTCACCCAAAAATAAGCTCCTCCTCTATAAAACCCTTATTCGTCCTATCTTGACCTATGCCGCACCCGTTTGGGGTAGTGTGAGCAATACGGATCACCTGAAACTCCAGAGAGTGCAGAACAAGGCATTCAAGATATCTTTTAACACCCATCCCAGAACAAATCTTACCCGACTTCACGCTGAACAGCGAGAAGAAACCCTACAACACCACATCCTCGCTTGGACCGTGAAGTTCTATAAAAGCCAACAAATTCACAGCAATCCCTTAGTCGCTGCCCTGGGGGCTTACGAGAGTAAATCCGACCTACCCTTCCGTTATAAGCACAAGCTCCCGAAGCATTATCTGTTACCTGACTAGTCCACCTACATTATTAGCTGGGACGACCAAGGTCTGAGTGAATGTGATGGAATACAAGTAGCCTGAACGAGTGGACTTGTTTTTGCTAAATAATTAGTGTAAGAATTGTTATCTAGTTATAAGTAGTATGTAGGTGTTAATTATTTCTAAGATCTCATATATTAAGATTGAATAAATAAAATAAAATGATATGTAGGAAAATAAGTTTAAATAAGTTCATAAATTATAACATATAATTAATTAAGATTAGTTAAGTAATAAATTTGTATATAGGTATAGCCTTGACAAATGTTTGTATAGTAATTTACTTGTTCAATAAAAAAATAAAAAAAAATGTTTCTCCAATTAGAAATATAATAATAGCTTAACTTGAATACATTGTTTCTCCAATTAGAAATATAATAATAGCTAAGCTTTAATACATTGGTTCTCTAATTATAAATATAATAATAGTTAAGCTTTAATATATTGGTTATCTAATTAGAAACAAATACTACAAATTGAAAATATGTAAGAAAGAAACGACTGCAATGAAAATATTATAGTTTACATAATATTTCATGTATAAATAAAGTTTCGAATATGTCAATAATGAGTTTTTTTATAATTTTTAATGCAAATAGTTTTATTTTGTTATGTTATGTTCGGAAATGGATGTTTTAGATGGAGCTGTTTGCTGGATACTTTCAATAAGAAACGTTCAACGTCGTGTTTGTTAAAAAGAATAAATATATAAAAAAAACAGTGATCGGTATTCCTAAAATACGAAAACAGTGAATGAAATTTCTATCGAGGATAGTAGCTCAGTGTAGGTTTTGAACAGCACACCGAATCACATATACTCGTAAAACTACACGACGAATCACATATACTCGTAATTATACGTTTGAAGTAAAATTATACGCAACTGAATTATTTACGATATTTATATTCACTTCTCTATATATTCCTAGATTATTGGTCGATATATCATATATTCACTTCTCTATATATTCCTAGATTATTGGTCGATATATCATATATTCACTTCTCTATATATTCCTAGATTATTGGTCGATATATCATATATACTTAATTTTATCAATTTTAAAATCGTGGTAAGTATTTTAATTTTTGTCTAATATGTAAAAAAAAGATTGCAAATTATGTCCAGTCTGGTGAGTTTTAAAGCGTTTCAACATGAAAATACAGCAATAGTTGTGTATGTATGTCGCCTCTTGACAAAATAAAATAATGATGGAAAGAAAAAAACCGGTGGAAATTTTTATTGATGCTGGCAGGTGACAGTAGAGGACTTGAAAAAAGTATCATTTTGCTATTTTCTCTGATCATAAATGACGTACCGTGTTAAGTCAAGCTCACAAAACAATATTGCCTCAATGAATATTTATAATCGGAGACTTCAAAACCTACGACAAAGCGTGGGCAACGGCTAGACATGATCTAAAAATGTCTCAGACCTACCGTAAGATAGGTATAGCCCCGCCCCGTCTAAAACACTGCAAAATCATAATTTGATATAAAGCGGGACTGACAGCTGTTTTTATGCTGACCTATTTGTTCATATAAATACAGTGGTCTACGATAATCTTTATTTTATTAGGAATATGTTATATAAATATCATTTTTACCCGTATTAGGAGATGCTTAAATACAACTATTCAACTAAAAACTAACCCAGTGTTGGCACTTTCAAAGATTCTTGAATTCATAAAACTACAATTTTTAAGTGATTCGCTACTTATTTATTGTCGTCGTTGCTGGGCCTCGTTGTCGAGGATCCCCTCGCCACTTCAACGTTAATTTTGTGGAAAAGCGAAACCGAGTTTTTTTTTAATCCTTTTTCTCCTGTTTTAAGTGAGTAAGTCGTTGCACACCAGCAAACTCATCGACCACATCGCTGTACTGTATCTGATGGTTCACCTGAAGTGAGACGATCAGAGCGCACCGGCGTGTTTTTTTTCCTTTTTTTGAAAGAATATCTATGACCGAAATCAGAGGTATCCTTATACCCCCGAATACTAGGCGGGAAAATGGCTATTTCATTCGAAGGGAGTAGCACAGCGCAGGGGGCGCAAAGTCCAGTGCGTTACCGCGCGGCCATGCGCGTCATTCAACATCACATATTATAGGATATAATTTTCTTCTGCTTGAGAAGTTTCGCTTTTCGCAGCTTCAGTTCCTGTCATCAACCACGATTAAAAATATCTAATGGAAAATTACAACGTATCGTCTGGTCAATAGTAGCCGAACACTACGGGACAATACCTTCATCATCCACTTCTATGATGATGAGATAAAGTATAATGTAGGACATACTACCTTGATCAAAAAGTTTTAGGACTTTATTCATAAAATCGAAAATACAAGTTTATTCATCAAAATCGATATGGCCCCCTTCAAAGTACTCCCCATCGACAGCAACGCACTTACGCCAGCTCTTGATCCAATCCTCGAAACACCACTGGTACTCAATTTTCGGTATGTCCATCAGAGCCGTCTTCGATTTTTTCATGACATCCTCTCGGGTGCCGTAACGCGTTCCGCGAAGCGGTTTTTTAAGTCGGTTGAACAGGAAAAAGTCGCAGGGAGCCAGATCAGGGGAATTCGAAGGCTGCTGGATAGTAATCGAGTTGTTTTTGGTCAAAAACTCATGGAAATCATGTCTTTCGCGATTTCAACGCGGTCCTTTTATTGCATGAAATTGAGGTCTTTCGGCACCAGTTTTGCAGCGACACGTCTGAGGTCCAAATCACTAACCAAAATGTCTTGAGCGGATCCATAAGCGATGTTCAAGTCCTCTGCCAGCTCTCTAATGGTCAATTTGCGGTTTTTGGTCAACATTTCTTTGATTTTATCGATGTTTTCATCGGTTTTCGACTGCCACTGCGTTCGTCATCCTCGACCAACTCACAACCACTTTCGAAGCGTTCGTGCCGTCGAAAAACACTTCTCCAACATTTCCAAGGTCTGCGGACCGTTAAATCCGTTTTTCACACAAAATTTAATGCAAACTCGTTGATGCACAGTTCATGCCATTTTCAAACTTGTAAAAAATCGAAAACACGCACAAAGGTAGATGTACTCAGTACAGCGTAAGTTTTACAAATGTCAAGCTATGACGCTGAAATTTGGAGGGAAGTGTCAATGATAGATGTGATGACCTAACAAAAAAAAAAGAATTCCAATCGGGTGACTGACAGCGCCACACGGTGGCCGGTCCTAAAACTTTTTGATCAAGGTAGTACTCTATCACATCATCACTATCATTATCAGAAGAAGGGTGAGTACTATACAATAAGATACTTAGAGATCGAATCCACGTTCACTTAACTTCACTTCAGGGCTGGTTTTACTCTTAAACCATTTCACATCTGAATTTATGTTTTTTCTGTAGCTTATATGCTGCTTATCGTATTTTCTATAGCTCTGTCTAGCAACTAAAAAAATAGCGCTTTATAAAGATCTGCCTAGTGATAGGCTGCAACAGGTTTAAAATGACGATTGTCTTGTAACTTTGATCTTCTTGCCATCGGAACTTAAGGTTTGATCTATCAAGACTGTTTCCTTGCTGAAGTGCAACAGATTGCACACAATACACTAATAAACGCACAGATATCTTCCATCAGCAAGATGGCTGACAATTATATTTGATCACGAGAGATTGCCTATGTCTTCCATCTATGGTGATTCATTTATTTATCTACTATATTATATAATATGTCTAATGCCGTGACTCCGAAAATGAAATAAAACATACTGTTACCGTGAAGTAAAAATAAAACAAAATATATATGTAGAAAGCATTCTCCTAATTTTTAAATATTATATTATACATTATGCTATCAAAATAAAAACCTCCAGAAACTAGGTAGGGTAGGCGCCTGTTAGGTATTTATTCATACTCTTGAATAATGGCCGTGAACTCCTATATGTTAGATCAATGATACTCAACCTTTTTTTTCTTCGGGCCACATACATATATTTGTAAAGCTACGCGGGCCGCAACACTATACTGGTATGACAAAAAATATCATGAAACCCACCACCCCCGTTTTTTTGGAAAACCATTTGAGATTTATAAAAATATAACCAAAACAGAATAATAATAGTACATATCACTTATCAGCATACGGTTCGTTAAAAATTACAATAGTGAAAAAAATAAAACTCAAAAGTAACATGTATCCAAGCGTTTATTTTGAAATTAGTGTGATTTTTGACATTGGGATAAATTTTCAACAATTTTAGACAAATCGGGTTTATAATTGCTGCATGCTACCCTCAATACGTCATCAAGGTGAGAATCACTAAGTCGATTCCTGTATACGTTTTTTGCATATTTCATTTTGGAATATGATGACTCACAAAGATATGTTGATGCAAACAATGTGAGGAGCAGGCAGGCACAATTTTTTAGTCTTGTATTTTTCAGGAACTAATTCCCAAAAATGGATGTACTCCTTCCCCTCTCTTTTTTCTTCAAAAATAGCTTTCAGATTAGTATCGTTCTTAAATTCGATAAATTCATCAAAAAGCACTGCATAATCATATCCCAATGCAGCTAAATGTGTTAAAGTTGCTGTTTCTAGGTGCCAGGGATTTTCTATAAGTAACAAACAATTCTTGATACTAAGTAAGTCCTGAAATCTGCTCTTAAATTCCTTAGCTAAGGCAGCTAAATCATTTAGAAATATCTTATAGTTTTCTTCAGAAACATGTATACCATCTTGTTTAGCTTTTATAACAGTTGGAAAGTTATGCAATACTTGGTTCTCTATTTCTTCGTGGTAGATGTTCAATTTCTCTTCAAAAGCAAACACTTTATTCGCCATCTGCGAAATGATTTTATTTTCGCCCTGTAGGCCACGATTGAGTTCATTAAGTTTTTCTGTGATATCACACAGAAAAGCTAAAAGACACCACCATCCGTCATTATTAAGTTCGTTGTTGTTTATAGTTAAGGCATTAACGTTGTGGAGGTTTAAAGACATTGTAATTTATTTTTAACAAACACTGTTTATTCCACTTTTTTTTTTTTTTTTTTTTTTTTTTTTTTTTTTTTTTTTTTTTTTTTTTTTTTTTTTTTTTTTTTTTTTAAGTTCGTTGTAAATTTTATTATTTTGTTGTAAAAACAAAATAATTTCATGCCTCAAAGAATAAAACCGTTCCAGAACTTTACCTCGGCTTAGCCATCTCACCGAGGTATGTAAAAGAATGTCACTATAGTTACTGTTCAATTCTTCCAAAAGACTTTTAAACTTCCTGTGGTTCAGTTCTTGGGCTCTAATATAATTAACTATACTTATTGCGTCTATTTCGGCAATGGAGATACGTGCTGATAAGTTCTCTTGGTGTATGATACAGTGGAAAGATAAGAGATTTGTTAAATTATATTTCTCTTTCAATAAAGCAACAAATCCTTTTTCGGATCCGATCATTGAAGGGCATCCATCCGTGCATACACAAACCAATTTTTTAATATCAATATCATTGTTTTCCAGAAATGTACTGATAGTATTGAGATAGTCCGTGCCTCTGGTTTGATTTTTCATAGGAAGAAATTTCAAAAAATCTTCATGAACTGAATTGTGTCCTGTACAATATCTAACAAAAACGGAACATTGTGATGTTGCTGAAATATCGGTGCTAGAATCAAAAGCCAAACTAAAATATTTGCATTTTTTCAGATCTTCTATGATGTGATTAAATATGTGTTTTGCAATATCTTCAATGCGTCTAGCAAAGGTAGAATCAGAGAGCTGCATACTTTTGATCTGAGATATTATTTGATTTTTATTGCTAAATTTATCAAATAATACGTTGGAAGCACTGAGGAAACATTCTTTCACAACCTCTGCGTCGGTAAATGGTTTCATATATTTACCAAGTATGTAACAAATTTCATACGACGCTCTTGTCACTGCTGCGTCATGTGATACCGCCATTGATATATTTTGTTGATGTTGTAAGGACTTCTTGAAGAATGTTAACTTTTCACGTCTTATTAAAGAGCCACGAGGAAAGGTATCACTAAATGTTTTGTGTTTCGTGGTATAATGACGAAGAATGTTATATTTTTTCAATATAACACTCTCACGACATATCAAGCATGTGGTCGAACCATGTTTATTTGACACAACGAAATATTCTTCTTCCCATTTGTCTTGAAACACTCTTTTTTCGTCGGACATTTTTCGATTGCATTTCGAAGACACACCCGCCATTATGGGTAATTAAATTATAACAAAACAATATTTTATAAGACAGCAAAAAAAGCTGTCGTATCCGTGTTCCGCGTAATGTTTACTTGAAATAAAGCCGCAACACTGTGACTGTGACGCATTCAACTTTGGAGCTGTCAAAAATTTATGTGTTGCCACAAGCAAAATTATTTGCGCGCATATTTGTCTGTCAAATGTTTGTTTTTTGGGAATAAATCTAGCGTGTGCAGTAGCAACACTCTTATACCAGATCTGATGTTGACACGACAACGACCATCCTCTTCGGGTTTCCATGTCTGTACGTCAAAGTCGAAATTAATCTCAAGATATACGAAATATAGAATGCCAGATTTTGTAAATCATGTTCCTGATAATAAATGTGTTGAGGGCCGCACAAAAAAGCTTGGCGGGCCGCATGCGGCCCGCGGACCGCAGGTTGAGTATAACCGTGTTAGATACTTGCGTTAATAAAATAATTTAATTTTCCCAAGCAGATTTACAAAACAAATGAAAATTGATATGTTGTCATTGTTGAAATTGGCATTTGCAATTACAATTAATGCTTTTTAATAAAATTGCGCAGTGCCTGTCGATGGGGCAGGTTGACGTTTTCATTGGAGTTTTGAAGATTCTTAAAGGAATCAACCCATATTTTACCCGTTCTGAAATAATTGAGGAAACCTTCACCTGCTTTTTATTGGATTGTATAAAAAATGCAGAAATATAAAAAAAAATGCTTGAAAATTTTGCAGACACATGATTGATCTATGATTCAATATGCTAAATAAACCGAAGGGTGAAACCCATAAATTAGGTACTGCACTGAATATTATTGAAAAAACTTGATATTGATTTAATGAAAATAAATAATATTGCTAGTTTTAGTGAGTTCAAGATGTTTTTCTTTTTAAATTGTTTTAATTTTCTTTAACAACACATTTTATGCTTCCTGAAAATATAACAAAAATAAAATTTCACAGATTTTAAAGATGGTTTTCATGTTGCAAGTATCGTAACATTTTGTATTCTTAGGTCTTTATTCATTTTTCACTACGATTTATGTAAAAGTAACTGTTTTATTCAAAATATAAAATTCTTTTGTTGTGCACAAAAAAGATTTTTTTTAGAGTTTTACTTCCATGTGGAAAGTAAACTACGTCCATACCATTTTTAACCGTTGTTTTAAATGTCGAAAATTCATACAGATTGGTGCAAATTTAGTCAAATTTCAACATGACAGATCACATTCAACCAACTCTAAAAATATTCTAACTGCGAGAAAACTTTGAGTTAAGATTTTTAGTCAATAAAAAAGGGGTCTTAAAATAATATAATTGAATGTAATTTACAAAAAACTACTGTTTTAAAAAGCTGCTCTCCAATAGATTTTCTCTATATGACATCCAGAGTTAGCTTAATTTAAACTAAGACTCAAATTTCCTATCACCTCCCATAACATACCTCTCCAATAGATTTTCTTTGTAAATATTTCACCGTTCTTTCTTTCAACTCTGCAAAACCATTTTGGTGCTCCTGTCTTCATCTTTAGAACTTCATGTTATTTCTAATTGTATTATTTTCTTATTTCATCACACATTTTACACAACACTTACATTTCTATTATATACCACTTACAAGTTTTACTTTCAGTATTTAAGGTGGGACTAAGATGGTATTGTGGGTTGCCAGAATAGGGGTGAAATCTATAATACAGAATCCACCTAATATAAAAAGTACATAATGTCTTATAAGTAGGTTTTCATATACGTAGTGGATATTTCATTAAACATCAAAACTAAAATAAGAAAATAAAACCAAAACTCTGATTTTGTGAATGCTTGTTTTATTACTTTTCAAATAGATTCTAACTTCTAAAACATATAATACAATAAATATGTACTTAAATTATGACTATAGACTATGAAATTTTTAACACACATCATTAAATTTTTATTGTCAACAATAATTGTCTTTGGATACACACAGTCATGCTAAAAATACCGGCTTCGACAAAATGTAGATGTGTACATTAGCCATTACTCTTGTGACAATAGGACCTCTCTGCCAATCGTGGTTTTAAAAAGTGAGAAATTGTTTATGAGAATTTTTTACATCTTTCAGTGGTAATTAATTGGTAAAAAAAATTGGACAAAATAATAAGATCAAATTAGAAGATATGCTATGCAATATAAAAAAAAAGTATAAATATAAAAAATAATTACTATTCATATCTATTAAATCAAGTTTTTCATTATAGTTCGGAAATTCTAGGATGAGTCCTCCAATTCTAGGACAGCTCACAAATTTGCCCCAAATACAACCTTGTAACGATGTTCAGAGATTTTAATTATTTTATCAACTTTAATATAAGCCTCAATTCTAATAAATAGCAAGTTATTTAGGTAAATACATTACATAAGGTTGTATTGGGGATTCATCCTAGAATTTCCGAACTATAATAAAGCATTTTTTATATTCACTCCTAATGGAGGGTGTACAAGTAACACGACTCTATACAGAAACAAATTAAATCCAGTAGTGGGCTAGAAAAAAAATTAAGAAACATTGTATTTAAGTAAATGAGATTTTATAGAGCTTTCTAGACATATCCAAGATACTGTGTATATCATTTATAAGGCAGGAATCCAATATTTGTAGCACCACTGAGTTAACACACCCATATATAAATACTTTAATCGTATGCTTAAAATCCATGCAAATATGGCTTACAGTTATAAATATTACATACATATGTAAATGTATATATTATACATAAATCCATGCAAATATGGCTTACAGTTATAAATATTACATACATATGTAAATGTATATATTATACATAAATCGTTGAATGTTACGCGATTGGTAATAATTCTAAATAAATTTTAGAAATTTGGACATATTATTTTTAAAATATTTTAGTTAATTAGAACAAAACCTAGAATTGAGGATTTTCATCAGTCAGATTAACTTTAAAGAATTAAAATTATACATTGCTAATAAAACTTTGTTCATAATATTGGTGTTAAAAATTCAAAATCTATTATTTTGAAAAATGTTTAGAGCTAAACATAACGTCACAGAATTCAGAATTCTCGATAAAATTGTTACAGGTAAAAGTCACAATCCTTGAGACAATACCAAAACAAGTCACGAATACTACTTTCCTTGTATTTTCAATATTCTCGAGTTGCTTAGTGGTATTTCTAAATACATACAAACATACATACGAGTATGTGGAGGAAACATTGATGTAAAGTTTCAGGAATGAATTATGTTTCCCAGAGCTACTTCATTTTAATGGTTTACCGTTCAATATTTCTAGAGATAAATATGTATAAGTACTTAAAAGGATTTCTTAACAATTCATGTGTGTATGCATTTAAAAATAAATAAAACATACAATACTTTGACGCAACAGATTTGCAACATATTTTAAAGTTTTTTTTCTAGTTAAAATGCATTAATGAAGTAAAATTCGAGAGAAATGTGCATAGCAAAAAATAAATGAACAATTAAAACTAATATAAATAAAATAGCGAAAACCCATTTATTCATTTATTAGTTTCAAATACCTTTAGTTAAATGATGTCTAAGTCATGAAATAAATATGTGATGTGCATTCTGCATAATATTCCAGTTAAACCACCTCTCCAAATGAAATCAAAATCCTATTTGAATACAACTAAATTCATAGAAATGAACAGTATATCAAAAGACAATAATAAAATATTATCTTTCATTGGTCTGGAATTTTGAAAAATATTTTCTAAAATTTCCTAAAATTATTTGAATATTTAATCAATCAATATGCTTCCAATGAGCTGAAAATGAACACAAAACGTTTGTATTAATTCAAAAGGCATTTGTAACAACCATCTTGAAAAGTAGATTAAACATTTATTTCATATGATTACTTGAACTTTACTTGACCAATTCTTTCCTAAAATTTTCTAATTAGTTTACGAGTACTTACTTTAACATGAACAAAGCTGACATTTTTACTTGCTTTCAAATAAATAATCGATAGGTGAATTATTTTTATAGATTTAGATATTTCATATTATAGATATTTCAAGATATATTTTTATGAAAATACTCAAAATTGTATGTTATCTTATTCACACATATTGGAATAATGGAAACATGAAAAGTATTGTGTGACAAAAGAAAAGAATATATCATACAATAGCACTATTCACAAAGTCTGATGTAACATATGACTGTTTATATGATACAGGAGTTCCTTTAAATAATTATAAACGTTTAAATGAATAAGCAGTATCCGAGTCACTTTTCTGAATCCTTAATGCATTATTTAAGTTTTTTACTTTGTAAAAAATTAATCAAGTATCACAAAATATAATCAACAGATATTTTCACAAAAAAGAATTCTGGAAATATTAAAATGTCCAAAAACTTGGAATATATATTTTATAATTCTAACAATAAAATTTATTTTTTTTGTTTATAAAAGTTTTTCAAGTGATCCAAACATTTATGTTAACATTATTGTCTCCTAAATGACTACAATATACATATAATATGTATTTTTAAACTTACAAATATAATATTTTATGTGATGAAGACAGCAATACGATTTATTTATTAAACTTGTATTTCACAATGCCTCTATAATTATCTTGAAACTTTTCTATGGAATGATTCTTCTGATTTAATAAGCTACTAGGTAAGCAATTACTGAGAAAACAAAAATAACAATCTTCAGGAAAGTAATTAAGAAGCACTAATATAATTGCAAACACAAATAGACATATTTTGTGCATTTTGTAATAAAAAATAAGTCATTTATTCAATCTAAACATGTAAAAAGATATGTTATTTTAATGGAAATGTTGACTAATTTTTAGTAGGTAGAAAAAAAATTACGAAGAAGAGTTTTCAAAATACTTAAGAACATTAATATAAAATACTGACAAAAACCTTAATAAAAATTAATACAATCGGTTAAAATATGTTTTTATCTAAGGGCATTCATTGCCCATGATATTAATTTTGATAAATTTTCTAAAAGCACATACTTAATCATTTATACCAAATACAGTATAACTTCTATTCAAGACAGCTTAAAATATACTTCTTATAAAACTGTTATAAAAAAGAGGGTATGACCAATTTTTATATTTGCTTGCAAAATATAAGATCCAGACGGTTACACTTTGCAAAATCACATGTTATTTTATAATAAAATAATATCAATTTTTATTACAAAATTTTAATTGAAAAATATTTTTACATAAATAAATCATTTTTAAAATATTTGCCAAAATTTCATATTAAAAATAGACATGTTTCTAATGAAATAGAATTTTCCTCCTCAAGAGGGATTCAATCAAGATCAATTACAAAAGAAAGATATTTTCATAAAATTGAGATTCTCCTCGAAACAGATATTTCCTAAATTGAGGTTATACTGTTTTGAACAATTTATAAACATTTTCAACAAGGAAGAGAGATCAACAACCATTTAACTAGAAACAACTCTTATAGCACAGCAATTTTTCACATTTAGGACAATAATTTATGTTTCAAAAATAATTTCAACACTCCCATGATAGGTTTTCGACACACTACATAATCTAACAAAATACTTTAATAGTTTAATCTCCTAACTTCCTATGTGTTTTACACATACTATCTCTGATTCAAGGATAAGCATAGATTTTAATTTTAAAAATGTGATAACAATTCAAGTTAGCTAATAACTCATTTAAAGTTGTCAACACTTTCAGTGGAACTGATTCTTTATGAGTTGCAAAAACCTAGAAAACATTAAGCATGTTAGCTAACATTTTAATAAACTTCTACTTGTAAATAATAACACCTATATTTTTATAATACTACACAACAATTAGGATAAATGATCGGACACTTGTCCAAAAAGTAGTTAGTCAGTCCCCAATTATACTCGTACATATATGGTGCAGAATACATACTCAATATGATTTCTTTTTGATTTTGAAGAATAAAAATTTAGTATCATCACAAATTATATTTTGGCAACATATTATATCTTGAGGGCAAATATGTAGTTATAAAATTTAAAAAAAACATTTAAACAAAAAACTGGATATATTTTTGACACATCGAGATTAAGTCTTCGATTCAAATTCCAAAAATATATTATACATAACAAGTAGATATGACTGAGGACCAAATGAGGACTCTGCACTAAGAAGAATGAAGTAAAGATTTTTCAACGTGAATTATTTACAGTCCAGCCACCACTCCACCGGGGACTGGCAATGTAGAAGGACAGCCAGAAAGGTAAGAGTCCACAGCTCTTGCTGCTTGGCGTCCCTCGCTAATGGCCCACACCACCAGAGACTGACCTCGTCTGCAGTCTAAAATCAAAATTTATGAATATTTAGAACATGATTTTGAGGAATTTAAGAAATTCACTTTATGAGTTCTAATGATATTAAAAAACTACAAAAAATCATTTATTTGTAAGCAATTTATTTTCCACTTAAGAACAAAAATTATAAGAAAATGTCATTGTGTAGACCTCGACAGAGGCTAAAGACATCTCTTAGGACCTTATAAACCATAGTCCAGGACCAGAGGGATCAAGCGAGTGACAAGACAGTTCAGGTGGATATTTTAAGGAAAATTAAACCTCTGCAAGAGTGGTACGGCCATCAGAAAGAAGTAAGTATAAGTATCCTTAAAACAAGTTACTGAAAAAGGTACATTTTGGGAGCATCTTAATGTTCATATTATCGTAAAAACACCTTACATTTGAGGTTTTTTAAATAATTAAATTAACCAGAAGATTTATTATTGATCCCCAAAATATACATGGTACTGTTTTATATACATAAGAGGAACTTTTTTCAAAAATATTTATTTAAAATAAACAAATGAACAAAGAGTTAAAAATAATGTCTTTTACTCTATTAAATAACAATTGATTCTATAAAATCCACCGAAATGGCATTTTTCAATGTAAGTGCCTGAACGATAAGAAAATACTTAGAACATTTCAATAAAATATATATGCATATATAGGTTTATGTATTGCTTTTTTTTTAGAAAATATGCCTTAATAAGTAAATAAATATTCCAGATATGAAGAGGTGAGAAATTCTGGAACATAAAATGAATGCCTTCCAATGTTGCTCCACTGCAATAGAAATATGTAACATACACATTTATTTACAGTGACTTCATTACTGTGTGAAGTTTTTTCTGTATTTGAACCTAAATGTATTTTTTGTTTGAAAATATTTTAAATTTCATTAATTTGAGTTTTGATTCTTCATTTCATGTATAAGCTATCTCGTAATGTAAAGTATTGTTATACATAATTTACAAAAAATAAAGAACAAGAGATCACATATCTTTAGTCATTAACTCACATTAGGAACTAAAACAGGTGAGAAGATAGTGCCGTATCATATGTGTATATTTGGAATTTTGCTCTGCTAATTATAAAATGAATAGAGTAAAGAAGTCAACGTTCATAGCCTGTGGAATGCTTAGGCTGTGGACCAACCTGGCTGGAGGCATCTATAGCATCCCTGTGTTCCTGATGATGATGATGACGAGAGTAGAGTGAATGAGAAAAAAAGTTTCTAAATATGATAAACTGAATGAAATACTAAGAGTCCCATTAACTATCACATAAAATTTTCATAAACTAATAAAATGTCAAATATTAATATTCTTAGTTGGAAATTAAAACATCTGATTATGGATTTAAAACAAATGACATAAATAAATAAAAATGCTTACCTCCTGCAGCAAACACATTGTTAATTTCTGTTCCGTAGGTATTTGTTTTTAATGTTTCAATGTTGCTTCGACTGTCCAGAGGTAAATCTAAAAATCACAGAAAAATTGAAGTTGAAAATTATACCAAAAATAACAACTTAATATTTATTTAAATGATTACATTTGCGATAAATTTGTAAAGAAATATTTTTTATGAATATCTTACGCTGGTACAAGTAAAAATACAGAAGTAAAAACTGAAAAGATGCAAAGATAATAAAAAAATTAAAGGTATTTTTTTTCAAAATTGACTTGAAACTTCACTTGAAACTTCACGGAAATGTTAAAGAAACGTGTTTTTTTTATAACAAGTGCCAAAATAATGTTAATGCATCAATATTTTGTCATCTCCATAATAGCTGAAAAATATCCAATTCAGGACAAAGGCTTCTTTCATCTTCCTGTCATATACTTGATCCTCCAGCTTTTATGTTGTTTATATGTATTTGTTTCAAATGTTGGACCTGTGACTTTTTATTAATTGAAGGTGCTTGCTGTTAATACACTGAACAAAAAATGTATCAACTTTTTGCAATATTTATAAGAATGTAGATTCTATAATATCGATGAATTTGATAAAATTTATTTTCTTTTTTAAAAATTTATTTAAGTTATATGAAAAACATTTTTTAATACTTTATTAAGATAACTTGTTTGTTCAAAAAGCTCATTTGTATGGTCCTTCATACTCTTGTGCAAAGCTTCCATACATCTTTTCTAACAATATGATTGTATTGAAGATTTCTGACAATGGAGAAAATATTGCACCAAGTATTTTCTGAACCGCAATGAAATAAAACAATATTTTTGCAGGTTAGTTATGATCCAACGAAGTTCTTGTGTCTAGAAAGATGCTCTAATCACTGTAAAGATCCTCTAATCACTTATCAGAGAGGATAAGTTCATTTGATCATATCCCCTCTATGGAAATGTAGTTTTTTGTTGTCTTTTTAAAGAAAGGCACCTAGTGCAATATTTTCACTATTATCAAAAACGCATATGTACGAGGCATATCCAGAAAGTAAGTGTACTGAATTTTTGTAGGTTACAATTTTTTTTATTTAAACAAAAAAATTACGTGGTTACCGTAGTACATATGTAAGCTATTTTTCGACATAGTCACCATTCCTCTCAATGCAGGTGGTGAAGCGGGGTATCAACTTTTTGATGCCTTACTCGAAGTAGTTTCCCGCCAACCCCTCCGTCCACTTCTCCACCTCCTCCTTTACCTCCTCGTCGGTTGAAAACCTTTTTCCACCCATGTGCAGCGTCAGGGAGGTAAAGAGATAGTAATCTGAAGGTGCTAGGTCAGGGGAATGCGCGGGATGGTTCAGGACATCCCATTTAAACGAGGCGAGCAGTTCCTTCGTGGCGTTGGCCGTGTGTGGTCTGGCATTGTCGTGCAGCAGGCAGACTCCCTTTGTCAGCATGCCTCTCCTCTTGTTCTGAATCGCCCTCCGCAATTTTTTTAGGGTCTCACAGTATCTTGCAGAGTTGATGGTCTCCCCTTGAGGTATATATTCAATTAAAATTATGCCTTGACAGTCCCAAAACACGGATGCCATGATTTTCTTGGCTGAAATTGTGGTTTTGAACTTTTTGGCGGAGGGTGAAGAGGTGTGACGTGACCGTTTTTAAACTCGCGACACCACTTGTACACACTCGTACGATTCATAGCTTTATCACCATATGCAGTTTTCACCTCATTATAAACCTCAACCGGAGGTTTTCCCTTCCAAACGAGTTAACGGATGACGCCGCGTATTTCGCACTTGGCTGGAGATTGGATTGACATTTTTCACGAAACGTGTTGTCGCGTCGACACTTCTCAACGTACTGACCTCGAACCGGTCTCGTTGCGGAGGGGAAGGGTCAGGCTACACGGAAGTGCAGCCAACATGTCGAAAGTAAAATCCATCCGGTCGTGAGAGCCTCAGTACACTTACTTTCTGGATACGCCTCGTACTACGTACATAACACATCGATCAATAAGTCCCGGGACTAACTACTAAAACAACATTTGTTTGCCAAAATTCTTTTTTATTCATCAACATAGTCTCCTTCAAGAGCGATACATTCATTCAAACGCTTTCCTAACTTTTCTATGCCAGCCATGTAGAACGATTTATCTATGGTTTCGAAATCGCCGTTACTTTCGGCAATCCCTTCTTCATTGGAGCCAAATCTCTTTCACTGGAGCATCTTTTTGAGGTCTGCAAACAGCCAATAGTCACTGGGAATACGGTGGGGGCCAAATCTGGAGAATACGGTGGGTGCGGAAGCAATTCGAAGTTCAACTCATGCAATTTGGCCATCGTTACCATCGACTTATGACACGGTGCATTGTCCTGATGAAAGAGAACTTTTTTCTTCTTCATATGGGGCCGTTTTTTTGCAATTTCTGCCTTCAAACGCTCCAATAACGCTATGTAATATTCACTATTGATGGTTTTTCCCTTTTCAAGGTGATCGATGAATATTATACCATGCGCATCCCAAAATACGGAGGCCATAACCTTCCCGGCCGACTGTTGAGTTTTTGGTCGCTTCGGACAACTATCACCGGCTGCTCTCCACTCAGCTGACTGCCGATTTAATTCCGGAGTATAGTGGTGGATCCAAGTTTCATCCATTGTCACATACCGATGCAAAAACTCCTGTTTATTTCGCGTAAACAGTGCCAAACAGCGCTCTGAATCATTGATGCGTTGTTGTTTCTGTTCCAT
This sequence comes from Odontocerum albicorne, assembly GCA_949825065.1. Taxonomy (NCBI): domain Eukaryota; kingdom Metazoa; phylum Arthropoda; class Insecta; order Trichoptera; family Odontoceridae; genus Odontocerum; species Odontocerum albicorne. Next base: position 31,651,648 of record OX463838.1, read on the forward strand.
TGTGAGCAAACGTGGCACCCATTTCGAAAAAAGCTTTTTCATGATCAAATGTTCATGCAAAATAGTGTAAATACTACCAAATGATATCTTTAGGATGTCAGCTATCTCACACAACTTTACTTTGCAATTTTCCATCACGATTTTGAGGTTTTTTTTTATGTTTTCTGGTGTAACAGCCTCATTTGGACGACCAGAGCTTTCAGCATCATTTGTGTCTGTACGACCGCGTTTGAAATCAGCATACCACCGACAAATGGTTGTTTTCGACGGAGCAGAGCCCGGATAACACATTTCAAGCCATCGCTGAGTTTGAACGGTATTTTTTCCCATTAAAAAGCGATGTTTTATCAACACACGAAATTCGGTTTTTTCCATTGTTTTGAAAATAGCAAAAGTAGCGTTACTAAAACCACTGTGACTCAATGACAAAATGTCGGAATGTCATGATAGTTTGACACGTAACTTCTAAAGGTTGGCACTAACTGAGAACTATTTGGATTTGTTATTAGAGGCACCATGTGTTGGTTGGTCCCGGGACTTATTGATCGATGTGTTACATACGTACCATCATGCCATTTCACTATCAGGGTAGACAGAGTGCCAGACTTACATATCTCGACATAAATCCTTAGTATCTTCTATATCCATTCACCTTCTCATACAACTCCAATGATTTTTATGATTTCATTCTTTCGAAATATCCTTGGTCTTCCTCTCAGACGCCTTTCACGCACATTTGCACTACATATTGGATTTGATAGTCTTTCTTCATTTATTTGTTCCACATGCCAAAAATGTATTTCACCAAACAAGGGTTTTATTAAAAAAAAAAAATTATTAATCCTGATTTAGATTATGCAGGCATACATTGAGATTAAAGATATAATATAAAGTTGAAAACTCACCTAATTCACTGGCAATATATCTCTCAGGACCCAGGAAACCCATGGCCAACAAAACCAGATCTGCCTTATAAATCTTCTGTGTGCCCTCAAGCTCTTTCATCTCCCAGCGACCTCCAGGACCACGGGTCCATTCCACTTCAACGGCGCTTACTCCACACACATTGCCAGAACCTAAAATTTTTAGCATTCAATGTTCACTGATCTTCTTCATAATTGTTTGAATTCAAACAGTACTATATCAGGTCTGTAAATATGAAATATTTTACGTGGGGATTAGTGCGGGCTGCACTTGGGCCATATGTCTGTAAATATGAAACCGGAATTTGCTCATAGATGGCTCTAGTTGTCAATGTAGTTACTGTCAAACTGCGTCATTGGCGCCTTTTTCTTGTGTTTCCATTTGTCAGACTTTTAGCTCACAACAATACAAGTTTAATACAACTACATATGTTTTCATAGCGTTGAACATGTCTATTTTTGTGCCTGAAAACTATTTTGTTACCATTTGAAGAAAACTGCTGCAAAATTGCATCGAATGCTTGTCGAAGCTTACGGTGAACATGTTCTTGGTAAATCACAGTGCTTTGAGTGGTTTAAAAAAATCAAAAGTGGCGATTTTGACACGAGAAACAAAGAACGTGTAAGACCACCGAGAAAGTTGGAAGACGCCGAATTGCAAGCATTGTTGGATGAGGATGATGCTCAAACGCAACAACAACTCGCGGATCAATTAAATGTGACACGAGAAGCCGTCTCCATACGTTTGAAAGACATGGGAAAGATCCAGAAGGTGGGAAAATGAGTTCGACATGAACTGAATGAAAGACAGCAGGAAAACCAAAAAACCACTTGCGAAATGCTGCTCGCCAGGAAAATAAAATTTTTACAAAAGAAAATCATTTCTCCATTGAATTGTGACCGGTGATGAAAAATTGATATATTTCCAGAATCCTAAGCGTAAAAGATCATGGGTAACTCCAAGCAAACCAGCGACATTGACTGCAAGGCCAAATCGCTATGGACGGAAGACAATGCTCTGTGTTTGGTGGGATCAGAAGGGTGTTATCTATTATGAGCTGCTAAAACCTGGCAAAACCGTTAATACTGAATGTTGGTAGCGTTTCGCCAGGTGGATTGGATATAATGGATTTGAACCAAGCATTGCGTGAAAAACGGCCAGAATATCAAAAGAGGCAACACAAAGTGATTTTGCTTCTTGATAATGCACCATCACACAGCAAAACCGGTCAAGGAAACGATTGAGGCGTTTAGTTGGCAAATACTTTCGCATGCGGCGTACTCACCAGACTTGGCTCCGTCCGATTACTACTTATTTGCATCGATGGGACACGCACTTCCTGAGCAGCGCTTCACTTCTTACGAAAATGGCTCGATGATTGGTTTGCCTCAAAAGAGCAACAGTTTTTTTGGCGTGGCATCCACAAATTGCCAGAGAGATGGGAAAAATGTGTAGCTAGCGATGGGCAATACTTGAATAAAATATTTTTTACCATTTTTATACAATAAATGTGTATTTTCTATAAAAAAATTCCGGTTTCATATTTACAGACCTATGTAAACTTATATAGGAAATTAAAAGTTGCAGTCATCCCTTGTTTAACATACTTCTTAGATATTCATTTAATTTATCCTTCCTTGCAAAGCTGCTAATAGCTTTTATTTAAATAAGTAGATTATTAATTTCTGCCCTGCTTGATATGTGCAAGGTTTATAGGTACAGCAAGTGGAAATAATTTATGTGAGAGGATGAGCAGGATTATTAATAAATACTATTTTTTATTATTTAAAGAAAATTATTCTTTGATACATTTTGCTGATACAGATATCAAAAAGAAAGGAAAAAAGATGTTTGCAATTATAAACAAATGTTTCTGGAATTATTTGAATGATGTGACATAAATAATGGAATTATTTGAATGAAGTCAATAAATAGTCAGATTAATATTATCCAAAAATTAATATTATCAAAAAAAGAAACATTAAGGTTTTAAAAACTAACCATCATCCAGAAATTCTTTTGTGAGAGTAGAATATTTACGAGGATCATTGCCAAACTTGACCCTGACTTCCTCATGTCCATATTCAACGCTGAAACAAAAAGCAAAATTTAATACAAAATACATTCATATTGCATTTTTCAAAACCCAATGAAAGCAGAAAGTTCAGAAAAATATGTTACCGGAAGACTCGGGGCCACTGTGGCCACGGATTATCCTGTCCTCTCTTGGACTTAGGCTCAGGCAATATCTCAAAAGTGGTGATGGTCTTAGCTCCTTGCCTTAATGATGTAGCTATGCAATCACACCTAAAATGTTTGTTTAATTAAACACTTTCCACACAGACTATAAGGGTATTATAATACTATATGTATCAAATTATTTAGAAATACAGGGATCACGTATTGTTTGTTTTAAAAAAAATCATCAATATTTCTTACCCTGTATCACCTCCACCAATAACAAGTACATTCTTGTCCTTGGCACTCAATACTGGATTAGAACTTGGGCGTCCCTTCTGTCTCTTCTGCCAATCCTCCAGGAACTCCATGGCAAAGAATATTCCATTGAGCTGCCTTCCTTTTAATGGTAAATCACGAGGCCATGTTGCGCCAAGGCATAAAACTACTGCTGCATATCTGTAATAAAAATCACTTATTGTAACTGATGTTCATTGATTGTAACTTATATTAATGTTCATTTCAATTAAACCTATTGTAAAAATATATTTTGGATTGCTGCATATGTCTAATATAAATTATTCAATGTATTTGATTCAGACTCAAAGATGACTAAAAAGGGCATTGGATTTTGTGTCCTTAAATAATTTTTTTTACACCAGCTTCATTCAGAATTATTAAACTAATTATCTACTTGTTTTTTTCACATGACTATAATAAACTCATTGTAGTCTTAGTCGAGACAAATATTGATAGTCAATATGCATGGATGACCTCTGTGGCCTAGTTGGTAAAATAGGTTTTGTGTGCATTTTTTATGGTACCAAAAGAAAAATAAAATAAAAAAAGGGCTTCTAATCTGGTTTAAGCATTTGTCTGTTATCATACTCACATGCTCTAGACATATGCGAGTGGTGTTGCTTGTCTACATGACGTAGTATTTCCAATACATACAATGGTGAACTGTAAGTTAAACGTGCCTACTCAAGTAGTTCTTAACTAAGAAGGCTTAATTATTGTCTGCCAACTACACTTATCAACATGTCTGCATCACCTATTCGGATATGGTAGGAAACATCATAAGAATTAATGAATGTCAATATGCATTAATTTAGAGATGGTCCATTTCAGAAAAAAACATTTGAAGGCTTACTATTACTAATCTTACACATTTTGTACTTACTCATCAGCCAATTCTTTGCCAGAGATATCTTTTCCAACATTGATATTTGTCTTGAAAATAATCCCTTCTTGTCTCATCAGGTCAACACGCCTGGCCACAATTTCTTTGGAGAGTTTCATGGAAGGAATTCCATATTGCAGCAAGCCACCAATGCTATCATTCCGCTCAAATACTGTTACAGTGTAACCAGCCTAAAAATATTATTTTTATCCATATTAAAAATCACGAATGAAAACATCTAAGAATCTAACTATGTATTAAATTACTTATAATTACAAAATAGTCATTAAATTGAATCATATGTAATAAAACATCTCTTAAATTTGTAGATAAATGATCACGGTTGCATTATATTTCACCAAATGTTTTGTAATTTAAACCTGTCAATAAAAAGTAGTAAATATAATATTCTGTAGATTTAATTAATTAAACAAAAAGTTCACTAAAAACATAAGCTTCATACAATTTCTAAATTTAATGGATATTTTTTAGTAAATAAGCCACTTCATTTTCCAATTGTAACAAAAAGATCTAGGGTTTCAGAAAACTGCTAATATTTTAAAACTGGTTTTTCGAATAAAATATGTATTTAAAAATGGTAATAATACCTTATTAAGTTGATGGGCACAAGCTAACCCAGCAGGCCCAGATCCAACAACCGCTACAGATTTCCCTTTGTGTTCAGTTGGCATCTATTAAAAACAAAACATGAGAAAAAAACTAATTTAATACATTTTGTTTGATATAAATAAATAAAAAATGTACATTAAAAATAAATTTACCTCAGGAACAATCCATCCATTTTCAAAGGCGTTGTCAATGATGGCACACTCAATATTTTTTATAGTTACTGGAGGCTCTGAGATACCCAAGACACAGGCTCCTTCGCAAGGTGCTGGACAAACACGACCAGTGAATTCTAAAATCAGAATAAGGAAATAATATAAATGTATTGACTTAATTAAATGTTATATCAAACATTAAATATTCTATAAGAAAAAAATGTTCGAATATTCCAAATACACAGAGACAATTGTTTTCGTAGTAGTCAGGCATTTTATTATTGTTTTTGGTGCACTATCCCATCTCATTATACAGTCTTGATTATCAGGGTTGGTAGGGAAAAAGATTAATTGGGATAATCTACACAAAAAAAAATTGGAAAAAATATCGCAGCTGCTGATGCATTCGAGCTATTTTACTACCCTGGTTAAACCGCAACCCGGTTAATACAACATTGAATAATCAAATACCATACTTGGTTATTGATTGATAGATTGTATAATACTAATTAAATTATATCATATTTCTCAATCTTCTAAATATTGGAGTTTTTCTTCTAAGTTTTTTAATAGATAAATTTATATGCTTATCCCAATGTTTATCACCATACATTCCAAGGTATTTAAATTTATATGCTTATTATCCCAATGTTTATCACCATACATTCCAAGGTATTTAAATTTTACTGCATTTTCATATATTGGGAAAGAGCAAAGATTATTTTCATTCATATTCCTATAGCATGAATGTAGCTTAAGTTCTAGTGATATGGTTGCCCTGCCCTGTTCTTGTATTTATAATGTAATATATTCCTATAGCATGAATGTAGCTTAAGTTCTAGTGATATGGTTGCCCTGCCCTGTTCTTGTATTTATAATGTAATATATTCCTATAGCATGAATGTAGCTTAAGTTCTAGTGATATGGTTGCCCTGCCCTGTTCTTGTATTTATAATGTAATATATTCCTATAGCGTGAATGTAGCTTAAGTTCTAGTGATATGGTTGCCCTGCCCTGTTCTTGTATTTATAATGTAATATATTCCTATAGCATGAATGTAGCTTAAGTTCTAGTGATATGGTTGCCCTGCCCTGTTCTTGTATTTATAATGTAATATATTCCTATAGCATGAATGTAGCTTAAGTTCTAGTGATATGGTTGCCCTGCCCTGTTCTTGTATTTATAATGTAATATATTCCTATAGCATGAATGTAGCTTAAGTTCTAGTGATATGGTTGCCCTGCCCTGTTCTTGTATTTATAATGTAATATATTCCTAAAGCATGAATGTAGCTTAAGTTCTAGTGATATGGTTGCCCTGCCCTGTTCTTGTATTTATAATGTAATATATTCCTATAGCATGAATGAAGCTTAAGTTCTAGTGATATGGTTGCCCTGTTCTTGTATTTATAATGTAATATATTTAGTCTTTTCAATATTTAATGTTGGAACATATATATTCCAATATTTTTTTACAATTTTCGTGTTTCTCTGTCTTTTGAATGGTGGTTCCCAACTATCATCTTCTACAATAATTACAGTTTCATCTGCAAAACTGATATTCAATTTTTAAACTGATCAGATATTTTACAGATTGTTAATGTAGATTAGGAAAAGTATTGGCACTTTTAATACATTCTGATGACATCCCATAGGTTGCTTTTATTAGATTGCTCATCGTACTCTTTGTCTCTTCGATTTGTTACCATTCCTGACATACAGCAAATATGTTACCATTCCTGACATACAGCGGACTATCCATCTGAGTTCATTTTTTAGATTGAAAATTATATAGACTAATTTATTGTTTGGTATTAAAATTCTCAATCCTTATTAAATATACTGGAAAGTAGGTTTTAAAACTTTCAAGTTTGATATTGTTTTAAGTAAAAGCTGATGCAGTCAGTCATATTATTCATGTGATTTGTGGCAACGTAATAATAAGATTTAAGAGATTGTGAGATCTCCTTGTAAAGTGTGTGGGAGAGAATGAAAGTGTTTTGGAACTGTAAGATTACAAGAGCGCTTTGACGCGCTCTCCGATTCAGTGCTCGCCAGGCCGGCCATACAAAATGAACGCGTAAACACGCTCTCCTTTGAGCTTGTCGCAAGCCAATATCAAATCCAATCGTAATAATTTATAAATTATAACACATAGTGACATCTATTGGGATGGTCAAGAAATACTTAAATATTACAATTTACCGATATTATCAAAGTTACAGTCATCTTTCAAAAAGCTTTCACTGACAGTCAATACGTGTCTCTGATACAGGGTTACCGACTACAGTTTTTTGCGACGTAATTGCGATGATTTATAATGACTTCGTTTGTAGTTTTGTTCAGTGGTTGATTTTTAACTTTTGTGCGTTATTTTTGTTAATTTTTCAAAGTATTTATTTACAAAGTGTGTTTTCATGTATTTTTTGGCGGTAGTTTTGCGGCATAATACGACGTTTATATAGACTTTTTACGGTTTTATTTTATAGTTTATTTACCTTTTGTGCTTTATTATACATCATACAGATAATTTGTTGATTTTAGTTTACAAAGTATATTATATTCCACTATATTTATAAGTAAACGTGTTTTCTGTGTCAAGTTGTGACAACCCTGACATTTTGTGAATATTTAAACTGTGTTTTTCTGAGTGAACGGCAGCTCAGACACCCCACGGTGTATATATTTAGTAAGTTTTCGTAATATCCTTTATATCTGTATACAAAAAATATAAATTTTTTAGGTTTTATTTTTGTTGAAAAAATCCCGGCCTGCTGGGTACGGCCATACTAATAACTTCCGGCACTTAAAGGGTTAAGGAGCAAGTGACTAACAAGATTTTCAAACTGTGAAAATATTGTATATTCAGGATCTCCTAAGAAACATAATTATTGATACGTAATATTTTGTTATGAAATATTGCATAGCAATAAAATTGGAATAAAGTGTTAAAGTGATGATTATTAGTTATTTCATTTCTAAGCCTTCAGCTTTTTTATTGATTTTTTATAAACTTAGTAAAAGAACTACTAATCTCTGATAAACATTAACATTCAGCAAGAAGCAAGATTAAATAGTACATACCTGGGAAATTATTGGTCTGCAGTAGTTGTTTAAGTGCCTCTTTCCAGTTGCCTTGGAAGATTAGATCGTTCCACTTTGGAATGATGTTTCCCAGAGGGCAGCCATGACTGGATTGACAGAAAGGTACTCCACAGTCCATGCAGCGTGCTGCTTGCACACGCAATCCTTTTCGCACATGAGCTTTATCATATACTTCATCCCAATCCTTAAGTCTCTTCTCGGCTGCTCGATATGTCACTGTCTCTCGAGGATATTTTATAAATCCACTGAAAATTCAAATGAAACATAAGCAAAACAAAACTAGAAATATTACCATAAGTAATAAATATACAATGCATAATTGATATTAATTATGTCAAGTATCTGTGGATGTCAAACTATGTGGAGTAACCTTTAGTAATGCTGAAGCAGTTGCCAGTGTAGCAAACTATGTGGAGTAACCTTTAGTAATGCTGAAGCAGTTGCCAGTGTAGCAAAAGTAATCAAAAATTTGTCGATCCTGGTCTTTCATCGTATGGAAGACCGGAGACCCGTGAACATTTTTTTACTCAGTGATTCATACAGGGAGTGTAGAATGTAGAAGAAAAAGCAGATGGAAATTGAGATAGAATGATGAGATGTAAGCGGAATGTCATGCTTTGGGAGTGACAGTGACGACCTCCGTGGCCTAGTTTGTAAGATGTTTGTCTCTCAACCCGGAGGTTGTGGGTTCGATTCCCATTGGAACCCAGATATTTTAAAAAAGAATTCCAGTTTGGTTTTCACTTAAGGCCTCTTTGTCATCTCTTTGGCTGGTTGGAAGATGTTGACACATGGCAATAAGCCCGCCAGGTTATACTGTATACAACAAAAGTGTAATACAATACAATACAATACAGATCTTGAAGGTAGCCTGCATATATACCAATCTTTGGTTGTAGTGGTGATGATTGATATTTCAAAACATATACATTATGTTCAGTGTCTGGATTTAGTAAATAGTACTAAGAATATTTATGTTATATGTTGAGTCAAAAAATTTCAAAAAAATAAGTATCTACTATTGAAAGGACAAAATTGATATATCTTACCGGGTCTTATCAAGAAGTTTCTCATAACGCTTCTTCTCAACAGACATATCCTTGACAGATTCTTCGATGTCTTGTATTGTCGCTGCTTGGATGGCCGGAACATTGTTTTCAGTAGTTTGGACAGGACGCATGGCCATCTGTTTCAGAGCTCGTTGATACTCTATTGGGAACACCTTAATAAACTGTTTTGCTGGTGCTGGCCATGTAGACAATAGTTCTGATGCAATAATGGACCTAAAACACAGTAAAGAATTCCAAATTGACAAATATTTATACATTTAAGACAAAAAAACACAAAGAAAATTTATAAATGCATGCAGATTTATTAAATAAATCTGCATACATTTATAAATTATGATAAACTGACAAAATAGATTGCAGAAATAAGAACTAGTGGTCTTTTGGGTTTATAGGTGTGATTTAATTTCCAGGGTTTCACTTTCAGACATTTTTCATAGGTATATTATTATAGTGTCACCGGAAAGGCATACGCTCTGAATCAGAACTTCTGTTATACTGGCACTAAAATAGGTATATTATTATAGTGTCACCAGAAAGGCATACGCTCTGAATCAGAACTTCTGTTATACTGGCACTAAAATAGGTATATTATTATAGTGTCACCAGAAAGGCATACGCTCTGAATCAGAACTTCTGTTATACTGGCACTAAAATAGGTATATTATTATAGTGTCACCAGAAAGGCATACGCTCTGAATCAGAACTTCTGTTTTACTGGCACTAAAATAGGTATATTATTATAGTTTCACCAGAAAGGCATACGCTCTGAATCAGAACTTCTGTTATACTGGCACTAAAATAGGTATATTATTATAGTTTCACCAGACAGGCACACGCTCTGAATCAGAACTTCTGTTATACTGGCACTAAAATAGGTATATTATTATAGTTTCACCAGAAAGGCACACGCTCTGAATCAGAACTTCTGTTATACTGGCACTAAAATAGGTATATTATTATAGTTTCACCAGAAAGGCATACGCTCTGAATCAGAACTTCTGTTATACTGGCACTAAAATAGGTATATTATCATAGTTTCACCAGAAAGGCATACGCTCTGAATCAGAACTTCTGTTATACTGGCACTAAAATAGGTATATTATCATAGTTTCACCAGAAAGGCATACGCTCTGAATCAGAACTTCTGTTATACTGGCATTAAAATAGGTATATTATTATAGTTTCACCAGTAAGGCATACGCTCTGAATCAGAACTTCTGTTATATTGGCACTAAAATAGGTATATTATTATAGTTTCACCAGAAAGGCATACGCTCTGAATCAGAACTTCTGTTATACTGGCACTAAAATAGGTATATTATTATAGTTTCACCAGAAAGGCATACGCTCTGAATCAGAACTTCTGTTATACTGGCACTAAAATAGGTATATTATTATAGTTTCACCAGAAAGGCATACGCTCTGAATCAGAACTTCTGTTATACTGGCACTAAAATAGGTATATTATCATAGTTTCACCAGAAAGGCATACGCTCTGAATCAGAACTTCTGTTATACTGGCACTAAAATAGGTATATTATTATAGTTTCACCAGAAAGGCATACGCTCTGAATCAGAACTTCTGTTATATTGGCACTAAAATAGGTATATTATTATAGTTTCACCAGACAGGCACACGCTCTGAATCAGAACTTCTGTTATACTGGCACTAAAATAGGTATATTATTATAGTTTCACCAGAAAGGCATACGCTCTGAATCAGAACTTCTGTTATACTGGCACTAAAATAGGTATATTATCATAGTTTCACCAGAAAGGCATACGCTCTGAATCAGAACTTCTGTTATACTGGCACTAAAATAGGTATATTATCATAGTTTCACCAGAAAGGCATACGCTCTGAATCAGAACTTCTGTTATACTGGCACTAAAATAGGTATATTATTATAGTTTCACCAGAAAGGCATATGCTCTGAATCAGAACTTCTGTTATACTGGCACTAAAATAGGTATATTATTATAGTTTCACCAGAAAGGCATACGCTCTGAATCAGAACTTTTGTTATACTGGCACTAAAATAGGTATATTATTATAGTTTCACCAGAAAGGCATACGCTCTGAATCAGAACTTCTGTTATACTGGCACTAAAATAGGTATATTATTATAGTTTCACCAGAAAGGCATACGCTCTGAATCAGAACTTCTGTTATACTGGCACTAAAATAGGTATATTATCATAGTTTCACCAGAAAGGCATACGCTCTGAATCAGAACTTCTGTTATACTGGCACTAAAATAGGTATATTATTATAGTTTCACCAGAAAGGCATACGCTCTGAATCAGAACTTCTGTTATACTGGCACTAAAATAGGTATATTATCATAGTTTCACCAGAAAGGCATACGCTCTGAATCAGAACTTCTGTTATACTGGCACTAAAATAGGTATATTATTATAGTTTCACCAGAAAGGCATACGCTCTGAATCAGAACTTCTGTTATACTGGCACTATAATCAGCACGTTCTTTGGGTGATATTTGCCACTAAACAGAATCATGAAAGTAATTCATTTTCTTTTTTATACCAAAAATTAAAATATATTTCAAAATCTTGTATTTTTAATGAATAAATTTATTTTCAACAATTTTAATGAAAGATAATTATTAAATAAACATATAGAAAATGTTATCATTAATTTACCCAGTGTATTGAACGAATTCCTCCAAAAGTTGCTTCACATAATCAATATCTTCCTTAATATCGAGAGGTAACAGTTGAACCATCTCAGGATTACATTTTGAAGTGAAGGATCCATCCAAGTCCCAAACATATGCAATCCCACCTAAAACATAAATATCACATATTCAATTTTGCAATGCTAGTTTACATGACACAAGCAAAAAAAAATTTTAAAACAAACAATTTTGAAAAAAAATTAAGAAATAAAAAAGAACTAGAAGTATTAAATGGGTATACGAGTATGTACTCGTATATTAAAATCTCCATCAATAGCAAGAGGTTTATATTTAACTCAATAAATTCATTAATTTGTAAATAATGTATATATTATATGTATTGGGGTTGTAACTATTCGTCTCGTTTTCTCTGCCTGATCTGATGCCATCCATGGCTTTCTCTATCAACTTCAGGCACACTAATACTACTTATTTGAAAGGTGACATTTCAGCGGTCATTTTGATAAAACTTTGCTATGGTCGGAGCCTTAGCATTTTTGTGAAATTTTAGACATCTCAGAAAAAAAAAACATCTTCGTCATATTGTATATGTGTTTTTTTCCTTCCAAAAAGTCAAAAACGCGTCGCAAATATTGTGAAAAAAAATGTGCTGTATACAGAGCTCATGCTGTAGATGATTCAACGTGTAGAAAGTGGTTCCCGAAATTTGGAGAGGGTCATGAGTGTCACCAAATATGTGGATAAAATCAAGGGCATGGATAACAACCGCTATTTGGTCACGTGAGATTTGTCAAGTAGTAAATATTACTACCACTACTATTTTGTGATATTTACATAAGCTTGAGATGGTCAACAAGCTCAATGCTTGGGTGCCACATTAATAAAGAGAAAAAATATTAATGAACCGATTTTCTGATGCAGCTCGTTACCTAAATGCAATGAAATTGAGTTTTTTCTCTAACAAGTCATCACTGGCGATAAAAAGTAGACTGTTTACAATAATATTAGTCGAAAAAGATTATAAGCATAGCGTGGCGAGCCAGCACAGACGATCGTAAAGGCTGGAATGCACCCAAAAATTATAAGCATAGCGTGGTGAGCCAGCACAGACGATCGTAAAGGCTGGAATGCACCCAAAAATTATAAGCATAGCGTGGTGAGCCCGCACAGACGATCGTAAAGGCTGGAATGCACCCAAAGTAGGTAATGCTGTGTATCTAGTGGAATTGGAAGGATATCATATACTATGAGCTGTTGCTACAGAACCACAGAACCTTTCAAATAACTGCTATTGATTCCAATGAGTACTGCTCACAATTGGCCAAATTAAAGCAAGCAATTGACAAAAAGAAGTACAGTTGCTCAATAGTTGTGTTCTAGCACGAAAACGCCAGACCACATAGTTCTATGCTACCAGATAGATGGAAGAAGGTCATAAATCAAAATGGCACATACATAATAAACTTATTACTGAATTTACAAATCAATGATTTTAAAAATGCTATAAAAACATTCATTTATGTTACAACCAAATATGAATATGAATTTTTTAAAAACTCACCACTCATCCCAGCGGCGAAATTTCTTCCTGTTAAGCCGAGGATCAAAACTACTCCTCCAGTCATATATTCACAACCATGATCACCAACTCCTTCTACCACTGCAATACATCCAGAGTTGCGTACGCAGAACCGCTCTGATGCAATACCCCTAAGAAATAAAAATAGAATGTATTTATTGTATTTGGTTTGAAATGAGATAAAATGGTGAAAGGCATTTGAGACAAATTGAGAGAATTAATAATTTATTTTATTTCATTTATACATGACAAGAAATTAAATACACAATTTGCGAAAAAACAATGGGTAATTTAATTTGGGCACACAATTTTAATAGATATGGATATGTTGCCTTTTATTTGTTGTGTCCCCAATAAACTAGGCTTTTGCTTGTCTAACTGAGTACAGATAATAAAGATGAATGAAACATTTTTTGTAGAGTCAATCACAAAAAACTGGAAATGAGTATCAAAAATGTGACTAACTAACTGTCAGTGTTTTACATGAAATGACTAAACAAAATGAATGTCACAGTTAATGTATCTGAATGAAATTTTTATACATAATTGAAAAAGATACAAATATGTTTCAAATATATTGTAAACTTAAAAATAAGAAACTGTGAGCTCTGCAATTTTAGATGTTCTGTACCTGAATAATATTAATGTGTTTTTTTTTTAAATACCTGAAATAGGCTCGTCCAGTAGTAGCCCCATAAAGACAAACATTGCCCACAATCACATTCAAGTGGGATTCAAATGGTGATGTCTTTGGAGGGTAGATTATGACAGTCCCACCAGAGAGACCTTTGCCTGAAATAAAAAGAAGGTAAACTTAAAATAAAATATACATAATAAAAATTATGACAAACTTGGAGGCTACTGCCATCAGCCTCAAAGTTGACAGGGAGACAGTCACAATTGTGGCAGCATATTGTACCGGCTATCGTTCACTTCTGGAAAAGGACATCGAGGCAGTGCTGGCCTTGGGGCCCAAGGTCATCATGGCCGGGGACTTCAATGCCAAGCACCGTTACTGGAACTGCTTGAGAGCTAACCCGAACGGAACGACGCTGTACAATTATATGGAAAACCACAACTGTCAAATACTCTATCCAAATCAACATACCTGTTTCACCAACCCCCGTAGCCCTTCTACACTGGACATTGCCGTAGTCAAAAACTACCCTAACATCTCTGGCTTGACTGCTCTAGAAGCTCTCTCGTCAGACCACCTCCCAGTCTACTTCACATTGGGAGTGAGGCCGATTGCTAGCCTCAGGGAGCAGTACGACTACGCCAATGCTGACTGGAAGGGTTACAAAGCCTACCTCCACAACCAGCTCTGCCTATCACCAGAAACTCTGGTGAGCCCACAGGACATTGATACCGCGATAGATACCATCTCCACCTTCATCCATAATGCCCGTGATGAAAATGTTCCCCTCAAAATTGTCACTCCATACAAAATAACTCTTACTCCTCATATCAAACTCCTTATATCTCTAAAAAACAAACAAAGACAGACCTACAGACGTACACTAGACAAACGTGACAAAACACTTCTAAACGTCCTCCAAGATGAAATCAAAAAAGAAATCCGCCTACTTAAAAACCAGCTATGGCAGAGAAAATTGGCAGCTCTAGAACCGGGTAACGGTACTCTCTGGCGAGTCGTCAAGGGTATCAAGTGCTCGTCTCAAAGCATACCACCTCTGCGCACAGCCTCAGGGTTGGCTGTTTCTGGCAGTGACAAGGCTAATGCCTTGGCGGACGCTTATGAGAATACGTACTCAATCACTTCCGACCTTGGAAATGTTGATGTCAATAAAGCTGTCGAGGACACTCTCACCAGCTTTGCTTACTCCCCGACCAACCAAAACGAGGTGCAACTTTGCACCCCGTCCGAAATTGGTCGTATCCTTGACAGACTTAAAACACGAAAAGCACCCGGTCCCGACAATATACACAATAGCCTTCTTAAACAGTTACCACTCAAAGCGAGGATTTTTCTTACTAAAATAATAAATGCCTCACTCCTTAATGGCTATTTTCCGAGTATTTGGAAAGTAGCCAATATTGTTCCTATCCACAAGCCAAATAAACCTACCGAAAATCCAACTAGCTACAGGCCCATCAGCCTTCTTCCAGGTCTTGGAAAGATCCTTGAAAGAGTGGTTGCCTCAAGGCTAGTGTTCCATCACGAATCCAATAATACATTCCCTCATGAGCAATTTGGATTTAGAACAAGACACAACACGGTCCAGCAACTTACCCGTGTCGTGGAAGACGTGTCGATGGGCTTCAATAGGAACAGAAGTACTGGCATGGTACTGCTGGACCTTGAGAAGGCTTTTGATACTGTCTGGCATGATGGCCTTCTTCACAAACTTCTCCTCACTGGCACTCCACTCTATCTCGTGAAACTACTTCAATCCTACCTTTCCAATAGAAGTTTCACAGTCACCACTCATCATTCTACGTCATCCGCCAGGCCCATCCCTATGGGTGTCCCCCAAGGCAGTATACTTGGACCATGTCTATTTAACATTTACACACACGACATTCCTACTCCCCCAAACTGTAAACTCGCACTCTTTGCTGACGATGCGGCATGCTACGCATCGTCACTCAAGGTGGATCGAGCTGGTCGCCGTCTTCAGATTGCTCTTGAGATCCTTGAGAAATACTACCAGGACTGGAGGCTCAAAATCAATGACGCCAAAACTGAGGCCATCATGTTCTCCCGAAAAATCAAGGAAAGAGTGCCGTCGATGCCCTTATTCATCGGTGGTTGCCTGGTTGAGTGGCAGGACGTGGTTAAATACCTCGGCCTGCACCTTGACCGGCGACTGACGTGGAAAACCCATTTGAATACCATCAGACAGAAGGGTCACAAGGGCATAGGGGCTATCAGTTCGATATTTCATCGACGCAGCTTCCTTTCACCCAAAAATAAGCTCCTCCTCTATAAAACCCTTATTCGTCCTATCTTGACCTATGCTGCACCCGTTTGGGGTAGTGTGAGCAACACGGATCACCTGAAACTCCAGAGAGTGCAGAACAAGGCATTCAAGATATCTTTTAACACCCATCCCAGAACAAATCTTACCCGACTTCACGCTGAACAGCGAGAAGAAACCCTACAACACCACATTCTCGCTTGGACCGTGAAGTTCTATAAAAGCCAACAAAATCACAGAAATCCCTTAGTCGCTGCCCTGGGGGCTTACGAGAGTAAATCCGACCTACCCTTCCGTTATAAGCACAAGCTCCCGAAGCATTATCTGTTGCCTGACTAGTCCACCTTCAGTATTAGCTGGGACGACCAAGGTCTGAGTGAATGTGATGGAATACAAGTAGCCTGAACGAGTGGACTTGTTTTTGCTGAATAATTAGTGTAAGAATTGTTATCTAGTTATAAGTAGTATGTAGGTGTTAATTATTTCTAAGATCTCATATATTAAGATTGAATAAATAAAATAAAATGATATGTAGGAAAATAAGATTAAATAAGTTCATAAATTATAACATATAATTAAGATTAGTTAAGTAATAAATTTGTACATAGGTATAGCCTCGACAAATGTTTGTATAATAATTTACTTGTTTAATAAAAAAAAAAAAAAAAAAAGGAAACTTTTGAAAATGAAAATAGAAATTAAATGAATTAGTTAGAGCAAAAGATAAAATAATCTGCATGTTTCTCTTACCAACATAATCATTTGCATCTCCTTCACACGTAACAGTGATCCCCTTGACAAGGAACGCACAGAAACTCTGTCCAGCTGATCCTTGGAGAGCAATATTTATTTTAGTTCCCTGTGGTAATCCTGGTTCTCCATATTTCCTGTGGATGTGCAGTAAACAAATTTGATAAATGTAAAAACAAGTTATAACTATCTGAAGTTGTATGAATGAAAGTAAAATTATATTTTTTGAAAAATTTTAATTGCATAGGGCATATAATTAAAATATTCCAGAATGCCGCAATATCCGAGACAATTCGACATCCTAATGAGATTTGAACTTTAAATCAAGAATTATTCAATTTCAGAATTTAACATTGGCAGCAGAGAAGATTCGATATGTTTGTAATATTAAAACAGCACCCTTTGAGGTTCAAAATAACCCTAAATAAGGTGCTTATAAATCCCATACATATCCTTATATTATGGCATAATTAGTGTAGGAAATAGAATGACCGGAGGTGATATTTTTGAGATTATAACATTTTGATAATTTTCGACACATGCTATACCTCAAATTTTTCAGTATGTTGGATAAGGTTAACAATAACCTTAAACAATAGTATTACGCAACATGATTTACGTTGTCTTCTTCACTGGAATATCCTGTTCTGAAGACACATTTTCAACAAAGTTTTACTACGAACACAATGTTATAAAAATAATTTTCTTCAATTAATATTAAAGAAAAGAGGACATCACAAAAAGCAGAAATTCCTAACAATCTTGAGCATAAAACATTATATTCAGCTTTTTTCTGAACAATGGACTACATAATATTGTACTTCTAATGTAGATATATAACTTACATGGCAAGATGATATGACAAAGTGGAAGCAAAAGCTCTTGCTTCATTGTGTATATTCATTTTAATGTCAATAACCTTCTGGGTGCCATCTATTATTCCTTGACACTGTTCAATCAATTGATTGTCCAATCTCTTTTCCAGTTGGAAGTCCTACAAGAAAAACAACAGTGTGAATTTAACAAAAATATTAAAATGTGTTAATTTTGAAATCTTTCAAAATATTTCAAGCATGAAAAAAGATTCTTCAGCTCAAGTGAAGTAATGGTCTAAATATAAAATTATTGGCTATTCCAGGATTCATACCTACTTTATGAACATCATTTTAAAGCTTTGATTGTCAAGACCTAATACAAATAAATATATAGAAAGATAGATACCTGTGGTACTGATCCACCAACAATATTGACGCCTGGCCTCATGTGCAGGGCGTTTTTCAAGATAAGACCCAGGTTTAACATTCTAGCCTTAGGATTGTTATTGTTCTCACGCACTTTCAACAAATCTGTACGTCCAATCAGTTCTTGGAACTTCCTCACTCCCATACCTGCCATATGTGTGCGCACCTGTAAATAAACATTTCACAATATTTATTTGTATACGAATGGTAATGCTATTTCAGAACTAAATCAGAAAAAAACATGAGTGTTTCATTATCAATCAAACAAATGCCCCCTTTGGATATCATGAAATACCTCTATGCAGGTTGGTATGTAGCTTGGTACTTCTCAGTTTTAAGAACAGATCTCTCAGGAGGAAGATGGGTGTCAAGTGGTATAGCGAATGGATACAACAACGAGAAGCCTGTTACAATCATAATACGGGTGAAGCGCTATAGGGTCATGTATTGAAAATGCTACCTGGTAGCTTGTCAACTTCTACACTAACTATCTCACACTAAGGTCTAGATGAATTAGACGCCCATATCTGTTTTGCAGTCTTGACCTAACGTGTCTTATTATAATACATCGATCAATAAGTCCCGGGACTAACCAACAGATGGCGCTTCTAATAACAAATCCATACCATTCTCAGTTAGTACCAACCTTTAGAAGTTACGTGTCAAACTTTCATAACATTCCAACATTGTGTAATTGAGTTACAGTGGTTTTAGTGACGCTACTTTTGCTATTTTCAAAACAATGGAAAAAACCGAATTTCGTGTGTTAATAAAACATTGCTTTTTAATGGGAAAAAATACCGTACAAACTCAGCGATGGCTTGAAAAGTGTTATCCGGGCTCTGCTCCGTCGAAAACAACCATTTGTCGGTGGTATGCTGATTTCAAACGCGGTCGTACAGACACAAATGATGCTGAACTCTCTGGTCGTCCAAATGAGGCTGTTACACCAGAAAACATTAAAAAAAAACTCAAAATCGTGATGGAAAATCGCAATGTAAAGTTGCGTGAGATAGCTGACATCCTGAAGATACCATTTGGTAGTGTTTACACTATTTTGAATGAACATTTGGTCATGATAAAGCTTTTTTCGAAATGGGTGCCGCATTTGCTCACAATGGAACAGAAACAACAACGCATCGATGATTCAGAGCGCTGTTTGACACTTTTTTTATTTATTTATTTATTATTATACATGACAAAACATATACATAATTTATGAAAAAACAACAGGTAATTTAATTTGGACATACAATTTTAATGGATCTGGGTTTGTTGCCTTTCATTTGTCGTATCTCCAGTAAACTAGGCTTTTGCCTGTATCTCACTGAGGATATTTAGCATGAAAAAATAAATCGATACTTCTTTCCGATTTTTGATTACACAAAAACAAAACCCTGTTGCACGTTCTCATCAACCTGACAAACAGTGAAACTCAATTACAACCAGAAACATCATGCAAAATCAAACTCTTCACACATCATCACTTCAGAAAGACCAAAAATGTTCATCCCATAATATACCGCACACAATCATAATAATAAAAATAAAAACAAAAATATACAGAAACACAAATACAAAACAAGAAGAAACCCACACTCAAGAGCCCATACAAATCTTTTCCACATTTTATGCAAAATAACAGGAGTTTTTGCGTCGGTGACAATGGATGAAACTTGGATCCACCACTATACTCCGGAATCAAATCGGCAGTCAGCTGAGTGGAGAGCAGCCGGTGAAAGTCGTCCGAAGCGACCAAAAACTCAACAGTCGGCTGGGAAGGTTATAGCCTCCATATTTTGGAATGCGCATGGTATAATATTCATCGATCACCTTGAAAAGGGAAAAACCATCAATAGCGAATATTACTTAGCGTTATTGGAGCATTTGAAGGCAAAAATTGCAAAAAAACGGCCCCATATGAAGAAGAAGAAAGTTCTCTTTCATCAGGACAATGCACCGTGTCACAAGTCGATGGCCAAATTGCATGAGTTGAACTTCGAATTGCTTCCGCACCCATCGTATTCTCCGGATTTGGCCCCCAGCGACTATTGGCTGTTCGCAAACCTCAAAAAGATGCTTCAGGGAGAGATTTGGCTCCAATGAAGAAGTGATTGCCAAAACTAACGCCTATTTTGAAACCAAAGATAAATCGTTCTACACGGCTGGCATAGAAAAGTAAGGAAAGCGTTGGAATGAATGTATCGCTCTTGAAGGAGACTATGTTGATGAATAAAGAATAATTTTGGCAAACGAATGTTGTTTTAGTAGTTAGTCCCGGGACTTATTGATCGCTGTGTTAGAATTAAAGAACTGAAAAATAAAATTTACTAGTGATGATCTCAGTGTGATTAATTTCATTTTCTAAAATTTTACCCTATATGTATTATCTTATGTTGAATTCTAAAAAAGGTTGTGAATACCTTAATACAATATCTTCAATATGACATATATTTCTTATTTGATCACATGCCCTATATTGCTAAAAAAAAGTATAAAATTGTATTTACCTCTTCAGCCAACATGAACAAGAAATTAACAACATGTTCAGGCTTGCCTTCAAACTTCTTCCTAAGTACTGGATCTTGGGTGGCAATTCCAACTGGGCAAGTATTCAAGTGGCATTTTCTCATCATGGTACAACCTAAAACATTCATTTTGACGTAAAACATCTCAATATTTGGCAGTGAACAATTTTCCTTTTTCAGATTATTTGAAGTGAGAGTTCAAATGGATATTTTAGAATGATAGTGCAATTTACCCATGGCTATAAGTGGAGCAGTACTGAAGCCAAATTCATCAGCTCCGAGCAATGCTGCAACTACAACATCATAACCTGTTCTCATTTGACCATCAGCCTGCACAACCACTCTGAAAAAAACAAGGAAATTGTAAAATTTTGATGAATTCATTTGCAAATATGTATGTAATGATTGAAAATATGAAGCTATTCATCAACAAGGTGGGAACAGAAAAGTAAATAAAATAATTGTCAGTTCAAATAAATATGGTTAAATATTTATTTTTGCCAAAATACTATCTTCTGGTTTCTATTGAAAATGGGACCAGCTTCAAAATTAAAGTGCGTTTTTGTAAAAATTATTTATTCTATTACTAATATTAATTAAATATGATTATTTATAAGTTAACAAATCTGCACAAACCTAGAACGTAAATTATTAAGGACCAAAACTTGGTGGGTCTCAGCCACTCCCAATTCCCACGGCAATCCAGCACTACGGATGCCTGTCCAGGAGCTGGCTCCAGTTCCACCATCATGTCCAGAAATCACAATATGTTCAGCTTTGCCCTGTTACATATGAGAATTAGCGATAACAGTAAGATTTGTATTTCTCAAAAAAACAATAAGTCACATTGAGAAAAAATTATATGTATCATTATATTTGAATTATCTATTAATCAAACATTGCTAAGTATACCAGAGAATGTATTGAATATATATATATATATATCAATTATTTATATACAATAAAAGAAAAATATCAATAAATTGAGATTATGTATTGTATAATACTCGTAGATTGAATTATTAAACTACTTTAAAAAAGGCACTTGTTTAATCATTCAAAAATCACTAGAAAACATGTGATTGGATCATTATTTGATTACAATTACTCGTATATATTTTCACAAAGCATTTTTTAAATTATCTTGTATGGTATTTTGCTCTTTATATCCCAACTGGCGGTTCAGATGTGTTGAAGCATGTGCTAGGCAGAAAACCTTGCTTTTGGCTTCATTAAGCGCCCTTTGCGGTTTCAAATCACTTGAGCAGGTATGTTGATCGTGTTAATCACTTGCAGTTTGCCATATTACTACCACCTACGGAGGTAATACTTGCACATTTCTAGCGTATGCGAGTATTATTTATCAGGTAAACTCTATTAACCCGGCTTGAATCCTTTTCTGGAATCCGAAACCCCTAAGTGAAAGTTAAGAATTTTGACAACTAGGCAACAGAAATTGTTTGTACTGGTTTGCATTTACATTTTTATTTGTTTAGCACTATTTTGTACAGGAAATTTGTACAAAAGTGCCTACATTATCATGTGACTTCTCTCAAAAAGTGTGAACTTAAGAAAATTCTTGAAAGCCTCTATGCCATTAGCTTACCTGTACTCCCGAGGAAGTTTATTCTGTACCCACCACTTTAAAAAACAGATTAAGATAACCTGGTATAGCCTGATCTACCCAATCGTGACAATCTCAATGTAGTACATCTTCCATCTCCCAGAAGACATATCCGCAATGCATGATTCCATCATGTAAGTACCTTTCTTTGATTTTAGGACTCATGTTATGTCTTGGGCATTTTTGACACAAGTTTGATTTTGGCTATTTTTATAGGTTTACATAACAAAACTGAAAGTTTTTTTTTGCAAAAACTCTGCCTGTCTGCTCACTTGGAGGGTGTCCAAGCCAGAAGGTCTCATTTTTTATACAAGTTGATAAAAATTACCAAGGTGAAAATCCTGATGTTGTAGATAGAACCCAAAGTAGATGATTTGTAACCTATTGTATTTTAGCTATATTTTGAAAATATGAGTATACCTTAGCAACACCTGATGCCACAACTCCAACGCCTACTTCAGACACAAGTTTGACACTGATGCGAGCATTGGGATTAGCACACTTGAGATCATAGATTAACTCAGCAAGGTCCTCGATGGAATAGATGTCGTGGTGGGGGGGTGGAGATATGAGTCCCACTCCAGGCACAGAGCATCGAGTGTAAGCAATATCAGCTGTCACTTTGTAGCCTGAAAAATTATATTAATATAAAAGCCCATGTAAAATTACATTTACGATTACAGTACACATATGTGTAATATCAGTTAAGTACTGAATTTTTTCAGCATATTAATTTTGTCACAGAGTTAAAATGAGTTTCAATACATTGTTGAGTAATATTGAACATATCGAGTTACAATATCTGTACTTCACAAATTACCTGAGAAATGTTTCCATTCATATGAAAAATAATCATGTAAATTAAACATTAAGCATCAACAGTTGGTTGGTCAGCAGTGGTGAGCAGTAATAAAGGTTGGCCACCGAATTATTGTAGGAAAAATACAGAGAAAATTGGGAATTGCAATCACCATGAAACAAATCATAAGATATATTTTCCCATATTCCAAGTCACAATAATTATTTAAAACAATGAATTTAGAAACATTTGAGATACACAAAGAATGCAAAAGGTTTCACACACCTCTTAAACATTTTTTCTTTGCGCCAATAGGTCACACTCACTTCCGATGTGGGTGATCTATATTAATGTGAAACCGGTCTGATTTAAGTACAGCTATTGCAACAAACCGAGATTATTCTGCCTGAAGAAAGCCTCGTGATTGGATGTAGAAACTAATTAATTAATATTATTAGTGGAATAACAAATAATTAATTGTTCAATATTCTAATATTGAATTTTACTAAGTTAAAGCCCTTGATAAAATTCAATATTTTTTACTGTAAATACAATTTCATTATTTTTTTTATTGTAAATATAATTTTATGATTTTCAATGAAATTCTGATATTTACATATAAATAAAAAAATTGGCATAGTTCGTAGCAATAGTTATTGCATCTACCAATATTATATTCATTGTATAGATACAGCAATAATCTATTGGGAGACTTATTGAACAGTCAAATTATATGTGAAAAAATACGAAGTAACAAAAAAAACATGAGAATGTTTAAAATTAACATTTTTTCATACTTGAAGTCTTTCATAGATTTTCTAGTAAATTAGAACAATAATGTGGATTCAGAAATTAATACAATTATACACATTAACGAATGAATGATGCAGTTTACCTGGCAATTCTCCTCCTTCACCAGGCTTGGCTCCTTGTGCCATCTTAATTTGTAAATCATCTGCGTGTGCCAAGTAAGAGGCGGTCACTCCAAATCTTCCAGAAGCTACCTGCTTAATAGCTGAGCGTCTATTGAATTCCTGATCCTAAAAAATATTAACAAATATTTTTTTTCAATCAACAAAGACAACTTGCATAATTGTGAAGAAAATTATGCAGCACAGTGTTGCTTAAACTAACCTTGAAAGCCTACTTGATTATTTGGAGCAACAGGAAGATCCGCTAATGTTGCGAAATCTGCATAGCCACAATATGTCGAAAAGTGATTCTAGGGAAAAAAACTACCACTTTTACTGTTGTATTTGAAGGATAATTTTTACTTTTGTTTTAATTTTTTCTGATATTTTTTGGTGGAGATTATTCAAGATTTTTCTATCAGGATCAATTTTTTCCCTACCATAATTGAGAGTCTACTGTATTACAAAATGATTGATGATTTTTGACCGAAAATTCATTGTAATGTCACATTGCAGTAAACTTTTCAGCAGTATATTTTAGTATAATAATAACCTGATTCAAGTAACGGTCTGCATCTTCACCTCCTTCTCCAGTGTTAGATTTACCTCCAATTCTATTCATGGCGACTGCAAGAGTGGCGTGTGCCTCCAGAGAAATAGAGCCAAAGGACATTGCACCTGTAATGTTGAATAATTCAGACTATAAATTGTTAATACATTTTGAAATCAATAATATAGAAAAAAATATTATGAATTATGAATTTATCCATCTTAGAAAACAAACTTAATTTTACATTAAGATATTAATTGATTGCAAAGGTAGTTTTTTTAATGTATATGTTATTTATATTCTAAAATGGACTATTATGATAATGATTATATTATATAAAATATCAATATTCTTAAGAATTGATTAGAATTCTCTAAATGACCCACTCAGAAAAACTAGAATATTTTTCAAGTCTAGTATGGGAGAGTTAGTTTCAACCACATGGATTATTTTGATGGTGTTTAAATAGTTTTGAAGAAATAAAATTACCAGTTGCGAATCTTTTTACAATTTCAGAAGCTGGCTCCACTTCATCAAGAGGAATGGGCTGATCTAATTTGGCCAACTCCAACTGCCCACGGAGAGTACAATCATGGATTGCATCCATTGAACTTTCCCTAAATGAAGAAAAAAATCAATATTATTTTGTTAATAATATGAAAAACTGTATGATTAAAATCCTATTTTAATCTTTCATATATTTGTTTTTGAAAATAGATGTGCAAAAAATTTTTACCTTTCAGAAAGACACAAGTTTTAAGAAAATACAGTTAAAACATGTCCTGTTATTATATTTCCAAATTACTATATATTTACAAAAATTATGGTGTTCTACACCATTTGCGAAAAAGTACTGATGTCCAAATTTAAACAAAATATTGAAAAAGTTTTAAAGTCAAGAGGACAAAAATTATTTGCCTAAATTTCCCAAAGTTTTCATACCTATATTTGTCATAAGCACTTGAGCTTTTTAGTTGTACAGCTTCCTGCAAGTTAGCAATAGAATTTGGGTCATTCACATGCTTCTCTCCTCCAGCCCTCCAATGGTATGTTCCTGGAGTCCTGTATAAAATCAAGAAGATTGAAATTGCTTATTTATTTTCATATATTTAATCACAACCTTAAAATTTAAACTCAATACTTCTAGAAGTATACGAGTGAATACAAATATTGATTGATTTTTTTATAATTATGATTAATATTCTTCTATAATTATGCTTATTTGATTTATCACAAATTTTCAGTGCTAAGAGAAGCTCACCTCAGAACGAGCATATCAATAGGATGTTTGAATGCGAGTGTATGACGCTCAAATGTTTCAGTTGCTAATACTTCCAGAGTGACACCACCTGGGGAGTGGGAAAATAATAAAGTTAATACATACAATGGTTAATAATATCAAATCAAATCACTATAACACAAATAACACACCTATGCGTGAATGAGTCCCTTTGAAGCAACGTTCGATTACATCATCATTCAGACCCACAGCTTCAAATATCTGAGCTCCCTTATAGGACTGCAATGTACTGATGCCCATTTTAGCCATTACCTATTGTGAACAAAAAAATTTGAATCATTAATCGGATATTATACGAGTATGTACAACACGCACATTGATTTGAAAAAGAAATATAAAATTACATCAAATACATTTTTACCTTAGCGATTCCAGTTTCCATAGCTTGAGCGTAAGCTTTGTAAATATTATCATCTGTAAGTGATTGGTCAAGAACTCCATCAGCTCGCAATGTATGTGCCAATTCAAATACTAGATATGGACAAATGGCATCAGCTCCATAACCTAAAAATAATATTTATTAGAATATCACAATTTTTTTAAAATAAATATACATAATTATGAATATATTAATTCCGGCAAAGTGAATTTGTATTCTTACAAAAAGAAAATTTTGTACATCATGTAAATCCTAGCCATGTATGGAGATGTCTGACATTTTTTTCAACTTACATAATTTTAAAGAATATTATTTTGACAAATGATGAGGTATACAAGAAAACTTGTTCATTGATCATTTTACACTTACCAAGCAAGACACATATATGGTGGACTTCTCGCGCTTCAGCTGTTTCTAGGATAAGGCCAAC
Source organism: Odontocerum albicorne (assembly GCA_949825065.1). Classification (NCBI taxonomy): domain Eukaryota; kingdom Metazoa; phylum Arthropoda; class Insecta; order Trichoptera; family Odontoceridae; genus Odontocerum; species Odontocerum albicorne. Next base: position 31,678,582 of record OX463838.1, read on the forward strand.
TTTCATACGCTGGCGTGTTTCAATCAAGTGATGATGAACAGCACCTGAATAAAGAAAACATTTGGGTAAGAAATAATAATATATAATCTTATCAGACCCTTGGAAAAGCGAAGTTAGAATAATTGGTTCTAAATTTATATATATTTTAGACAGTAATGCAACCAAGTCTAAATCGTATTACAACTGTCTATCCTTATGATATTCAGCTAGAATCTGCAGACCTGGGAATAAATAGTCCAGGCAATTGATATAGACTCAGGTCTGTTTGCTCAAGATGAGATAGCAGCTATGAGAAAGCCCAAAAATGGCAAATTTTCTGGCGATGATAGCATCCATGCTGAATTTCTCAAGTGTGGAACCAACGCTCTGATACATCCTCTTTACCAACTAAATAAAAAGATGTAGAATAAGGACCCAAGAGTTTGGCCAAATAGATCCTCCATAAGAAAGGTGACCCTCTCGATTGTGGAAAATATCACAGTATCACATTGCTTGGCGTGCCTGGATAAGTCTTGCCTCAAGTGATTTTTAGACGCTTCTGGGACCCCATTCTTGATGCCCTGAGGAAGCATCAATGCGGTTTTGTTCCTGATAAGTCTTGTAAGGGTCAATTTTTAACATCCACTTCATCTTCGCAGGAACTGAACTCACTTCTTGCTTGCTGCTTCATTGATTTAGAAAAAGTCTAAGATAGTCTACATAGATCCTCAGCATGAGTGCTCCTGTGTGCCTCCCAAGGATTGTAGCCATGATCAATGACCTGCACCAGAACTTCTGTGTAAGTACAGTCCATCTGAATACTTCAGGATCACTACTGTGTCTTGGCTACCTTTATTTTTATCACTATTATAGACTTTGGATTGGAAAATCTACAGAGATCATGAGGGGCCTTCCAATGTCACAAAGGATGGTAGCTGATGGGACTGAGAAGAAGCTAGGAGACCTTGAATATAAAATATCACCTTGTTAGGAGCCCCTGTGGGTGATTTACAGCATGTGGCACATAATCTATTATAGAACTCTTTTGTCTTGGTCTGCATATAAACATAGGTGATAGAACCATGTGACGAACGAGACAGTTCCTCTTCAAATACACTAGCAGTCTATAACAACTATAATAAGAGTGACATATTAAAAGTAGTTGGGTTATATAGTGAGGATGCCACCTGGTAGGTGATCAAGAGCTGTGCTGTTATATCGCCTGCAAGGGATTCAACGAATCAAACACCCATCCTATAATAAACACCAGTGTTATGATCACTGTAGATTCGCAGTTTCGGCCTAACGTGCCAGAATATACAGTACTGGGCTGCAAGCCTACCTGAATGGTGGCATCCCTGTGTTTTTAATGGAACCTATAGGTTGACTTTGATGATAATGAATGTAGACTTAAAGAATTAACATTGTTTTCTAAAATTGTGAAATAACTTTTAAAGTGAAAATTTGCTTTGGTAGAGAAATAAAAATAATTAGTCACATATACTGATAAATCTCTGTTTAAAGTTAACTGATGTTGATAATCAGTATTGATGAAAAAAATACCTAGTAAACAAGTGAAAACTGACATTTACATTAAAAATCTAATAAAAAGGGCAAAACTACATTAAATCTTTATGTCAAATAATACCTAATGCAAGGAGTGAGCTGACTGGTACCCTGTCTGTCCCAGCTCCCCTATCAGAGATCACAATAAGCTGATAGCCAGCGCGGCTGGCTTCTTCCGCTTGGGAGCATAAGATATTGAGGGCCATCTCCAGTCCACTAGCTCCCTCATTGTAGTCATATGTTGCATCCAGCACGCGGCACTGAGAAAAAAAACACATAAATTATGGTAATTATATTTGTAGCGATTCTGATGAATTATCATTTATTGTATTAAATTTTGACACTACAAATAATTATACACACATACATACATACATACACACCTTGGTCTTCCTCAACCATGCCTTCCACTCACATTTGCACTATATATTTTGTTTTGTTAGTCTTTCTTCATTCATTTGTTCCACATACCCAAACCATCTTAGCATGTTCTTCTTCATCTTACTCAAAACGTCAGCCTTAAGTTCACATTTATCTAATCACTTCATTCCATATTCTGTCATACATTCTCACTCTGTATTCTTCTCAATCCACGTATTTATCTACCCTCAATAAACATAAAACTTGAATATGCTATTCTATTAACATAAAAATATACTTGTGATTTCAATATTATATGTGCATTTTTTAATATATTTAATCATTGTTAAATTAATAGACAAGAGACGAATTTATGTACAATGATTCTGAATTTAATTGAAAATTAAATCATAAGACATTTACAAAACGGTTTCAAGAGTATTATAACCGTATAAATCAAATCCTTAAACATATTGCAATAATATTACCTTCCAGCCCCTGTGTGTGGTATGTTTAATAACTTCAAGGTCAGGAATGGACAAGATAGGTTGAGGCAGGAACAAACGGTGGACAAACTCTGATGATGGTTGTAGCAAGTTGCCCACAGGACCAATTGGACACATCAGAGACATGACAACCTTTTCCCTGCAAACAAACTTATAATATTAGATACTGTGTAATACACAATTTTATAGTAACATCAACAATCATTTTGTAAACTGATAACACATTAAGTAATAAGATATTAATTAAATATAATTATTAGAATTGTTACTTGATCAATATTTTTTATTTTATTTCAAAGAGGATTTAATAAGTTGTCTCATATAAGACAACTTATGATATCTTTATACTTAAAATTGATTTAATTGTGAAAATCAACAACTGACCATGTTAAACATAATACTACTTGTTGTTGACGCTGTGATCTAATTGTTAGGGTTCATGCTAATAAATTGTAATTTTTGGCACATTTACTTCCAAAAAGATTTTATTTTTAGATCTTATTTTAACTGTTTTTTTTGTGCTACTATACATAGATTCTCAGAGTATTGAACATGTTAATTGTATTGTAACTTAAATATCCATTCCATCAGTATTTTGGGTTTAATTTGTCAAAACTAAATATTTGCTGAAGCCTAAACACAATAAAATTGATTCATTGCTTGATAGTAATAGTATAGAAATTATGTTGATCAATTTATATTAATAAGATTTTATTTTATAATGATTTCTCAAATAAATAAACAACTAAATATTGTTTGTTAAATAATTTGCACCAATTCCTTTTGTTATAAACTGTTCTGTGATATTCTTTTGAATTATACGAAGTAGGTACATTTGTTATTTTTATCTAATATTCCCTGAAAGGTTTGTATTTAATTATAAACTTGCAAGATTTGTATTTAGTTCTATGCTGCATTGTTGCTTCAAGTAGGTGTAAACATGTAAGGTTTGTTATTAGTTTGAAGTTGCACGTCACTTAAGGTTGGGGTAAACATGTAAAATTTGTATTTAGTTTTATGTTGCATGCCCCTTAAATATGGTGTTTATATTGCATTGTCACTTAAAATCAGTGTAAATGTTGTACCATCACTTAAAACACTTTGTGTTATTTAAATACTAGTTATGGAAATACGTTATCAGTTGAAAAACATATACCTGAAAGGGTCAATAGGAGGATTTGTTACTTGAGCAAAGAGTTGTTTGAAGTATTCATATGGCAGGGGTTGGAACTGTGAGAGACAAGCCAGTGGAGCATCATTACCCATGCTCCCTAAAGCTTCTTTTCTGAAAAATAAAAAAATATTATTCACACACAGGATCACAACCATTTAAAATTCTATATAATTTTAATGAGGATGAAAATTATTACATTGGACATAATAAAACTTATTTGATTTGAAAATAGTGAATCTTGTGTACAGAGCTTCAAAAGCTTTATTTTTTTGCTTTCCCAATATTATCCATCTCATAAGTAGGAGTAAAATAAACTAACTTGTTTTGTATCATGGGCAGCAGTAGCATGTTGATGGTTTCAATGGTATAACCGAAGAGTAAGAGCCGCTTGTCTGTCATTCCACTGCACACTGTTCCGGAGCCGTTCAGACCATTGATGATTGGAACTCCATTGGTGATCACTGCATGCTCTTTGCGTAAGTCATCCATTGAAATCTGAAAAAAAAATGTGTGTTTATATCATATAAACAAATATTATTTAAAATGCCATTTTTTTATGAAATAGAAAGAATTATTAAATATTTTTGTTTGAAGTAAACAAAAATATTTAATAATTCGTTTGATGTCTTTATTTTATTTGACGTCAACAATTATATACATATTGGAATAGGATGCAATCCGTTATATATAAATGTTTCAAAAAAATATTTAATTAAAATATAAAGAATATTTTATTAATATAATTGAAAATTTACTCAACCAAATTTTGTAATAATCAAATAAAAAATAATTTGAAAACTGTGCTTCATTCGAGCAGTCATCTAGAAGTGGCTCAACATCAATAAATACCGCTGAAGTATATGTCATCAGTATAATTATCAAAAAAAAGATTTGGAATAATTTTTATGTTTTTAATATATTGTATTAGTCTTTTTTATATACAGTGCAACCTGACGGGCATATTGCCATATAGAAAGTAAAGATGTTTAAGAGGTTTTAAGTGAAAATCAGTAGAATACTTCTACACATAAAAAAAATCTAGGTTCCAACGGGAGTCAAACCCGCAAACCTGGGTTAGGAGACAAGCATCTTATCAATCCGGCCACAGAGGTTATCAAATATATTGTTTTTATATTTCATAATATATTGCTTTGGTTTGAGCTATTTTCGATGTCAGGATTTTGAATCGGATTGAAAGGTGTGTAAAACAGTTAGATATAAGATTACTTAATTAATAAATTATCTATTTATTTCATAAGATACTTACCGCCTTAACATCATCAGGAATGATTGTTGGAAAAAATAAAATGAATATATAAATTCATAACAATTAATTTATTAAATTAGTTATTTTTAAAGTTTTTTGTGGTACGAGTATTATTTGAATGCAGAATAAAAAATCTGCAATTTATTTTAATTATGATTCCAATAGTATTGATGGGGGGCATGCAATTTATGATTGACAGTTTTAATGATATGAGGTTTATTTTGAAAGTGAAATCAGTCACTTCATGAGGTCAAATTTAAGATATTATATTAAGTATATTTGAATCAAAATAATTAAAAACCAGATGATGTGAATTGAAGTTATTTTTATTAGGGAATCACTTTAAAGTATAATATTTGAGTGTCTTATAATTTATATTATTTATTAATAATATAAATTATAAGACACTCAAATTTATATTTTATTATTTATATTTTTTGCACACGAAATGAAAAACAGTGCTGAGATAAATAGAAATTTAACTCTTGACTAAGGTGCAAAGAAACTAAATTTAACACAATACGAATTACAGGCGTACTAACAATCACATGTTAACTACAAACTAAATTTGATTGAATTTATAACACTTTCAAAATAAACACATCATACTCAAAACATATTTGCTGTGGTTCACAAGTTATGGGACATCATCAATGCTTCTCTTTTATGACCCTCAGAAGTTATCACACTTTTATGACCATCAGAAGTTATCACACTATGAAATGGAAATTAAGAATGATCAATTATTTTTTGTATTATATGAATATATAATTTTAGATAGTATTATATTATGTGTATATTGGAATAACTGATTTACATACTTTATATAATATATTATATGACAGATGATACTAAAAATCTTCTTCTCGCTTATATAATCTAATAAAAAAAAACAAACCTGCTCTTTAAGCCACTGTGAATGAGGGCGACTCACTGCAATGTGCAGTTTCAGCTCTACATCTTGAATCATCTTTTTTTCTTCTGTATCAACAAGCAACATTCTGCCAGGTTTCAAGCGACTCTAAAAAAATATAAGTCCATTTTATTTGAGAATAAATAATAATAATAATTTATTCTAAGTGTGCAAGGATAGGCAATGCAATACAAATCATATAAAAAATACACAAGCAATATAAAAAAGAGTTAAAAGTACATCTGTATAAATGTACGGCACCGGTACAAAGACTGTAGAAATAGGTGGATGACTGCTCAATGCTCGGAGATTTCGGCTCACGGTGAAAAGGTCGATGAAAAGAAGCAGGGTGAAGAGATTCCTCTTTAGCAGGTAGTAGATGGCCGCAAGTAAAAGGCAGTAGACTGGAGTGAACTGAGAACGTATTTTTTAACTTTTGGCACTCCTTATGTGCGGCTAATCGCAAGCGCCTGTTTTCGTCCGTGCATGCCGTCATGACTTGTGAGATATCACATTTCTCGCAAGTTTTCGCATGCATGGGCCGGCCGACTTTTGATACTGTCTCGCGCGATGGCTGCACATAAGGAACATTTCAGTTGATCCTCAACAAACATAAAATTATACATTAAAAAATACCAATATTATACAAAACAAGAAAACAAATAAATCATATGTTGTAGGTGACGCATACGTCCGATACAATAAAAATTAATTATTAAAAAAGCCATTACAATCATTTTTAAAGGAAATGAATAAAAAAAAACAAATAAGTATTCTGTTCAGATCATTCCCTTCTTGTGAAAGTAAACATTTATCGAATTGCTAACTGCATTCTTCAGTGGTGCAGTACATTTGTTGACTTACAATAACTCTTACTAATGAGTTGTCAGTTCGCATTATAAGCTCATGTATTCTCCATACATGTTGCTTCAAAACCTAGAAAACAATTCTGAACAAAGAACTCTAAAGCACTACAAATATAATTTGATATGTAAAGATTAAAGATTGTATCACCATGGTGACCCAGTGGTTAGCATACTTGCTTCATGTTCAGGGATCGATGCCTGTTATAAATTCTCTGAGTAACCAATGTGACAAAACAGCGTAATATAAATTCAATTGTAAGTAAGTCAATTGATTATAACTGTTATAATACTTAGTCCAAATGATTACCTTCAATATGACTTTGGAAGGATCAACATCATAAACGCCAACTTCCGAAGCCATTACCAAAATATTGTCACTGGTTATGTAAAATCGAGAAGGTCTCAATCCATTTCTATCCAAAATTGCACCTGAAAGAAAAAAAGATTGACATTTATCTTATATAAATCTCTCCACTAATCGAAATACTAGAATTTGTTAATAAAGCAGGATAACAACACACATATGTCATTTTCATTATATGTATTAATTAAAAAAAAATTATCTTGAAAATTTTGGTGTCAAATAAATGATAAATTATTGTTATAACACAAAACAAAATTTTTGTTAATTTTATTTTGTTGGGGTGATTTAAAAATTAATTAAACTTTTTAAATTTAATTTATTCAGTAATTATTGTTTGATTAAAGTAAATTATCTATTATTTATATAATTAGTTTAAAATATTCAATTACATAAAATAACTACACATATATTTTGTCAGTTTAAAAAAAAAGAACTTGAATAATGGTCAATGAACTTTCATTCTCAATACTCTTTCATATATAGAAATTCACAGCCATTATTCAAAACAAAGAAAAATATATAGAGCTAAGAAATATGTCCAACAGATAAAAAAATCTTGCATATCAAGAATATTCTTTTTACCAATATAGCGTCCATCTGTGAATGATATCAGCGCTGGCCCATCCCATGGCTCCATAGCACAGGATGCCCAGTTGTAGAAGTCTCTCTTGACTATTGGCATGGTGATGTCATTTTGCCAAGCTTCAGGAACCATTGTCATCACAGCCTCAGGCAGGGGCCTGCCTCCTGCTCGAACTAGGAACTCCAATACACAATCAGCGGAACCTGAATCGGACAGGTTGGGCTCCACAACAGGATACAGTTTCTTTAATTCTGAAAGAAATATATTTTTTTTTTAATTAAGAAAATTATAATTACAAAGTTGTTATATTAATTATAAAATCTACATATATTTTATCTGAATAATATTCATGAAATCATCCAATATTACCTATAAAATATTCAGAATCTGCCATTTGAACAAGTTAACATTGAACAAATAAAAAACATTGTACTGTATTACACTTTCGATTTTGTGCCAGGAGGCCACAAAATCTGTTTTCCAGAACCTACTCTTTAGAAATATAGCACGGCATAACCCCTTATTTGACTAAAAGTTCTAGATATTATATAATTAAGACAGCAAAAAATATTTACCATCCCCAAACAATTCACTCTTCATAACACCTTCACGAGCCTTCATAAGGTTAACATTACCACGTAATGTATTAATTTCACCATTGTGAGCAAGAACTCTGCAAATAAAAAACAAAAAAAAAATAATTTAAAGGTAAGTTGAATTACCTAGTTTTAGAAATCTAAATTAAATACTACAATGAATAAAATAAAATAATACTTTAGTTCAATTGCATTCATATTTAAAAAGAAATTAAGAGAAGAATTGATCTTACCTCAAAGGATGCGCTCGCTCCCAGCTAGGGAAAGTATTAGTAGAGAAGCGGGTGTGCACGAGAGCCAGATATGTATCATATGCTGGATGGTATAAATCTTTGAAATATGTCTAAAATAAAAAAAGGCACATAAATACAATGAAAACATAAAAATTTATTTAGTAGTTTATTATATAAGGGTAGTTTGAAAGTTTGGTAAATTTCCATGAGATGGCGCCACAATTCATAGTGACATCACTACTGGCAAGTATCATTCCTCAAGCGACCTTCGTCAAAATTTTGGACTGATGGGGATACATAGACAGTTTGACAGTCATCTGAATCGGCCACTTTGACACTTGCCGCAACAATGGAAAATAACGAGTTCCATGCTGTCATAAAACATTTGTATTTGAAGAAGTTAAGAGCCACACAGATCAAAGTCGAGTTGGAGTCACAAGAACTCTGCGCCAGCGTTGAAGATTGTTTATTTCTAGAATGATTGTTTAAATGAGTTTAAATGTGGCTATACATGCACCGAAGGTGAATCTTGCTCCGGACACCCAATTGTGTCTACCACGGAGGAAATAATTGAAAAAAAAACCATGTAATTGTAATGGAAGACCGCCGAGTGCATGTGTGCGACATTGCTGAGACTAAGGGCATCTCATGTGAACCTGTACACAATATCCTACATGAAAAATTTTATATGAAAATACTTTTTCAACACAGTTTGGTGATGTTTAGTTGCAATCCGAAAGATCTTTTGCATCGATTTGAGACTGTGGACAAAACTTGAATCCGCCACTACACACCAAAGTCAAAACAATGGACAACTAGTGAAAGTATGCCGAGAAGGCGAAGACTGTTTTGTAGGCTGGAAAGGTAATGACCACTATTTTTGGGATTCCCAAAGAATCATCATGATTGACTATTTGGAAAAGGGCAAGACAATAACGGGAGCCTGTTATGCGGCATTATTGGACCGTTTGAAAGATGAATTGGAGCAAAACAGCCAACAAAACAAGTTTGGCGCACAATAAAGTGCTCTTCCCCCAGGACAACACGCCATCCCACAGTTCCTGAATTTAAAAAATTGGTTCAGTATGAATACATTTTCATCGAATCAAAATGTCATCGCCGCAGTAAATGACTATTTTGCAGAGTTTGACAAAACCCTTTTTTCAGATGGGATGAAAAAATTGGAAAATCGATAGACCAAGTGTGTAGCCCTCAATGGAGACTGTTGAAAAATAAAATAGATTTTTTTTCAAAAAAATTGTTTACTTTGTTTTTAAAGAAACTTTTCAAACTACATTTGTACTGCATTAAATATTCAAATAATAAAAGGGTACAATATTAACTGCTTAATAGGCAAAGTGTCTATTTCAAGATGACATGTTTCATTTTATTTATTATACTATCATATAACATAATAATCCACACAATATGAAGGTAAAATTAAATATATCATTAATCAGATTTTATAAACTTTAAAATCTACAAAAAATTGCCAAATACTTCAAACATAAAAATGGATTGCAACATTTTGATGAAGTCTCTTCTTCCCAGTATACTTTTTTATAAGTTATTTTGAATTTTAGAAGAACCACTTCATAAGCTACCAACTAGATGGAAGTTTGTTACAAATTTTTGGTCCAAGGTAATGTTACAGTTACCAAATTCGTATTCATAGAAAATAATAAAAAAATAATTTTGAATATTTTTTACCCAGAGTTGATCAGATGTTAGGAGACCTTTATAGACAATAGTCTTCAAAGAAAGACTGCAAATGTAGAATCTTGCTCCAGGAATAGTAATTTCATGTGTTGCTCGCTTGCGGAGAACAAATATCTGAGAAAAAAGACAAATATAAAATAGTTAAAAAGTGTCGGTCTCAAAGAAAATTATATTGTTATGTTTTAATTGGTGAGCCAATTATTGTTAAACTCTGTTCTTAAGTACAATAATATAATTTATCTAAGTAATATTAGTAATATTTACAATTCATTCAATCTTATGGTATTTCTCTACATATATACATTACTGATGCATAATATCATTCAATCTTATGGTATTTCTCTGCATATATGATATACATTACTGATGCATAATATCATTCAATCTTATGGTATTTCTCTACATATACACATTACGGATGCATAATATCATTCAATCTTATGGTATTTCTCTGCATATATGATATACATTACTGATGCATAATATCATTCAATCTTATGGTATTTCTCTACATATACACATTACAGATCCCTTACCATAAGGATTTTTCTTCCCTTGAAAAAAATGTGTCATAAATATTGAAAAGACAATCAAGAGAATTCATGCCATATATGGGTGGCAAGTGACTTCATGCAGTGGCAGAGATAACAGCAACAAAAAATATCAAGTTAAAATATGGAAATATTTTGAATTACTAGGTCATTTAAATATTCTAAAATATTACAAATAAAATTAATTAATAAACATTAATTTCAATAGATATACACAAAAATACCAACCAATACACATTATTTAAAAAAATGTAAAACAGTTCATTTTGAATAACAGAAGATATTATTTTTTTTACAATTAATAGATAATTAAAATCAAAAGTACAAAACTATGAAGATAGAGATAAGCAATAAAGTGGAATAATTAAATAAATTTGCCGAAATTTTAAAATAATCATTCTGGACATGTATGGAGTCCATGTACTCGTAGTAAAGGGTTAGGGACATGTTAGTTTCTTGTATTTGATAATGTAAAATCTAGATAAAATTTTGAATCAAGTTCACAAATAACATTCACTAAAGTAAACTTAAAAATATTCCGATAAGAATTTGAAAGATTTACCTGTCGAGTCAATGTTGCCTCATCAGCAAAATCTCCAGTGATAAACACTTGACGCATAAATGGCTCAGAATTACGCGCTACCTGACCTAAAAATATTTAAATAAAATATTAAAAACCCTTCAACATCCAAGGATAATTTAAAAATTAAAAAAATACATAAGAGTATATAAATAAGTTTTGGAAATTAGTGAAAAGTATTTTGATGTTTTGAGAATTATTCTTTTGATCAATACACTTTTGAGAGAATACAACTACACTTTTGAGAGAATCAAATAGCATAAGTGCTGGAAATAACATAACCATACAGATATGTGTTTATTAAAATTTATAGATATCTTGAAAGACCAAACAATTTATTTGAGTCACGGTTTTACTATATGAAAAGATATATTTGTAGTAATGCTTTTCAACTTGTGAAAGACTTGAATACGCAAACATTATTAGCATAATATGTGTTTATATTCCCTCCATATATCAATGTTCTTATAGAATGAAATACTTCTTCAGCTAAAATAATCTTCTGCAAATACATTTATTTTATTAGAATAGCTGTTGTATAAAACAACATAAAAATAATATATGTATACATACGGAGATAAATAAAATTCTTAGTATCTAAATGGATCAATATAATAAATTTTTATAAAAAAAATTATAGTCCCAATAATACTCCTAATATAATTATGTAAATAATTACATTTTTTTTTTTAAAATCATTATTAGAAAAAAATTAAAATTAAAAAGTGAATACCCCCTGACTGCCCTGTCATGAATACACTCCCTCTTCCCTTTCAGTGGATAGAGGTCCTTCTTCATACTATCAGCTCATCTATTTTTCTAGTGCTCTCTTCCTTTGATCTTTATTGTAAGTTACGTTCATTCAACATACCAGGTATTCAAATAATTTAGTAGTAATTGCCACAACGAGATATTTTATTAAATTATTTAACATCATGGTCCTTCAATACTAACCGATAGTAGCATTATTTGTGGGAACAGTCCTCCAGCATATGACTCGAATATTCAAACTCTCCGCTAACTGCCTAAACTTTTCCTCCATTTTCTGGTGATGAGACTTATCCAGGTAAAATATGCCTGTAGCATATTTTCCAAATGGTGGTAAATCTATATGATGAGCCTTTCTGTAAAAATAAAAAGGAAAAATAATGTAATTAGACAAATTTATAAAAATCTTTAAAAAGGTAATTACGAATAAATTATGCTGAGAGGTACTTTAAAATTACCAGAACTATAACCAGTAATATGTATTGTAACCAATTCTAAAAACACTTAGATTTCATAAAAATATGTGATAAATCATATTTTTTAAATAAAAAATATTGCGAATTTTCTTAAACACTATATTTTAACATTTATATAATCTACAGACTTGACTTGACTTGAAATAGAAACAACAGTAATTGAAACAACATTGAAAAGCATCCTAGTACCTTGTAATAGTAAGAATAAGCCTCGAAATATAATAGAATGCTATGAAAAGCATCCTAGTACCTAGTAGTAGTAAGAATAAGCCTCGAAATATAATAGAATGCTCTGAAAAGCATCCTAGTACCTAGTAGTAGTAAGAATAAGCCTCGAAATATAATAGAATGCTATGAAAAGCATCCTAGTACCTAGTAGTAGTAAGAATAAGCCTCGAAATATAATAGAATGCTCTGAAAAGCATCCTAGTACCTAGTAGTAGTAAGAATAAGCCTCGAAATATAATAGAATGCTCTGAAAAGCATCCTAGTACCTAGTAGTAGTAAGAATAAGCCTCGAAATATAATAGAATGCTATGAAAAGCATCCTAGTACCTAGTAGTAGTAAGAATAAGTCTCGAAATATAATAGAATGCTCTGAAAAGCATCCTAGTACCTAGTAGTAGTAAGAATAAGCCTCGAAATATAATAGAATGCTCTGAAAAGCATCCTAGTACCTAGTAGTAGTAAGAATAAGCCTCGAAATATAATAGAATGTTATGAAAAGCATCCTAGTACCTAGTAGTAGTAAGAATAAGTCTCGAAATATAATAGAATGCTCTGAAAAGCATCCTAGTACCTAGTAGTAGTAAGAATAAGCCTCGAAATATAATAGAATGCTCTGAAAAGCTTTCCTAAATTAAAAGTTTTTTTTATTGGAAAAAAATTGTCAAAAGATTCATTCCCTCAAATTGATTTAAACAAAATTTGAATTAAAAATCTCTCGGTTGTAATTTTATGAAAAATATAGTAGATATATGGATACAGAATAATAGAACGGTAATAAAACCAATAGTAGGAATTTCGTACAATCGACCGTAGATAAACATAGTAGATATATGGATACAGAATAATAGAACGGTAATAAAACCAATAGTAGGAATTTCGTACAATCGACCGTAGATAAACATAGTAGATATATGAATAATATACAGAATAATACAATAGAACGGTAATAAAACCAATAGTAGGAATTTCGTACAATCGACCGTAGATAAACAAAACATGTTTCATTAATTTGTCAATATTTAATTTTAATTAATATTTAGATTACGGCCCTGCAAAAGAATTTTCCCATAGAATTTGTGTTATCTATTTGTCGGAATGAAGCTATGGGCAGAGAAAATGCTTTGATTTTATTACACTTCCATGGAAGGAATTCCCCCCTCCCGCTGTAGGAGGGGGTTATGTTATGTAACACTGTGGGTGGATTCGCACAGACTTAATAAACCGAGAATACTGGCTGGAGCACCAAGGTCGAGGGTCGAGGGCCGAGACATTGAATGACAAATTTGTATTACGCCACGATATCGAGTTAATTATCAATATCAGAAAACGCGCAATAACATTGCTTATAAACTTTTATGATTTTGTAGCGACAACAGTAATAAATTTTCTTAATGTAAAGGTTCTGTCATTTCATGCTTCTAAAAATCGATAATGTCAATTCTCGTAAATTGTGCCAATATGTATTTTTTCCTGATTATAATTATCACATCTCTCTCTGGAGCGGCTGCAGTTCCGGCATGTTGCATTATTTGTGTTGAACGCTCTTGAGGAGACTTCGCTCTTTAAACGGCGCTATATAAATTGTCATTTTAATATTATGTTTAAATGTAAATTTCGTGTAAGTCAACTGTCTCAGAACAGGCAATGAGCCTAGTGAAACAGCTGATATAGACCATTAATCTTGTGTACAGTAAAATTATGTAAACAATTGGATAAATACAATGAAATAAATTATATATAATAATAATGCATTTACGAAAAAAATATATATGCAATGATATGCTCACGTTGGTTTAATAATATAAATAAAAATCATTAATAATACAAAATTGTTATTTCTTTATTTTATTTAACACTTTTATTGCAAATACAGTCTAACGGGTTTATTGCCAGGCGGCAATCTCTTCCAACCAACCAACAAACCTTTACTTGCGTTAATTAAAATATCCATTGTAATATAATTGTGAATTGACTTTAAAATATTAAAATCATTAAATATTTTCTTATTTCAACTATGAAAACATATTTCTCCCGCGTTATTTATAATACTATTACGTATTTATAATACTATACGTATTTATAATACTATTACGTATTTATGTCAATATTAATCAAAATAAAATAGGAATCCCATTAAAAACTACAATATTTCCTATTTCCTATAAAACTGTACAAATCTAATTTACATAACCAATCGGGCGCTTTATAAATCTGTTGACAACAAACAATGCAGCCGTCAATTTTCCGGACATTTTTATCCCCAGATTTTGCGTGGTGTATAGTAGTTAGGTCGAGAGTGTATTGATTGCTTCCCGCGCAGAAGAGCAGAACTGAGCAGAATATCATATGTAGACGTTCTTTTCCATTTATATGAGCAAATCCCTATTCTATACCACTCAAATTATTCAACAAATAAGATTATGCAGACACTCCTCGATGTCACCGATATCCATATACGAGTATAATTTTTTTTATCTCTAATCCAGCTAATTCCGTCGCTCCATATCTAGAGACGACGGAATAAGTAAGAATGATTCTAAATCATATTCTCCTCGTACAGGCAAATCAATATACCCACTACTCTGAGAAGACGGTTTTGTTTGTTATTTATTGAGTCAAATCTGCATAGTAAATAAAATTCGAAAAATTTAAAACGAATTAAACTTAAATAATTATCTGTTCAGTTGCAAAAAATATAAACTTAGATTGAAATAATGCAATATTAGAAATACAAATCAAAATCTATAGAATTTTAAGCTTACAATTTCACATTAATAAATGATGTCCTTTGACCTAGTTGATAAAATGCCTTTCTGATGTCTTTCAACCCGGGGGTTGCGGTTTCGAATTCAGTCGGTGTCCAGATTTTTTAAAAGGGGTTCCAGTCAAGTTTTTTTAGTTTATACTTGCTTAACACTTTTAGTTGGAAGTGATTGCCACATGGCAATAAACACCCTAGATTGTACTGTATACAGCAAAAGAGTAATACAATATAATAATACAGTTGATTTAAAATAATAAAAACAATACATACATACCACGAAATTTTCATATTGGAGAAGACAGAATATGTTCATGTCAAACCCAAACAAACAAATTTCTAAACCTCCTCCATATCTATTCATCTTCTCGTACAGTTCCTTCTTTGTCTCTTTCTCCTTACATTCTCTTCTTTCAAAATTTAATTCACTTAGTCCGATACTTTACACGATATTCCTCTACCACGACTTCCATTCACGCTTGGTTTGTAAATTTGCTCAGTTTTTCGTCGCCCACACATTCAACATCTCCAAACCACCTCAACGTGCTCTTTGTCATCCTACTAAACATATTGTCTTAGTGCACGCATTTCCATTGCATTTACTCGGCTACTTTCGTTCATTTACCACGTCCACATTTCACTCGCGTCCAACAGTGTTGGCGCTAATATTCTGTTGTGAACCATCATTTTCGCAGCTCTTGTAATTGCTTAGTTTGACTTTATGTATTTTATTACAATACAATTTGTAATACATTTATTCATTAGATCCAACTCTGGAGAAACTTTTAATTGTAAGTGTTTGGACCAGCGTTTCAACAAATTGAATGTTTGATTAATCTTTTATGGAAAAGTAAATATGTTTGTCCGTACCACATATTAAATAAGATAAAACATTTAGGTCAGTTTAGTTCAGATTCAGAATCGAATCAATGAAACCTTACAAAACGTCCCGGATTCATAGTCCGACTTTAATTTAAAAACACAAAATATGAACTATTTTTTACTGAAAAAAATATATAAAGTTAAATGTCGTACAAAATTGTCATAGTTTCGTTAAATATAAGGAAGTCGCGTAGTTTCATTAATTCGCTTTACAATTTAGAGCGTATGAGGTCCGACTCGGAATACAAATCACGAAATTATAAAGTAAGAAATTAGTATTTAGTAATTCGGACCATAGTATTTGCATTTTGAACTATAAATAAGTTTTTTCCATTCGTATGGTACCTTTGTAGTCTAGTTGCCTAGCTGATAAGACCCCTGTCTCCCAGCCCGGAGGTTGCGGATTCAAATCCCGCTAGAACCCAGATGTTTTAAAAAAGGATTCCAGTTTGGTGTTCCCTTAAGGCCTCTTTAACATCTTTCTGGTTAGTTGGAATACACATGGCACTAAGCCCGTCAGTTTGTACTGTGTACAACAAAAGTATAATACAATACAATACAATACAATAACGGTATAACCCTACCGGTTTCAAGGTTTTCACCTCATTATCAGGGGAGCACAAACAAGTATTATCTGTGCTATACCTTTCAACATATCCGAATTGGTGAGTCGTATATATACATATATGTAGAAGTGCTGACCGGGAGACAATATTATTATTGGTCCCAGTAATCGAAAACTTGCGCACCTATTGTTACCTGACGAACTCTTTTGCCAGCCTTTTTCTGTGTACCATCGGGATTCCAACCCGAAACCCCCGTATGGAAGTCAAGCGTTTTACCAAATAAGACATGGAGGTCGTCTATCGATGAGTGTCCAACTGTTAATAAAATAAATTAAGACTTTTTAAATGATAATATTTTTTACAGTATTTGTGAAAGTCTAACAAATTATTCAAAATGCAAATATAAATCATTAGATTTAACCAGGATTGTTTTAGAATATTATTACGAGTATGTAAAAAGTTCAAGTAAACACACCTCCCAGAAATGAAATACGAGTAATATGCATTGTATAGTATAATTTTAATATCACCCACTTGGGTTCAATATAGTACATATAAAAAAACATTCAGAAACAAGGATTTATTAAGAACCTGATTTAAGAGTATTTTCTTAAAACATTCATTATTTTTAAAATCAACATATTTTTTTGTCTAATCAGACTGACAATATGCAAAAAAAATTATATTTTTAGTACATATTTTTATTTGCCAATTAGTAATCCGTGACATGACTATTGTTTTACTTGAAATACTTGGATTTCTTAAATATTAAAATGTACCCCTGTCATTTCTTAACACAAATACTTAAATTCAACAAGTTTCATAAGATAACGATTGATAAGATTGCAGACATAGATTATTTAATTCAGAGGTAAGATAACAAATTGCAGAAAAAAAAATTAATCAATGAATAATCAAAAATGTTTACGGAAGAGTATAACACTTCAATGATAAAATCTCAAGTGCTGATAAAATGTTCGATACTTCGATACTGATTGCGGAACACGTTGTGAAGAAGTGGGCCTAAATTATTTAATGAATACCCAAGAGGATTATACGACAATAGGTTCTAACAAAAATCTAACGAGATTACTCTTAATTCCTAACAAGAATTCAATGACCAGAAAAAAGAAACGCTTTTCAGACCTTTTAGTGCCGCTTGATTGAATTGTCTTTAAAACAAAGTCTTAATTTATTATTTAAATCTGTGTCGCGTTTCGAAAATCTAATTGTTCAAGGGTTCGTGACACTCTTTTATATTAAATATTGAAATGAAAGAAAATATAAAATTCTGCATTTATGAAGTATTTTAAGCGCCATTTTGCTGATTTGTTATTGTAATCTTAAGTACGCAATTACATCACTTATTGACATACTTAATTTTCTCTTCAATAAGTCACTGTAAAGTATTTTCAAGTCCAAATTTTCTTTCAGTCTCATCAATTCTTCCTTATTTGTGAAAAATGTATCTATCAATATAATCATTTTAGAAATTGAGTTAAGAAATATTATTTTTACTTAAATTTTCACACTATGCATTTCATTAAAATCATTTCTAAAAATGTATTTTAAACAATTAAAAAATACACTTCTTTTGATATTATACTTTTCGAGCAGACCAATTGAACATGTATACGTAAAAAAATATATTTGAAATACCAAATAAGCAAACCTTCCTCAAATATGTACAATAATATCAAGCCAGTAAAATGTGTATTTATGATGTATATCCATCCATCTTAAAAATATACAAGTTCATAAAAAGCGATCTTTTATTTCACAAAATATTTAAAAATAGGTAAAATGTAGGCTGGACTCTTCTGAATTTAATATGTATGTACAATTATCCAAGACAATCATGAACCATGAAGATGAATTAGCTATAAAAGAAAAGAACAGGTATTTTCTGGGTATTGTTTAAAACATCACACTTCTACACAATTGACTGTCAAATACGCTAGTTACTGGCAGCAACGATAAATATAATACTTCTAGAAAGGCGTTGAGGACTCTTAGGGAAGGGATGGAAAGAGGCGAGTGACGCTGCAAAGAATTGTGAGAAGGACATTGTTATCGTTTCAACTTCAATCCTCTAGATCAGTGCTCTGCAACCTTTTCTCACCTACGACACACCAAAATTCTTCCTAGAATTCCGCGGCACACCAAAAGCTAAAATATATAGGTATTAAATTAGGCATGAGTCTTCAGCGACGCGCATAAGGGTCATTTTTCTTTGTCTATGACTAATTTGGTGCGGCCATGGTGTGTACAAAGCACACTACGCAGTTTTCAACAGTTGGCACCAGTTATTGTGTATTAAATACATAATGAAAAATTGTAAAATGTCAAATACTCGTACATTGAATTTGACCGCGGCACACCTGTATCCGGCTCACGGCACACCAGTGTGCCACGGCACACCGGTTGCGGAGCACTGCTCTAGATGAGGGGAAGAAAAAGAAAACTTAGATGAAGAAGTAATTATATTGTAATTTGTTTTATCAAACATTGTTTATTCCACATTATGGTTACATAAAGAGGAATAAACAGTGTTTGATAAAACAAATTACAGTGCATTTAAACCTCCACAATGTTAATGCTTTAACTATAAATAATATAATGAAGTAATTACTATATACTCTCTACATTGAAACGAGATACGCTGAAACTCCGAACGGATGACCAGTTTTTTTTTCTATGTTAACAATTTGAAGATTTTCATCAGCATGTCACAAGTTTTACCTGTCTGATAATAAAGTCAATTTATTCTATTCAGAAAGGCAAGAAACGTAATGAGTTTTTTCTAATTTTGAATTATGTTACAAATATGTATTTCATTTATAGTAATATACATTATAGTATATCAATAGTTGATTTATAAAAAATAAACTCAGTATTTTTCTAAGTTTATTTTGTTTGTGGGTGGATGGATTCCGATCACTACATTTGTTCAATTTTTATCAGGGATCAATCTCACAATTCACAATAACGAGCCGAAGCCGTTGCACAAACCACTAAATCACGGCTGACTTATTGTAGTTCAGTCCAACCAAACAGGAGGTAGTCTGGAGTTCCAATCCAGTAAGAGTAAACGACTGGTAAACAATTGGTACACGTACACGGTCAAACCTGATTCCAATCCGGCATTTCAGTGTAAGCTCGGATCGATACGCCGCGCGGGAAAATTCCATCGACCTTTGGCATTTTCCACAGATTC
>OX463838.1:31703736-31731236 GCA_949825065.1 Odontocerum albicorne
ATATATATATATATATACATATATATATATATATATATATATATATATATATATATATATATTTACATACTACAATACATTGCTATCAATGAACTTATTTATTTATTTTAACCATGCAATTTGATTAAACCTCTAATCTAAACAAATATTCCCAAGAACACAGGGATACCAAAAAACGGATCCATTCAGATTAACCTCAGTCCAGCGTGAAGAGGTAACAACACTCACACAAGTCCAGCATGTTTGGATATTGTTACCAGACGAACTCTATCAGACTGTGGCCTTAGTTTTATTTTTTTCGGGTACCATGAGGAATAGAACCCAAAACCCCGCGTAGAAGTCAAGCACCTTACCTATTAGGTCAAGGAGGTCGAATCACCAGTTCGTATATTTAGCAGGACATTATGAATGTAAATGAAAAAAAATGGGTCTGCCTGATGATTAGCTTCTCTCAACCGTGCTCTCTTTGAACCTTTGGAGTCAGGTTCAGATCGCTGAAATATTGGTTGATGCTGTCCTTCCATCGCTTTTTTAGATCACCATTTCCAGGGATTTCCATTCCCAGTGTTTGGTTTCTCAAATATTAAAAGGAAATCTATTATGTTTAATACACTTAAAATGTAGTGAACTTTATATAGGAAATGCAGGAAAAATGAAATATAAACATATAATTTGTAATATATAAATATGTATTTTTATGTCTTCTTACGTTAGGTCAGTGGTTCTTAACCGGTGTTCCTCGGAACACTAGTGTTTCGCGAACTTGTTATAAGTGCTAGATTTCTAGCTATTGCGCTTGAACGAACTTCGACGTAAATACGCAGTACGCAGTTTACAACGTATACAAGATGCAACTTGCATTTTACAGTGAACTACCTAAGTTAGCGTCTCTGTTACATGTCATTCTTGCATTTAATTTGATCACAGTCCATTTTTGATTACTGTTTTCTTTATGTACTGAAATGTAATCGGTTATCTTATTTTTAATAAATTGTATGTTAACACTTGTTTCGTTTTATTTTTATGACCTTTCTGATTTTGGTGCTCCGCAAAATTTGACTTCGAAAAGGTTAAGAACCACTGCGTTAGATACAAAATTGACAAATGGAAAACATTGTCCATAATAGACAAAGCCATTTCATCAAAACAACACATTATATTAGATTGACATCAATTGGAGATTGAATTTTATAACGCTTGAAGCCAACTTGGCACAATGGTGGCAGCGCGATACGTGTTATTGTAATAGCCATTATCAATGAGGAGAAATCAGTGCAGTGCGCCTTGGTCCAAGGTGTAAAAGCTGTACCACAATAATATTGTGAGAATTGACAGCACTTCGAAACACGAGTCCTGTCAAGAGATACAGATAAATCGGAAAATAATACGCCAAAATGTCTATTCCAACCTCAATATTTTCTATTCGAAATCCCGTGTATAATTGTCTTTACTTAAAAAATAGTTAATATAAACAAGGAGAAGTATGTATGTCGATTTATGACAATATGAAATGGTATTATTAAGGATGAATGTGATATATAAACCAATATGTTAAGTAGAGTGAAAAAGAGCACGTTAAGGTGGTTTGAAAATATTGAATGGATAGTTGACGAAATACTAACGGAACAAATATACAATCTAAGCGTAATTCGTGGTTGAGGACGACCAAGAAAAGTATGGTTGGATCAAGTTAATGCAATTTAGAAAGAAGGAAAGATAAAGAGTATGAGAATATGTATGGATGTGGAGAAGGCGAATGAAGTGTGTTGTGATTGAAAAGTTTGTCTCTCTCTACTCGGCGCATGCGAGTAATGTTACTAGATACTCTTTTAGTAGATTGGGGCCTTTTTTCTTGATACCATCGAGAATCGAACTCGAAACCCCAGAGTGGAACTCAAGCGTTTTACCAACTAGGCCACGGAGATCATCTGGATAACTTTTTGTTAAAGAATAATGTTGTAAGTAGAATTTAGAAAGGAATGTTGAAATGGTTTGGCCACATTGAGAGAATGAGTTTCGAAAGAATTACGAAAAATATATAGTTTGAAATGATTGGAGTGCGAGGAAAAGGCAGACCGAGAAAAGAGTGGAAGGAACTAATTTAAGAAATTTTATGTGAAGGAAAGGTATGAGAAATAGGAGATTATGTACGATGAGATGCATAGATCTGGACGCCGAGAGCTATGTGCAAGAATATACAAGTGTGGACATATGTTTACTGTGCCTACACTAAAAGGGGCATGGCATGATGGTATGTACATATAGTATGTATGCACCCAACACAAATCTAAGAATTTGTTACCAGCAAGAATTATACATACATGTACGAGTATACCATACGAGGAATTCATACGAGTATACCATACGAGGAATAGATAAGGAATTCCGAAAACAATTTCATTTAATTTTCATTTTCACTTTATTTAGAAAATCTTCAGGGGAATTCATTAAAGTCACATACACATACAACGAAATAGAAACTCTTCGCCTCAATTTATTACGTTGGGAAATTATGTGAAATGTCCTTAGGGTATGTCCAACGTGTATAGCTTACAAATTACAATGATCTTAATTTAAAGGAACTGTATGGTTGTTTTGTGTACATGTAGGAACCTTATACGAGTCACCTCCGTGTATGGTATATCCTTTTTTCTGTTTAAACTTGTCGAAAATTCCAATCGCACAAAGTATGGAATGTCATTTGAAATACAAATAAAATTAGACCAAATACATATTTGATCAACGATATTTAGATTATTTTTCCACCTTGAGCATTAAAGTGTTAATGATAACCCAGAATTTGAGGCAGGAGATCTACCGACATATCCTCAAGAATTCCTGGACAGATCGTGTTACAAATGTGGAGGTGGTTTCTCGTATATACAAGGAACGATACATGCATAAAACTGGGAAGGTACGCAAGTATCTCAGAATAATATAATGACAGACACAAGATACGAGTACATTAACATAATAACACAACTGAACTCTTGGCTTAAGAACTTGCGGGAATGGTTTAGGTGCAGTCCTATTAAGTTGCTCCAGGATGCCGTGAACAGGATAAGAACTGCCACGGTAATGACTAACCTCTGACATGAGACTGCACCTCAAGAAGGAGAAGAATCCAAGTGGTATTGCTCATATAAAATATTGTTGAATAGTAAATCAAAATAATTTTTCACAACCATTAATCTCGAGGCTGCTGTTTTCTATGCAAAAATGTTAAAATATGAAAAACGTTCCAAATAATGTTTATACTTAAGGCATTAACGTTGTGGAGGTTTAAAGACATTGTAATTTATTTTATCAAACACTGCTTATTCCACTTTTTTGTAACGGTATAACCCTACCGGTTTCAAGGCTTTCACCTCATCTTTAGGGGAGCATAAACAAGACTAAATTATGTTCGAACTGGCACCGATATACACTCTTCAACAGTTGGGGACATTGGGGTTGTGGACTGAGGGGTAAGGGAGGCATGGAACGATCTCGGTCAGCAGCGGAGAGATTAACAAATCCTCTAATTTATTATGAAATGGCTAATCATTGTCACCGTGAAAACCATACTTTTTCTATCGATGATGCCAAATTCTTACATATCAGTAGTCCCGGAAATAAATTGAACAGATTAGAGGCCCTAGAAATATCTAAGTAAGTACATCGATCCGAACATCTGGTAAATACATATATTCCTAAAATCTCTCCGCTGCTGACCGAGATCGTTCCATGCCTCCCTTACCCCTCAGTCCACAACCCGAATGTCCCCAACCGTTGAAGCGTGTATATCGGTGCCAGTTCGAACAGAATTTAGTCTTGTTTGTGCTCCCTTGAAGATGAGGTGAAAACCTTGAAACCGGTAGAGTTATACCGTTACAAAAAAGTGGAATAAACAGAGTTTGATAAAAAAAATTACGTTCCATATAATGTTTTATTTTTACAAATTAAAATTATAAGGGCATTTTAGAGAATGAAAAAACAGTCTACATTATGGAACACACCTACATAATTTGTAATTCATACTAGAGAAGAAAATTTTATAAATGGTAATAGTCAAAATCTTCATCATACTATCATTCTTGAGAGGTAAACTCCTAGCTGTTCCTACTTCTTATCCGTGATCTACGTTGTGGTTGTTGCCTTCTTGAGAGGTAAACTGCTAGCTGTTCCTACATCTTATCCGTGATCTACGTTGTGGTTGTTGCCTACAAATTTAATTGCGGGAGTATGATTTAATTCATTCTTCTGACGTGATTATTCCCATATAGCCTGTTTTACTTATGCTATCCTACGATGTCTTCAGCACGACACATTCTAAGAGTATTATATCTTTGAGTGTTTATAAAAATTAAATACTTTTTGTCGATTTGCGATCACGTCTGTCATATTAGTAGTGAATTAGTTCAATAATACGAACTTGCTTTGTTATTGTGCTGGGTTCGTCTTATACTGGTTTTGTCGATTTGCGCTCACGTCTGTCATATTAGTACTGAATTAGTTCAATAATATGGACTTGCTTTGTTATTGTGCTGGGTTCGTCTTATACTGGTTTTGTCGATTTGCGCTCACGTCTGTCATATTAGTAGTGAATTAGTTCAATAATATGGACTTGCTTTGTTATTGTGCTGGGTTCGTCTTATACTGGTTTTGTCGATTTGCGCTCACGTCTGTCATATTAGTACTGAATTAGTTCAATAATACGGACTTGCTTTGTTATTGTGCTGGGTTCGTCTTATACTGGTTTTGTCGATTTGCGCTCACGTCTGTCATATTAGTACTGAATTAGTTCAATAATACGGACTTGCTTTGTTATTGTGCTGGGTTCGTCTTATACTGGTTTTGTCGATTTGCGCTCACGTCTGTCATATTAGTAGTGAATTAGTTCAATAATACGGACTTGCTTTGTTATTGTGCTGGGTTCGTCTTATACTGGTTTTGTCGATTTGCGCTCACGTCTGTCATATTAGTACTGAATTAGTTCAATAATACGGACTTGCTTTGTTATTGTGCTGGGTTCGTCTTATACTGGTTTTTTTCTATTGTATCATACTGCTTACATGTCATTGTCAAATTTTAGTTATTGTAATATTTTGTATCGACAAGTCATGTGACTCTTTAAAAAAAATAATGAAATAACATTATCTGGATTCAGGGACAAAAATATTTTCATACGGCTATATAAATGGTATTCATTGTCATGAACTAAACCTAAGACACGGAATTAAATAATAAACGTGCCATCCATTAGACTATAAGTGCCAACAATACTGATATTAAAATGAACGATTTGGAAAAATAGATAATTAATATATTATATAAAGGTTTTAAGGGGTATGTATAATATATGCTGGGATCATTTTACGTCATCAACAAGGCAAATTCAGTAAATATTTTGAAGCGCACAATTACGGAATGAGATCGACAGGCAATCGAACTGAAAAATATTGTTGCCACTTATCTAAGCCAATTACAGTGATACCCATCGACGGAACAGGGAATTGCTGATGAAGTGAAACAAATAAAATGTAATCTTATCTTTGTAATAAATACCTTCACTATATTACATAATCATGTAGTAAAAAAATGAATGCCCAGAGTGCACCATACATAACAAACACATGTATAAAAACCTCTATTTTTGTGAAATTAAAAAAAAAATCAAACAACAATTGCAACTGCTTCGGCTTCAATAGAAGTTGAAGAAAGCGATGACTAATAATAACAACTGACGTAAATAGTATTGTGTACATCATCATCAACAGCCCCAGTCCCATTGACTCCAATGTTGGGTACAGGTATCCCCTGTTCTCCTACTCCGCTCATTCCTATCATGTGCACATTACTTCCAGTTACTCCCACTCACTTTCTGATGACATCCGACCATCCTAGGGGTCTTCCTACACACATTTTCCATCGCCTCGATCGAAACTCCTGCACTTGCTGGGTCTACTTATCATTGGTACATCTGGTAATCTGCCCTGCCCAGTTCCACCTCTGAGTGGCAACCCTCTCAGTGACATCTACGATTTTGTTCTACAACCATATCAATTTATTCGTCTTCCGTAATGTGTTAATCCAAAAGAGACCTCTGCGATATATTTATTACAAAGAGAATTAATTTTACCCATTATTGCTCTGTTGCAGATTTTTATTGGGCATACTTGGATATTACTCCTTAAGCATTAGAATCGGTCTACGTACTAGTTTATACCTTCGAGTATATAAATTGCCAGCAGGAAAAATAGCAAACCCTTTGTTGATTGACAAATGTTTGTTTAATGCACATGACAATTACGAGTATTTACGCCATCGTGAATTATCATTGTTTTCGACGCCGTATTAAACGAACTGAGCTGTTAAGTGCAACACCACTTAACACGGAATAACTTTGTTGCATTAATTTACCCAAGTACGAGTAAATATATTCCATATCTCGGTGGATAAATCTCGGTGGAAGAATTGAACTCCTTGATACATTTGTAGGCATAACTGAACCATTTCACAGAGAAGCATAGGTATCATTGTTTACTCGTATATTGTCATTATATTATATTTATACTTTTAATCGTTTCATTTTTTTTCTTATTAATTTATGAAATTGGGTTAAACCTGTATCAAATGTAAAGCATAAAAACAAAAAGTACAATACAGCCTAATCTAAAAACACTATTGCTCTAGATAAAGGTCACTACTCAGCAAGATACATAAGAATTTGTTGTCTTTTTCATTCTATGATGAATTTGCATTAAAATTGCTTTATCTAAATATTCTACAATAAATTTTAGTCTTGTCATGAATCAGGATTTTTTTAAAATTAATTATAGCTTGAATAACTCATTAACTAACTTCTTCTTCACGTGTCCTGTCGGGTCCCCCCGACGTCGACGACCATCTGAGAGAAAGCCTCCCTGTCCTGGGCGGCGCGAAACAGCTCCCCCACAGTTCTGACGCCGGTCCATTGTCGGATGTTTCGAAGCCAGGAGAGCTGTCTTCTGCCGACCCCTCTGCGGCCCTCGATCTTCCCCTTCATGACGAGCTGAAGTACGGTGTATTTGTCACCTCTCATTACATGGCCAAAATATGATGTTTTACGGAGCTTAACAGTGGTGAATAGTTCTCTATTTGCATTGGCTCTACGTAGTACATCAGTGTTTGTTATCATATCGGTCCAAGATATTCTTAACACTCTACGGTGGATCCACATTTCAAACGCTTCAAGGCGGTTTATTATGTTAACTTTAAGAGTCCACGCCTCCACGCCGTAAAGTAAGACAGACCATACGTAACATTTGACCATTCTTTGTCTCAGCTTTAAGTTTATATTATCGTCACAAAGAAGGTTTTTCATTTTATTAAAAGCCGTTCGTGCCGCTTCTATTCTGCATTTTATCTCAATGTCAGGGTCCAGTTTCTCAGCAATCATGCTTCCCAGGTACCTGAACCGTTTCACCCTCTCGACAACAACACCCCTTAGCGTAAGGTGGACATTTGGATGACATTCTCGGCTAAAAACCATCATTTTAGTTTTGCTCACATTAATGTTCATACCAAAACGTTCACCAACGGAGTCAACTTTATCAAGCAGTTCTTGAAGGCCTTTTAAACTGTCCGCAATTAGAACGGTGTCATCCGCATATCTGATATTATTGATGACCACCCCATTGACCTTCACACCGAGATTTGTCTCAGTCAGCGCTTCCTTAAAGACCAAGTCAGAGTACAGATTGAATAAAGTTGGTGAGAGAACACACCCCTGACGGACTCCTCGCTGAATGGGAATACCTTGTGAGGTGTTTCCGTTTTCCAATTTAATGATAGCGTTTTGGTCCCAGTACAGATTCTTGATTATTCTCACATCCTTTTCATCTATACCACATCTCAACAGCATCTCAATCAAATATGTGTGTTTAACCCTGTCAAATGCTTTTTCATAATCAATAAAACAAGCATAGATGTCTTTTCTTTGGTCGTAACATTTTTGTAATAATATGTTTATTGTTGTCAGCGCTTCACGGGTACCAAAACCATTCCTGAACCCAAACTGAGTGTCATCCAAATCTCGCTCGCATTTCAGTCTTATTCTGGCATGTATTATTTTAAGAAACAATTTCAGAACATGACTCATAAGACTTATGAGGCGATAATCATTACATTTTTTTGGGTGTTGTTTTTTGGGCAATGTAATAAATACAGATTTTAACCAATCTTGGGGGATGGTCCCTGTGTCGTATATTCTATTAAACAGTCCAAGTAAATAATCAATATTATTCTCATTTATCAACTCGATAACCTCCATAGGGATTTCATCGGGTCCACAGGCTTTTCGAGGTTTAGATGTTGATATAGCATGTAGTATTTCTGATTTCAATATAGCAGGACCCTGACTATGTTCTGATATTTCAACGTCAGTTCGAGAGTCTTGGAAGAGTGTTCTTATATAATTTTCCCATGTTTTCAAGATTTCCGAATCTTCCAAGATCAGGTTATTAGATTCGTCTGTGAGACAGGTAGGTTTAGGCTTCCTGCTGAGGCCAGTCATTTCTTTTAGTTTTTTATGCATATTAAATGAGTCGTGCATCTGATCATATCGCTCCAACTCCTCACACTGTCTCTTTATCCACTCTTCCTTTGCTTTTTTAATCTCTCGTTTTATAGTCCTCTGGAGGTTTTTGTACTCACTGCTACTACGATCCCTGATACCAGCCACTCTACGTTGTTCCATTAAATTCAAAATATGATCTGTCATCCACTGCTTTTTACGAATATTTTTTGCAGATTTTAGATGTTCTTTACAGACATCGTGTATTGTGTTTTTAAAATTATTCCACTGTTGTTCAACTGACGTGGCATTATTGTCTATCTGTTGTAGTTTTTCATTTAATTCAGTGGACACTGTGTTTCTAAGGTCTGCAACTTTCAACTTTTCAGTGTCAACTCTCCTATGCATAAATCTCTTCGTTAATATTTTTAATTTCAATTTAATATCTATAATAAGTGGATTATGATCTGATCCTATATCGGTTCCGGGATATGTTGCGGCACGTTTAATGCTGTTTCTGAATCTTTCTCCTATCAGTGCATAATCAATCTGGTTTCTGATAGGATTGGGACAAGATGGATTGTCTTGTGGTGATTTCCATGTGTATAGTCTGCGTTTCGGAAGCTTATACCATGTGTTCACAACTACCATATTATGCTCTTCGCAGAACTCAAACATTCTATCACCTCTGTTATTAGACTGGCCTAGACCATAATCCCCTACTAAGTGTGAACGTCGGCCCTCTCCAATCTTTGCATTAAAGTCCCCGATTATAATATTTATATCATCACTTTTTGTCGATTTCAGAACGTTTGTGATGCTTTCATACAGTTTTTCAACTTCGTCATCATATCTAGTGTCAGCTGTTGGTGCGTATATTTGTATAATATTTACATTGAACGGTCGCGCTTCTAACTGTAGAATCATAATTCTGTCCGATATGGGAACAAACTTTTTAACAAATTTAATATAATCTAGTGATACAAATATGCCAACCCCATTCCGGTGGTTATTGTCAGATATATCACTTCCAGAATAATACAGGTTGCCTTTCTCATGTTGATGCACTCCCGTTCCAGTCCATCTGAGTTCACTAATACCAAGGATGTCAATCTTAATTCTCATCATTTCCTGCACAACATTGTCCATTTTACCAGCTGCATAAAGGCTTCTTACATTCCATGTTCCAATCCTTACCATGTCATTCACTATGTTGAGCCGGGAGATTCTTCATTAACTAACAATTTAACAATATTGAAACGGATCCCTAACAAAATGGGAAGCAAATATTAAGTAACCTACAACAGCCTATAATAAAGGTTTAATATTTAATATTGGTCCAACAATTCGTTGGTTTATGAGGTACGAATACATAGAAATCATATACATATTTGTATTATACAATATTATAATATCGCAGAACCTCTTATCTTCTAACAATAAGCAGTAAAGGAATTTGCATCGCTTAACGTTAAGTAGCTCCATTTGGATTTGATTGTGTGGTATATAACTAAAAATAGAATCGTGTAAATTTAAAATATTTATATCCTTCAAAAAGCACGACCTTTAAATTATCATTATACATTAATTCACTCAACTGCAAACAATTATCGAAAATTCTTTCACAAAATAAAGATTTATTCTGAAAAGCATCGAAAAGAAAGCGTATTATTTTGACGTCAGAAGAAGCCGCCGAGGTGTGGGGTATTTTCCCTTGAGACGCTTAACGTGGGATGTGTCATGAAGCAGACAAACACATCAAAATTCTCCTAGTATCTGCCAATCAGATATATGGTAATAATATCGGGAGACATAAAACAGAAGGACACTAGACCTGGATGTGAGACGGAACATAAAATATTATGATATCATTGTCGGGAAATTTGTTCTGAAGTAAGCATGTATGGTACGAGTATAACAATGTGAAGCCGTCATTTTACTTTATTCTGAAGTAAGCATGTATGGTACGAGTATAACAATGTGAAGCCGTCATTTTACTTTATTCTGAAGTAAGCATGTATGGTACGAGTATAACAATGTGAAGCCGTCATTTTACTTTATTCTGAAGTAAGCATGTATGGTACGAGTATAACAATGTGAAGCCGTCATTTTACTTTATTCTGAAGTAAGCATGTATGGTACGAGTATAACAATGTGAAGCCGTCATTTTACTTTATTCTGAAGTAAGCATGTATGGTACGAGTATAACAATGTGAAGCCGTCATTTTACTTTATTCTGAAGTAAGCATGTATGGTACGAGTATAACAATGTGAAGCCGTCATTTTACTTTATTCTGAAGTAAGCATGTATGGTACGAGTATAACAATGTGAAGCCGTCATTTTACTTTATTCTGAAGTAAGCATGTATGGTACGAGTATAACAATGTGAAGCCGTCATTTTACTTTATTCTGAAGTAAGCATGTATGGTACGAGTATAACAATGTGAAGCCGTCATTTTACTTTATTCTGAAGTAAGCATGTATGGTACGAGTATAACAATGTGAAGCCGTCATTTTAAACGACAAAAGTAGGAATTTAAAAAGTTACTTGAATTATCGTTGAAACTTTTCATTCTTGATTAAAATCGTAACACTCAAAAAGAGTGTGATAATGAAAATAACTAGGAGCAGATATGATCAACTGAATAAATGAATCGTTTAAGAGGAGTATAAAGATTACATTTTACAAGCAATACTCCGTTTTGAGTCATCCTTGAACGATGTTAGTTACTATCAACATTTGCTAAGATGATAGTCCACAAGATAATTTGCTAAGATGATAGTCCACAAGATAATTTGCTAAGATGATAGTCCACAAGATAATTTGCTAAGATGATAGTCCACAAGATAATTTGCTAAGATGATAGTCCACAAGATAGTTTGCTAAGATGATAGTCCACAAGATAATTTGCTAAGATGATAGTCCACAAGATAATTTACTAAGATGATAGTCCACAAGATAATTTACTAAGATGATAGTCCACAAGATAATTTGCTAAGATGATAGTCCACAAGATAACTTGGTGTCAACTTTGGAAAAAGATTGAGATGAGCCGATTAAATGCTGTAGAAATGCGCACATTGAAAATAATACATGGAGTGACAGTGTATGACAGAATACGGAATGAAGAATTAGTGATGAATATGAACTTACGGCTGATGTGTTAAGTAAGACGAAGAAGAGCACACTGGGATGGTTTGGGCATGTGGAACGAATGAGTGAAGAAAAACTAACAAAACTGATATACAGTGCAAATGTGAGTGGAAGGCGTGTGAGAAAAAGACTGAGGAAATTATAGTTGGTTCAAGTGAATGATATCTTGAAAGGACACGTAGAAAGTTATAAAAATCGTAGAAGTTGTATGCGAAGATGTATGGACGTAGAAGTGGCTAAAGATGTGTGTCGTGATAGGGTCTGACACTGTCCTCTCTCCATACCCCAACAGGGATATGGCGTGATGATATATATGTATGTGTAAGCATTTCAATTGTAATATTCAGATTGCAAATGAAGTCTGCACATTTAACCCAAAATATTTTTATATATTTAAGTACCAATATTATTTTAAATAAATATACCTTGATTAAATATGTTAGATGGGGAAAATTGACTGTAGAAAATGTTACGATTCAAGTATGTGTACAAATTGTCCAACGCTGGGATTAAGTATATCATATACGAGTATAGGGAAGAAAATATTTTTTTGTTGTGTTAACCTGTTCAAAAATATTGTTTTAACTGCGTTTGGTATAAAACAATTTAATGTATTATTGTGAGAAGTAAAAATACTAGTACTTGTATAACCTGTAGTGATCCTAAAATAGTCGAAACGATAAGCTATCTAGCTTATCCCTCGTGAACGATAAGCTATCTATCTATCTAGCTTATCCCTCGTGAACGATAAGCTATCTATCTATCTAGCTTATCCCTCGTGAACGATAAGCTATCTATCTATCTAGCTTAACCCTCGTGAACGATAAGCTATCTATCTATCTAGCTTAACCCTCGTGAACGATAAGCTATCTATCTAGCTTAACCCTCGTGAACGATAAGCTATCTATCTAGCTTAACCCTCGTGAACGAGTATGATTATCAGATATCCTGTGGATGAAAGACGTCTGTGCGTGTATGGTTAATTGTGTGCAATCTGTTGCACTTCACAATCTTGACAAATCAAACCCAAAGTTCTGATGGAAAGGAGATCAACGTTCCAAGATAATCGGTAGGTTTAATCTGCGTCATCTCAATCTTTCGTTAGACATACGTAGTTTTATACGAGTATATCCATATTTTTGTGTTGCTTAGTAGCGCTGTATGAATTTATATGAGTTACAGAAAAATAGCCATTATATATTATATAATCTGTTTCAATCAAATATATATTTGAAAAGAAAAAAATGCCAAAGAAATATTATATTAAATATTTATCAAAATTTCCAAAAAAAGTCCTGTCTCATGTAGGAGTGTTTGCGTTTATTGATATTTCCTCTCGAATACCCTCCGCTGTAACCTACGTCACCGTCAAAGCTCGCACAGAAACGAGCGAAAACACAATTCAGTATATGTGGGGCACTCGCGCCGCGCTTCAGATCAATAAAGAGATGATAGGTCGCGGGAAAAGTGCAGCTGGCGCGGTAGGGCTGAATCGATACGGAGCACGGACCTGGCGCACTGTCAGTGGGGTGTTGCCATCAACTGTCTAAGTCAAAGTTCCCAAACTTTTTTCGGCCGCAGACCCCTTTACCAAAAACTTTTAAAACCGTCGACCCCCTAGTCATTTACTTAACTTACTCAAATCAATAAGTTTGTACAGTACTCGATATTAAATATTTCACTAGATATCAAACTTTTCATTTTAATCACTTGTAATTAAGGATTGAAAAAGATAAAAGGACTACGGATTATGGCATTATCTTGTGCAACATTTAATATTGAAATCTGAAATTCTAAACCCAGAAAAGATACGATCATTGAGGTCGCAGATAATGTTGTCTCCTGGTTACGCTTTTTAACATGGCAAAATGATCAATTCGAATATGTTGAAGGATAACATACGCATGTAAAAAATAGACAAGTTTATTCCTCTTCTTCCTTTTTTAGATTTATCAACGCAACGCAATGATCCTAAAAAGAATAATAATATAAGTTACATAAATGGTTGGAAAAGAGGATTTTTACAAAATTACCATTACTTGTCTGTCGATCAATTGTCAAAAAAAATTGCCTAAAATATTTTTGACAAAAAAAACTTTCACATTCAGCTCCCCCCGCTTTAAGTGTCAAAAGAGAATTTAAATTTCTTTCAAAACATCTTCATTAAAATACTATCTTCATTTTTCATATTTAGTTGAATTTCCATTTCAGCGGATTTTTTATGAAAGCATTCATTATATTAAATAAATATCCCCTTTCATAAAACGATCTTATGCTGGGTATACGAGTAGCTTAACTTAATGAATAATAACAGAAATCTTGATAGTTCTTCCATTGTTTTTGCATAAATAATTAGATGTGTATTATGTACATTTTTCTTACATTCATACATATATATCATCACGCCGTGTACCTTGCGGGGTAGGCAGAGAGAACATATATCCAAACTTTTCTATCCAAGCACACAACTTTCGCCACCTCCACATTCATACATTTCGTCATGCACAATCTTATTTTATTCATACTCACTTTAGCTTCTTTCAAAATCTTGTCCATTTGGTCTAGCCATGTTTTCATCGGTCTACTTATTCCACGCACACTTTGCACCAGTGACTTTTATATTCGCTTAGCCATGATTTCATAATTCATTCTCTACATATGTTAAAACCATCTTAAAGCTTCTTTCTTCGTCTTACTTCAAACATCCATTTTAGTTTTCTTACATACAAAATAAACAAAATTTAAGAATCTTTGAATAATTACTCAAATTAGTTATGATAACTGCATGGTTATAATGCTGAGTTGGATGTCGGTATGAATGAAGCTTGAAGTTTGGCGGTATAATAATCACCTACAATAGCTCAACAGCAAAAATAGTTTCCCAGAAATAAAAGCGTTATGGGTTCGAACGCCGCCTATGAAAATATCGTTTTATTTTCACCATATTTTCGAGTCGAGGTTTAGTCTTATTTCGGCATCTATTTAGAAGTAGACTTTGTATCATTTCACATATGACAGAGTTAAGAGGTATATTAAAAGGCGTGTAGTGATAACAAACAAAGTTAATGAGGCATTAAAACGTGTTGCGATATAAAACAGTCAACGGGGCACTAACACATATATACTCGAAACGGATAGTATCAAAATCTGAAAATGATAGTCCACAATAGTATTGAGGTATATAGGAATGATACGTGGACGTGGAAAATTACTAATAGGAGCCGAATCAATGCTGTAGAATTGCGTACATTGAGAAGAATACATGTAGTGACAATGTATGACAGAGTAAGGAACAAAGTGATATGGGATGAATTAACATATCAACATATCAATCCTGCTTAACATATCACGCTTAATAAGGTTGAAATGTTAAGCAGGATTAAGAAGAGCACGATGAGATGGTTTGGGCATGTGGAACGAATAAATGAAGAAAAACTAACAAAACAGATATAGTGCAAATGTGAGTAGAAGGCGTGTGAGAAGAAAATTAAAGGATGGATGGATTATATGAATGCTATTCTGAATGCAGCAAACATAGAAAGTCAGAGACATTCAAGAAGTTGAATGAATGTGGAAAAGGCGAAAAATGTGTGTAGAAATTGGGAAAGTAACAGGCTAACCCGACAGGAAAATAGCGTAATGGTATATACGAGTATGTTATGTATATGAAAAGTCTATAAACTTAGGAATGTATGGATTACGATCACACCAGTTATCAGCTAACCGACTGTGTGTAACGTTCTGTTTTTGTAGCCGAGAAAATGTAATCGGTGCAGTCATGGAGTGAATATGACACGGGTGCCAGGTGCAATGGTAGTCGTACGTGTAAAGACAAACAGTTTCTGAGAAATTTTAATTTATAGGAATTTAACACGAGCCGAAGGGAACCTTGCAAATCTTCAGCACGTCCGCAGTATCGCGTTACGCCGTCAAGCGTTGAGCAAACAATGCGAGCCGAACAAAGTGGCGATGGAAGACACCAACTAACCATAATACTTGTACGAGTATGTAAGTGTGTACTACGAGTACGTTCTTAAAATATATACGAGTAGTTGTATTCTTTAAGTTGAAAACGTAACATAAAGATCTTACATAAGTTGAAAACGTAACATAAAGAAAATAATTGAGATGATAAAGCCTTTTTATTCACGATATTTTCAGTCGACTAAACTTAAAAAATATATATTCAATAAAATTGCCACAAAAGTTACAAAGAAGAAATAATATAATTATTCACACTATGTGTAAAATATTACAAATGTCACGTATTTAAAGTATGGGCGAAGTAAACGATATTTCAATACTTGGTTATGAACAAAACATAATAAATAAGTTAACTTTTAAAATACTTTCCAATGATGACTTCCGTGACATAGTTGGTAAGACGCCTGTTTTCCAGCCCGGAGGTTGCGGGTTCAAATCCCGCTGGAATCAAGATTTTTTTAAAAAGGCTTCCTGTCTGGTTTTCACTTAAGGACTCTTTAATGTATTTCTAGTTGGTTGGAAGAGATTGCCACATGGGAATAAACCCATCAGGTTGTACTATATACAATGAAAGTGTAATATAATACAGAACAGTACAAAGAAAGTATATCAAAATCAAAACTACTGCACAAAGAAAAAACAAAGTTTAACTTTTGGTTAAATAGTTACAAATCGATTTATTGACGCGTGTTATGGAGTTACACACTGAATGATATAAAGAAAGGAAATTTAATTGCTTCAATTGCTACAGATGCAAAGAACTTTCATGGCGTTCAGATATATCGAAGTATAATACAATACATTAACGCAAGACGAAAATAGCACATCCAGACACTTTCACACATTCTAAAAGAAACATAATCGTACCAAAGGGAGCGGACTAACTTGGACTTGGATAACTTTTTGCATTACTTCGAGAGCATCTTAAAATGTCCATACAAATGGTTTCGCCTCGTAAAATATTTTTCTTGTGATTTTTTTTTATTTCCGTCAAGTTTGTTTGTGTAATGGTATATTTGAACTTGGTTAACTCCATCGAAGGTCAGTTAAGGAAAATTGATATTATTTTCATAGCAGGGAAAAAATAAAATTAAGGCCCTTCAAAGAATTAATACATTTGAAAAAAAATGTTTGAATATATAATCTGCTATGGAAAAATATTGACAAATAATCAAGTTTGATTAACAATTATGTATATTTCATAGTTTCAAAGCGTATCAGAGGAACAAGAAAATACATAACCAGGATGGGTTTTTAAAATGGAAAAAATCTATTGAAACGAAACGCGCTGGTCTTGCAAAGAATTTGTTTGTTAATTGAATTGGTATAAATATTATAGAATTCCATTTATCTTGATGAATTTAACAAGAATGTGCTATTTTAAAAAAATCGGTAATTTAAGAGTGAAATGCATTGAAATTATAATTTGTAGATATTTTTAATTTTGACTATTATGACAAAGTCTTGGCACACCAATGTTGGACGTAAAACTCATTTGTTAATATAATTATTCTATCAAGTGATGGAATATTGGAAAGTCAATAATATTATCTTGCTTACACCGATATTATGATTATCAACTAATGAATGTTGAACAAACAAAAGGAGTATGCTTGGAAAGTGTATATACTCGCACATCTGATCTCTGCTTACTCCACAAGGGACACGACACGAATGTGAGAAAATCAGTTACATACTTCTACGAATATTTTTAAAATTATCGTTCTCGAGTCAATAAAATATTACCACCAAAGCAAACATCTCAAACCACATGACTTTTCGATTTATGGATAATAAAGGCTTCCCTGTCATTGCGGTGACAGTGATCAATCTTCTGTATGCGCAATATCCAGAAAAAACCTTATGCTTTGACGCGGAAACGTACAACATACTTGTGTATAATATTTGAAAGGCGGCACACGATATATAATATATTGTAGTATTAATAGAAATATGCTGTACAGCGTAATGCAAGAGCTAAGTACCCCACAAAACGCATAAATATGATCAAACTCATAATGTCGCGGGTTATACCATTTGCAGAATCCGAGTAGAATCACATTCATTTTATGCTTTCAAAAAATGTAATGGCGTAAGGCGAGGAGGCGTATTAGCTTGTTACTCTCAACATTGCGTTAGAAAAGGTAATCCGAGACTCCGGAATTGATACCACAAAGACAAATTCTGAGGATCAGTACAACTGCTTGCAACGTGGATGATAGTAATTCAATTACAGACTCTCCAAAATCTTACCATAATGTCTTTGTTGCTCTCAAAATCTAAGTCAAGGACATTAATCTTGTAATAAATCAAGAAAATATCAAATGTTTACCAATAGGAACAAGTTTGTCTATCACTCACACGCCTGAGTTTGCTATTAGGAATTATCAGTTTAAAACTGTTGACAGGTTTATATATATATAGGTTCTCTTTTCATAACTAGAAATGACATACAAGCAAAAAATTAAAACACGAAACAAATCTGCATTTATAAGATGTTGATAAAACCCGTGTTACATACGCATCCGAAATGTGCACTATGGTGTAAAATACAAATGAAGACACTCAGAATCTTTAAAGTTGTGCATGAGAGCGAAGTTTGGCACAAACGCTACAGTGACGGAGTGGGGTGTACGAGCTCTTAAGGGAACCTAGAGTCTCCAAATATAATAGGATTAGAAGACTTCGATGACTGAAGCGCATACATTAAATATCTGAGTCTCGTCTGCCAAAAAATAGCAATCCTGTAGGGCCGTGGTCCCCAACCTATGGGCCGCGGCCCGGTACCGGGCCGTGGGCCAATTGGTACTGGGCCGCGCAAGGGCCTGCTTAAAAATCAAAATTACTTTTGAAAAATCGAACATACCCAATAAAACTTAATTATTGCTTAAAATAATTATTCCGTTGAAAACCCCTTCACGCTAAGTTACCACCGACCTTCCGACAATACCTTCGAAATAAAACAACACCACACTACCATATGCATGCCGCATGCGGAGTCATCCTTGATTCCGAAGGCGGTCTTGCCGTAACTTAAACAAGGCAAATACTATATATTTTATATACTTTATATATACATAAGATGTCAAAAGTCGTCCTCTGTCGATCGAAGATCGAGTCGAGACGTCTATCGATCGAGATTTCAGATCTTATCAATACTTAAAAAAGTGAAAATCGGGATATATACTTAACTGTTGGAAGCTTCCTTATAGGTACGAGCTGTACGGGACGTGGCTCTTCCATTTCAATATGTGTCTAAATAATAATGTACCGGGAGTCTGGTCTGGCAGAGACAATATAAAAACTTCATTTTTTGTTATATTTTTAATTTCTTAAATATTAGAAATTGTTAACTTTACTGACTTTTATTAGGCCTAAAAAGTTTAAGCTATCATTATCGTTATGTTCTAATGTAAATTTAAAATTCAGATGAAGGTTGTTAATGAATGTAAGAAAATTCTTTAATTGTCTGTTGCTACCTGACCAAATAATGAAAATATTATCAACAAATCTAATCCAAACAAAAACATTAGATAATAATGAAAGTCCGCAGTCCACAAGTTTGTTTTCAATAGAATCCATAAATATTTCGCAAACAAAGGAGAAGCGGGATTACCCATAGCCCATAGGCAAGCCGTAAAGTATGGCAACCTCTTTTACGGCACGTCAAAAAATAACCTTTTTTATCAGTGACGCTGTAGCTTTGGTGGAGAGAAGGTGTGTGTCGTTCTTCTCTCTCTTTACCGGTACGTCCTCATGTTTAACAGTGCTTAGTGTACGTGTATATACTGTTTGCTCAAATTTAGCCCACAAAATCGTAAAAATGAATACGAAACAGACGTCGTTAGAAAGATTCCTCGGGAAAAAGAAAAGGCCCAGTGAAGAGTCTGAAGAAGCGCCTTCAACATCAAAGAGATATATCCCATTTAAGAGAAAATACCAGGAGTCCTACTTGAAATATGGATTTATCGGGACAGGTGATTCCCACACACCAATCCCGCTCTGCTTAGTTTGCGGCGACAAGCTCTCTAATGAGGCAATGAAACCTTCAAAACTGCTTCGCCACTTAAAAACCAAGCACCCTGGATTAAAAGACAAGCCTCTGGAGTATATTGAAAGAATGAAACGGGAATACGAAGGACAGAAGAAATTTATGAGGGCCACCACATCAATAAATGATAATGCATTGAGAGCATCATATTTGGTGGCAAACCGTATTGCTAAGGCTAAAAAGCCATTCAATATCGGTGAAGAATTGATCTTGCCCTCCACTAAAGATATTTGCCGTGAACTTCTAGGAGAGGCTGCTGTGGAAAAGATAGCACATGTGCCTTTGTCGGCTAGCACTGTGACTAGGCGCATTGAGGAAATAGCCGAAGACATTGAGACACAATTGTTGAAGAGGATTAATACATCACCGTGGTACGCACTCCAGGTCGACGAATCTACAGATATCGACCACAAGGCAATACTACTTGTTTATGTGCGATATCTATATGAGGAGGATGTGCATGAGGATGTGTTATGTGCACTATCTTTGCCAACCAACACCACAGGAGCAGAACTGTTCAAGGCACTGGATGGTTATATATCAGGAAAACTAAAATGGTCCTTTTGTGTTGGCATATGCACAGACGGAGCTGCTGCCATGACCGGACGACTGTCTGGTTTAGCTGCTCGGATTAAGGAGGTTGCACCTGAGAGTGAATCTACGCATTGTATCATTCATAGGGAAATGCTTGCAAGCCGAAAAATTTCACCGGAATTCAACAGCGTATTGAATGATGTCGTTAAAGTTATTAACCACATCAAAGCACACGCCCTTAACTCGCGCCTGTTTGAGCAACTTTATGAGGAGATGGACGCAGAGCACAAATGCCTTCTCTTA
This sequence comes from Odontocerum albicorne, assembly GCA_949825065.1. Classification (NCBI taxonomy): domain Eukaryota; kingdom Metazoa; phylum Arthropoda; class Insecta; order Trichoptera; family Odontoceridae; genus Odontocerum; species Odontocerum albicorne. Next base: position 31,724,300 of record OX463838.1, read on the forward strand.
CACACAGAAATAAGATGGTTATCCAGAGGGAAATCGCTAACCAGAGTATTTGAATTACGAGAGCCATTGCAAAGATTTCTCGCAGAAAAGAAGTCACCGCTGGCAGCACATTTCAATGACAAGGCATGGGTTGCAAAACTGGCTTACCTGTGTGACGTATTCAGCCTGCTCAATGAACTTAATCTGTCCCTTCAGGGTAAAATGACAACTGTTTTCAAGTTGGCAGACAAAGTAGCTGCATTTAAAGCCAAACTGGAGTTGTGGGAACGACGCGTGAACAGAGGCATTTTGGACATGTTTCAGACATTGGCGGGGATTTTAGGCGAGACTGAGCCAGAGCATTCATTCTCCCAGTTGGTGCAAGATCACCTGTCTTTACTTTTAAAAGAGTTTGAGCGCTACTTCCCAACCACAAAAGACGCATGAACTGGCAAGGAATGGATCCGGGACCCATTTATCAATAAACCACGCGAATATAGCATGCCTGCGAAAGAAGAAGATCAACTGCTGGATGTTGCAAATGACGGCAGCCTTAAAACTATGTTCGAGGCAACAACTCTGCCGGTGTTCTGGATTAGAGTCATGGCGGAATACCCTGAGATTGCCACCACAGCACTAAAATCCCTATTGCCATTTCCGACATCCTATCTATGTGAAGCGGGGTTTTCTGCAATGACAGCAACCAAAACAAAACAAAGAAATAAACTGGACATAAGCAAGACACTTCGGGTGTCACAATCTCCTACTCGTATTACCCCCAGATGGAACCATCTCGTTTCAATGAAGCAAGCTCAGGGTTCTCATTGATTTAGCATTAAGTTAAAATATTAAATCTGTTTTTATTCATTTTTAAGGGGTAACTGTATTTTATTTTTAAGACATGTTTAAACACGATTCAATTAAAAATATTAAATCAAAACACATAAAACTTCAACATCAAAACTTTTAAAGAAAATAGATAAATAACTTTCAAGTTAATATATCTGCAAGATATCAGAATAACATTAAAATCCCGATATTAAATCCTAAGCATTCTCAAAATTATTTTCTCTATCTTGGAAAAAAATACTTTCAACCTTCCGTTGAACCTTAAAAATATTGAAATACCCATGAATCCAAAAGAAAATTTAAAAATTATCTGAAACTGAATAATCCTTCATTGTTATTATAATTTTTTTCTTCATTTTTCCCACAAACCTTGTGTTTTCTCTACTATTATTTGTCACTATAACTTATGTACCACAGTTGTAAATTTTATTATTATATATTGTACAAATATATTGTTATTAAATTTAAAAAAAAACTACATTCAATGTGTACCCCCCCCAGTGGGCCGCGGTAAAATTATGAAACGTTGACCGGTCCGCGGCGACAAAAAGGTTGGGGACCACTGCTGTAGGGCGACGAAAAATTGGTAAGTCGAAATTGAGATGGTAGGGCAACGTACTCGTATACCGGCACACAACGACACTGAGAATAGGGAAAATCGGTGAAGGTAAATCCTAGAAAAGAGCAAGATCCAGACTGGATTGTACAAAATATAATGATGTTAATAGTTAATGTTTAAGTATAAATATTAGCGATTACAAATGATTATCAATTTAGTTTTGGTATTGTGAGATTGCAATATGTTTTTGAAAAACGCCGTATTTCGAAATCAAACATAAGTCAATATTTTTTTAGGATTTCTTAGGTTAATGAGAAAAAAATAAAATAAAATGACTTATAGATAAAGAAAAATAAGTCTTACATTTTCTCACCCCCGAGTTCAAATCTGATTAGACACGCCTAGATATAACAAGCAACGAGCTGCTTTGATTGAGTATTCAAACGAATGGCGTCGCAGAAATTACCGCCATTCAAAGTAAATTAGCTGTGGGTAGAATACGAGTATATCGTCGTTGTTCTGCGAAAAGTCCACTTTTGCTTAAAATGACTTTTTGATGCCATTTTACAAAGTTCATTTCAACTCTGTGTCCATTATAAACACGCCTGAAAAAGTGATAACAAGTATTTAAATGAATATTCTGCGATGTAAATTGATAAACGTAAGCTTTTTTAAAATAAAAATATCTACACGTGAAAAAAACATTTATGTCCAAAAGTTATATGGTTTCGCTGTTATGAAAAGATAAAAATCATATAACTTGATTTTACATCGCCTTCCGAAACTTAAATTGCATTTATCTCTGAACTCAATATTTGGACTCAATATGGTTTTCGCAGAACAACGACGATATAGATGTCAGCATTGAAAGTCAATAGTGGAGACAAGTACTAAAGGCATAGTTACATGTCGAACATACTATCGCAATGGCCATACTACACGCTTCGCGCCACACTACATGACGATTAGTCACCAAGTGAATCTCCTAGCGAACAGACACGTTGGTTAATTTTATTGTGTGACCGTGATTTTACAAGATGGCGGAAGTTTTAATAACAGCTGTGTATAAAAGGGAGCCTTTGTGGAACCCATCGAGCAAATTATACAAAAATGTACCTGTAATAAAATCACTTTGGAATGAAGTTGCACAGGAAGTAAATAAATATGGTAAGTTGTAATGAAATTGGTTAGTTTTGAGAGTGGCATCGTTTGTTGACTCAACCGCTCCCTAATGTCCAATGAACACTTTGGTGTGGCCAAGCATTAAGTCACCTAGGTTATGAGTCACGTAAAACCTAGCTTAGCACCTAACGAAGCACTTTGGTGTGGCCTCGGCCTAAGCGTTTATCAATTCAGAAATTTTATTTTTTCTCAATTGTAAAATAGCACCCTGTTTTTGAAAGTTCAAGCAATTGATTTATTTTTTAACGAAGCAAATAAACTTTATAAGAATGTTGTTAAAATGAAACTGCTTTTGCAGGAAACGAAATCGACATTCACTCTGCAAACGATATTTTTAGATAGCGTCTATGAGAATTAATCTAGGTTATGTTTACACAATAGATGTAGATGAAATCAGAATACAAACATTTTTAAGAATTAATAAATCATATGTCACAAGTTTAAAATGTATTTCAGAGATCTTGCCGTGTTGGGTAAGCTTAAATGATTACCGACGTTTCGAAGGCGTTGAAGCATTTATCCTCAAGGCGATGTTAAAAAAAAACGAATATGATCACATTCGTTAAAGCTTTTTGACATAGTCCTGAAGATGAAAGCTGGAAAACATTTACAAAGTCGGCAATCATTTAAGCCAATTCAACGCGGCAAAAACTCTAGAAACATGTTGAAAACAGCCGTGAATATTTCAATTATCATACGTTAATTTGAAATCTAAAAAAAATTAGAAGTGTTCAAATTTTCTTTTTGTTTTTTTTTAATAAGCATAAATACAATATGGACTCGATTATCAAAGATGGTATCGAACTCACGCTGCTAATTTAGCAGGTTTTTAAGGGCGACCAGTTGATTTCTAAACGGGAGTTATAAAAAATGCCCTTTTTACTACTGCATATCAGGAAAACTTGGCTCTAATTCACCATCCACAGTTGTTGAAATATATTTGTAGCGAGTTCTTAACCTCTCCGACCAAAGCGTAACACTTAATTGCACTATTAAAATGATGTATATTTTCAACAAAATGGGCAATTTTTTTAATAAAAAACATTATTTTTCCTTCTTTTTCACTCACACTAAGAATCATTTTTAATAAGATTTTTCAAGTCTTATTTACCTGCTAGCATTCACACGAACGTTGCTAGTAAATGCCTCAGTTAGTTAATGAAACATCAAAGTATATTGATAATACAGTTTTATTTTTTGTAATCACCAAATACATGATATGTATTGTATATTACATGAAAACCCTGAAAGAAGTTTTATGGTTCAGTTGTCATTCTACTTTCCCCGAGTCTGGGAAAACCATTTTTATTACTTGGGGCTATAAAATAAGCGAAAACAAGAATTGCTGAAAATATAAAAATATTACAATAACAAGTATGACCATGAAGTTTTTATTGTTTTTAGACATCTTACGTCATTAGTCTGTAATATAGAAGAGGGTGGAAGGATGGGATTATACATCTTACGTCATTAGTCTGTAATGTAGAAGGTGGAAGGATGGGATTATACATCTTACGTCATTAGTCTGTAATAGAGAAGGTGGAAGGATGGGATTATACATCTTACGTCATTAGTATGTAATGTAGAAGAGGGTGGAAGGATGGGATTATACATTTTACGTCATTAGTCTGTAATGTACAATAGAAGGTGGAAGGATGGGATTATACATCTTATGTTATTAGTCTATAATGTAGAAGAGGGTGGAAGGATGGGATTATACATCTTACGTCATTAGTCTGTAATGTAGAAGGTTGAAGGATGGGATTATACATCTTACGTCATTAGTCTGTAATGTAGAAAAGGGTGGAAGGATGGGATTATACATCTTACGTCATTAGTCTGTAATGTAGAAGGTGGAAGGATGGGATTATAAACAATATTTTTTTATTAAAATGTTATCAAGGACGAATATTAGTTTCGCTATATTAAAATCGAAACAAACTTCATCTTTGATGACCTTCGTGGCCTAGTATGTAAGACGTATATCTTTCGACTCGTGCCTTTCTCGTTGCTACCCATGTTTTTCATATGGAGTTTCAGTCTGGTTTTCACATAAGGCCTCTTTGATATCTCCCTAATGGTCGGAAGAGATTGGCATATGGCAATAAGCCCGCCAGATTGTATTGTATACAACGAAGAGTAATACATTACAAAACAATACACCTTTCAAACACGTATTGCATGTTACAAGAACATTAAAACTGAAATGATTAACTTAATAACATGTGTATACTCGTATGATAAAGCAGTGTTTCATTTCAGCTCATTTAAATGACTGCGTCCTGTCTACGAGTATACTATATGAGTATAGAATAACCCGCCCACTATTGTCCTTAAAATAAGTAATAATTTAACAAATTGTCAGATCTCGATTTTCCCACGATTAACCATAATATTTACATCAAAATAACCATATAAAAAAAACATATAACCACCATGAACGACATATTTTTTAAAAAGTTACTGGGGAAATATTTTGTAAAAGAAATTTGTAACTACTATGAACATACTTCCACATAAGTAACTGGGGAAATATTTAAGAAAAACATGTTACTACCGTAATTGAATTATTTCTTAATAACTAACGGGAAATACTTGGGAGAATATATATTATGTAACTAGCGTGGTTGGCATACTTCTTAATAACTGCGAAAATATTTGAAAAAAAAATTTAACCACCGTAATTGAAATATTTCCAAATAACTAACTGAGGAAATGCTTGGAGGGAAATATGTAACTACCGTGATTAGCATACTTCTAAATAACTAATTGGAGAAATACTATGCGTATCCAGAAAATAAGTGTACTGAGGCTCTCACGACCGGATGGATTTTATTTTCGACATGTTGGCTACACTTCCGTGTAGCATGACCCTTCCCCTCCGCAACGAGACCGGTTCGAGGTCAGTACGTTGAGAAGTGTCGACGCGACAACACGTTTCGTGAAAGATGTCAATCCAATTTCCCGCCAAGTGCGAAATACGCGGCGTCATCCGTTATCTCGTTTGGAAGGGAAGCCCTCCAGTTGAGGTTTATAATGAGGTGAAAACTGCATATGGTGATAAAGCTATGAATCGTACGAGTGTGTACAAGTGGTGTCGCGAGTTTAAAAACGGTTACATCACACCTCTTCACCCTCCGCCAAAAAGTTCAAAACCACAATTTCAGCCAAGAAAATCATGGCATCCGTGTTTTGGGACTGTCAAGTCATAATTTTAATTGAATAAATGCCTCAAGGGGAGACCATCAACTCTGCAAGATACTGTGAGACCCTAAAAAAATTGCGGAGGGCGATTCAGAATAAGAGGAGAGGCATGCTGACAAAGGGAGTCTGCCTGCTGCACGACAATGCCAGACCACACACGGCCAACGCCACAAAGGAACTGCTCGCCTCGTTTAAATGGGATGTCCTGAACCATCCCGTGCATTCCCCTGACCTAGCACCTTCAGATTACTATCTCTTTACCTCCCTGAATCTGCACATGTGTGGAAAAAGGTTTTCAACCGACGAGGAGGTAAAGGAGGAGGTGGAGAAGTGGACGGAGGGGTTGGCGGGAAACTACTTCGAGGAAGGCATCAAAAAGTTGATACCCCGCTTCACCACCTGCATTGAGAGGAATGGCGACTATGTCGAAAAATAGCTTACATATGTACTACGGTAACCACGTAATTTTTTTGTTTAAATAAAAAAAATTGTAACCTACAAAAATTCAGTACACTTACTTTCTGGATATGCCTCGTATATAAGGAGGAAAATTTTGGCCTAATAAATAAAGTAGAAATGAGCAAAAAAACATAATTTTACTGAGCAGATATATTTTATTCCGTGCAGCAAGTAAAAAAAAAGAAAATCGTATTTTTTACGAACTTGAATTATAATATGTTTATATTAGGATTTTAGACAAGGCTCCGTTTATGAAGCAATATTAAGAAAGCATTATACAAAATTATTGAAATTTCCATAGGTTTTGTAATGAAAATTAATTTCATCGATCATGTTCTCCTTATTGCGTAAAATCAATAATATCTAAAATAAAAACGTAACTTAGAGGGTTAACACGACATGTAATGGCATTGTAAAATGTGCATTATTGGTGCGGTGCACCCGATTCGCTTATTAGCTATTGAATTTAAAGACTAGTTCATGGCTGAACTGTTCGCTAACTTTACACGCAATGACAGAGGACAAGCAATCGCGGTAAAAATATATAATATTATGTCACGTTCTCAATATTTGTAAACTTGGAATTTACAGAGTCGAAACCAGATTAGAGCACTGAAAATTTTTGAAATTATTACAATGTTTTTTTTTTCACATAGAGTTCACACTGCTAAGAGATATTACATGGTAATTAGCATATAGAATTCT
>OX463838.1:31732738-31869895 GCA_949825065.1 Odontocerum albicorne
AAGTTCTTACAAGACCAATTTTGATAGGTTAGATACTCATAGGTGTCGACGTTGCTGGGCCTCGTAGTCGATGATCCCCTCGCTATTCCAACGTCAATTGAGTTGGAAAACAAAGCTGTGCCGTCGAGTTTTTTTTTTCTTTTTTTTAAGTGAGTTAGCCGTTTGCACATCAGCAAACTCTCCGGTCACACAGCTGTACTGGATCCGATGGCACACCGAAGTGAGACGATCGAAGCACACTGGAAGCTTTTCTTTTTATAGAATAGATATGACCGAAGTCATAGGTATCCTCATAACCCCGAATACTAGGTAGAAAACAATGTATATGTCGTTCGAGAGGATAAGCACAGCGCGGGGTTTGTACCGGCGATCTTCCACACAGATCTAGTGCGTTACACCGCGGCCATGCACCTCATCATACGTTTACAACACGAACAGTAAAAAGGTTGTTTCTTTGTGGTGGCCTAAGTAAGTGTGCATGCTTAAACATCATAGAAAAGTACGTAAAATATGTAGTAACGCAAAATTCACATACAGAAGTCGAAATTGAAAGAATTGCATTTTGAAGAAGAAGCAGCTTCGTGCCATCTCCACTCTTACTTTCATTTCTTGAGACTGATCCCAGTGATAAGTCAACCAGCATTCTACAAACTAATATTGTTGGATTCGCTCAACAGTTTTACTATCGAGAGGTACCCACGTCTATTTTTTACTGATTATATATTATGTATTGATATGTTCATTCTTAAGCCTATCTTACAAGTCGTGTTAACCCTCTCTAGTAACGCTTGTCGACTGGAAATTATATTCAATTTTTTTAAATAATTATTTGGCCATTTATGACAATTCCATCATTTACTTCATCCAATACTTCATTAAAATTACTTTAAAAACATTAAAATGGATGGGGAGAAAATGTGTCATTTTCGAACTCGACGACACATTCTAACGGAGTTGTCAACTCATCAAGTTTCAAATCTATACAAAAAACAAATGTCCTAACAAACGTTAACTTAAAAGGATATACTATTCTCACTCCTGAACAATTTGTAAACATATACGAGCACATCCGAACGTTGTACTCCTTTGATACATACTCGTATATTGTGTAAACGTTGTAAATATACGAGTATTTGCGAATAATGGCAATGGGTAATATGACATTTGTCATTTACAATAAATTATTAGTTAGTTATACACGTGTTACCAGAGAAAGAGATAAACGTTTTACAGAGTTTTTCTAACTCTCTTTCAATGGCTAACTTTTTTTTTACTGTAATCTATTGTAAAATTACTAAAAACTAAAATTTTATGTCAAATAAGTTCCAGACACGTGGTTGGAAACTTGAAAATAAATTACCAAAAATTTCCAGATTAACAAAGAAACTAGAATAAAAGATAAACAAAAATCGGTTAAACCTAATTCTGTAATGAAAAAAAGCGGCGAATATCCGCTTAACTCAGTTGTATAGCCTGTGGACTCGGCAAAAGCGCCAAATTAATTCTTGAAGCAACCAAAAAAAAACCCGGGCGCGCGGGACGGGCGCTGTATTGTTTTATTTAACGAGTTTTTCACAACAGCCCATCATGGCCAGAAAGAATTCCACTGGAATTAATATCGAGCGTTAAAACTCGATCTCAGGGCGGACAGACAAGACAATTCGAGGGTTTTATGAAATATTATTTATCAAAGGTTCTATTGCTTTATCAATATTGCCCAAAATAAAATAGAATATGAATTTGGCACTTAATTGCACAAAGGTTCAACTAAGGGGTTTATTACTCTGCGTCAATCTTTTCCAACCAACAAGGCTGGAATTAAATTACAAGAGTTGTGGCGATTACTAATTGAAAGGTTACATTTATTTTTGGCTACGCGCAAACAAAAAAAACACTAAAAATTCAGAACTATACAATTAATTCTTTCATGCAAATACATTTGGTGGATTTATTGCTTTAAACCAATTTCTTAAAAGCAAACAGCTTTTGTTTCATAATTATAATTACTATCCATGACCGTGTATTTAACGTAGTGTTTGAAAATAACATTAGAGAAAAACTAACAAAAATTAAAATAAAGATTAAGGAAAATAAGTATTAGGTGTGTGAGTTAAGTTGTATGTGAGTAAAGGATTGTATGTGAGTTAAGGACGAAGAATATTTTGAGAAAAATTATGCTTCTTTAGATTCTTAAATATCGATAATGTTGAAGTACATCTGATTGAGCCAGGAAGATCCGACCAAAGTCAAGCCGAGTGAACCGCAAAAGAGGATAATAATAATCAAAGGACATTTTATATAGCGCCGTTTAGAGAGCAGATTCTCCTCAAGGGTGCTCAATGATGTGTTGGTAGGGTGTGGGCTGAAAAATATCTGTTGTCCTACGAGCAAAGAGACTTTTCTAATAAACCATAAATAAAATAAAAATATATTATTTCTATTAAATTTAATAATTCATCATGTAACACAATAACCTTATGGATTTATCGTATTAGATAAATGGGAACGAATTCCATTCCAAAGAGTGTTATGTTGCGGTAATGAGAACGTTATTCAAAAGCGAGAACTACGGGTATCATAATTGATGTATGCTCACGGAGGATTTATTAACGCAACGAATATTGGTAAACCGCGGCTCATCCCTCAATCCTCAGTTACGAGCACCACGGCAGAAAGAAAGAAACCATATGCAGAGTACCAAATGCAGAGTAATCGAAGGGGAAACTAATTAATTTTTACTTTAACAAAATAAATCAAAACACTATGTTTCTTTGCATTCATTCCTTGTTTTATTAATTTACTTCACAGCGGTTTCAAAGACCTCTGTCTTCTTCGTTAGGTGACGGGGAACTGACAAAGACAGCGAGCGATCTTTGAAACACGTAGTGAACTCAATTAAAAAAGCGACGAATAAAATGAAAAATATTGTTTAATTTATTTCATTAAACCAAATATCAATCAACACGAGACCACAAATTAAACACAATACATTTAAGGTTTAAGAATAACTAAATTCACCACAAGAAAAATTTGTCAAAAAACGTATTGAAACAAAAATATCTTCTTTCCCACCATATTTATGTTATATACGAGTACTTCGTTTTTTTACCAAAAATCATAGCACCAATAAAACACGATATTCCGATACGTGATTGCAACTTCGGTTGGAAATCCGGTTTTCCCGGAGCGAATGAATGAATGTCAAAAAACATATTAAAAACTCAATTCTTATAGTAAGAGGGTGTAATGCACGGGATGGGATGTGCGTCCACAGCGGAGGCAATAATGAATGGATCAGCAAATTGAGAAAAAAAGAGGTTTATACCATAGCACATCTATAGAATATCTAAATTTGTTGAAACATATAACTTTCGAATAGTTTTCATTAAATTAATTTTTCATTAAAATCAATTAAACCACATTTTTCATTGAAACGTGGAGTAGTGACGTCACATTTTTTTTACGAAAAACAGATATTTTGGAAAAATCAACTCAAAATGTAAATCAACTAAATTCTGTTTAATTTTAGTGGTAATGTTTTCTTGATTGATGAAAAATACAGGATAATCGAATTTAGTACATTGGTCTTATAGGAGTATGTTATATGTTATTTTTAAGAAATTCGAATATTTCTCAATGCACTACTAGCTTTAAAACCAAATTCGTTGTAATTAGTGATGTACCGGGCACTCGAAAATTACCTGGTAGCCGGTATACCTGGCAATATTTTCAGTGACTGCAAATTACCCGGATCCGCCAAATATTGATGGGATCCAGTACCGGGTATTATTATTTAGAAAAAAAGATGCAATACATAAAAAATATTTGAATAATTAAATCTCAATAATGGTGGACTATAATGCAGAAATAATAATTTCTCTGCGTTTCGCAGATGTAGTTTATTCCTTCTCTCTTCGTAGATAATACCCGCCTCGCTGAACATGCACTGGGTATGCTGCCAGGGAGAGGAGGTGGTGATAAGTATTGTCTAGCCAATTTTGATAGTTTTGGATAAATATCTGCATTTATTTACCAACCTCCCGGGTAACCGGGCAAACCCCCTGATACTCAATACCCGGTATACGACATTTTTTTGTACCCGGTACATCACTAGTTGTAATAATTGAATCAAACAAACTCGTTGCTTGTATTGTATTACACTTGCGTTGTGCACAGCCCTGGCGGGTTTATTGTCATGAGGCAATTTCTTCCAAACAACCAGTAAGATGTTAAAGATACCTTAAGTGAAAGTCAACTGAAACTTTTTTTTAAAATCTCAGGTTGGAAGACAGGAGTATTATCAACTAGAGATCATCGCTTATATAAGTCATTTTGAAAATAAAACTTAATTAGAAATTTTTATGTGTTATTCACAATTAATGGTTCGAGTATAAAATACGAGTATATGAACCATAAATGTACTCGTATGTGTGGGATTTGACATGACGTTACTAATACTGATTAGTTACACTAACAATATACAATGATAAACATTTATATTACAAATTTAAACGACCTCTCCAGCGATAATAAATGTACCTGGACATAAAAAAGTGGCGAACTTACTTATATAATAAAAAATAGCATTATGGAAAAAATACATGATGGTAATAATTTTCTTTGCTTTTAACGACACCAAAATTATTGTAGTATCTTACTGAAGCTTTGAAGCTAGGAAACAATATACAATATATTTGAGCATATTTTATCTTTAATATGCTTTAGACAGTTATGCTGTTATATGTAGGTCATAATATTATGTTCGAGGTGGCTTTACTATTCTCATTAGGGGAATTAAAGACGTGGTCTGGTTTGGGTATTGCGTTTCCGATCGGTTGAAAACGTTGCAACCCTTATTAGGATTATTCTATGCGAAATAATCAAAATTTAGATAAAAACTATAATTTACCCCTTTCGATTTCCATGATTTTGGTTAATAGTTTATACGAGTACACAGAAAAATATTATTTTTTGAGTAGTTGATTATTTTAAATTAAAAAAACGCAAAACATGCAAAAATGAGATTTCCTGAATCGTACGAGTATCTGATAGAAAGCCATATATAGCTTATTTTTTTTACATATACGAGTATGCTCAATGATATGCATCTCTGGGCGTTATGTACGAGTATTTCAGTTTATGATCCCAAGACAAACTTGGTCGACAAATACAACAAAAAAGAATTTTTAAATAATTTAAAAATTTTGAAAATATTAGATTTTAAGAAAATCAAAAATGAGGTTTTTATTGGGGTTTTGGATTTTTTTTGCAAAAAGAATTCATATTTTACTTGTTCTGAGACAATTGGAGAAACATCCCCCTACCTGCTGTGGGGTTGTATGGAACATTATTTTTAAACAAAATTTTACCGTGATATCTCTCTTGATGTGCCCTGTCAGGTCCCTCCGACGTTGGCAATCACTCTGGCGAAGGCTTCTCTGTCTTGCGCGATCCGGAACAGCTCTTCCACACGTCTCATTCCGGTCCAGTCTCTTATATTTCGCAGCCAAGACGTCTGCCTTCTACCTGGACCACGATGTCCCTCGATTTTCCCCATGAGTATTAATTGGAGTACACTATATTTATCTCCACGCAGAATGTGACCCAGATATGAGATCTTACGGACCTTAACATCTTTCAGCAGCTGTCTACTGCAGTTAGCTCTCCTCAAAACCACTGAATTACTGACCAGATCTGTCCATGGTATGCGAAGCATTCTCCTGTGCAACCACATTTCGAATGCTTCTAACCTATTCATAGTATGCACTTTCAGGGTCCAAGTCTCTGCGCCATACAATAGTACAGACCAGACGTAGCACCTCAACATTCTCTGCCTTAGTTTCAAATTCAAGTTATCATTGCAGAATATTGATCTCATTTTGTTGAATGAACTACGGGCTGCTTCGATCCTACACTTCACCTCCACATCTGGGTCCACAGAAGCTGTAATCATACTGCCCAGGTATTTAAACTGTTCCACCCTCTCCAAAGATTCACCGCCAAGTCTCAATGTTACATGGGAGTAATCGGTCCTGCTAAATGCCATCCATTTTGTCTTTTTTTTATTAATGTTCAGGCCTAATTCTTCTCCTGCATTATTAATGTTTATGAGGAGTTCCTGAAGATCTGCGATGTTATCAGCCAGAATGACAGTATCATCGGCATATCTTATATTATTGATATATTCGCCATTGATCTTCACTCCCCTTGTCGAGTTTTCTAGGGCTTTCTTAAAGACATAGTTAGAGTACATGTTAAAGAGCAATGGTGACAATATGCATCCCTGACGTACACCTCTTCTAATTTCAATCTCCTCCGAGCGGGCGTTACCGACTTTAATTTCAGCCGTCTGGAATTGATAAAGATTTTTGATAAAGTTTCTATCCTTATCATCCACGTTACACTCCTCCAACATTTTCATTAATTCAGTGTGTTTGACTCTATCGAATGCCTTCTCATAGTCAATGAAACAGGCGAACACATCTTTCCGTTGGTCTCGACATTTTTGCAGGAGGATGTTCACTGCCATTAATGCTTCTCTCGTTCCAAAAGCATTTCTGAAACCAAATTGGGTTTTGTCGAGATCTTGTTCGCATTTGTTCCTTATTCGAGCATGGATAATTTTAAGGAACAGTTTCAGCACGTGACTCATCAGGCTTATCAAACGGTAATCGCTGCATTTCTTGGGGTGCTGTTTTTTGGGTAGAGTTATAAAAGTTGATTTTAACCAATCGTGGGGGATTACCCCTGTGTCGTAAATCTTATTGAACAGCCTCAGGAGACGATCCACATTTTCCCCATCAATGAGCTTCACTATCTCCACAGGAATTTCGTCTGGGCCACAGGCTTTCCTATTTTTAGATGTTTTTATTGCGTGAAGTAACTCTGATCGTAAAATTGGTGGTATACCGTGATATACTCGTACTTAATTTATATGGATTGATACTTTTACACTAACAGGATTAATTTACCTTTTTATATTGCAAATAAATTAAGTAGTTCAGGTCATTTTTTGTAAATATCCGTTAAATGTTGACACAAAAGCTCTTATGATTCAGTATGAAACTTGGTCACCAAATCAAAAATCATCTTCAAGAAGGTGTGCAATAGATAACTTACCGTAGTTCATCCGAGTAGAGATGGTGTGGTATAGCTGTGAGGACCCCAGCCCCATCTCCGGTGTCATTGTCGCAGGCGCAGGCGCCGCGGTGCTCCATGCGGCGTGCCAGCGTCTCCGCATCGCGCACGATCTGTAACAGCACGACAACCTTAGTGAGAGACACTAGGAGGGTGGGAAGATCGATATTGATCATACTGGGCTAGTAACAATAGACAATCGCTAAAAGAAATTGTTAAGTCATTCTATGAATGGGTATATAGCTATGCATGTAATGGTTTCCCTTCAGCAAGCACACAGCCTTGGCGGATTAAATCCGAAGTTCTGATGGCCAGGAAATTTACAAGATATTCGGCGTTTTTTTTATAGATTTATATAACGCTTTTTCTTGCCGCTACATCTTCGAATTTATGCACCAGGATAGAATGAAGAGGAAGTATGTTCTCTCGGACTACTCCAATAGGAACATTGCGTCATATTGATGAGTAATAATCGATCATTATTTTATTTTAAAAAGAGTAAACATACTCGTACCTTAATTGTTTTGTGGTTATAAAACTTTATTTACTTTATCTTCACTCCAAACTTAAAACCATTGTTTTCTGATACCACTATTATCCGCCACTGGTCTTCAGATTCAAGCTCAAGGCCGTTCAAGCTCAAGGCTGTCTCAAGCACGATGCGAGACGGTACACGCCCAGTGCAGCGCCACACATAAGATAATACAACGCTAATATCCGTGTAATGTTACATTAGATAATATTGGATGATAATACATGGCCAAGACATCGGTCTGGGTCAGTACTTAAGCTATCGCTAATTGCCACTCGTATTGCGCTTTAAGCCGCATGTTAATACTAGTATGTATGTTATGTCAACGGACACAACCCAGAACGATAAGACCGCGTGCTATACAATACGTGTACATACATAACGTATATGTTATGTCAACGGACTGAATACAGCGAAACCACGGCAAGTGATTCCTCAAATAAACTTTTTACAAATTAAGAATTATTTTCTATAATACTGTATTTGATAAATTGGGTCACGACCTTCGTGGCCTAGTTGGTAAGACGCTTGTCTCCCAACCCGAAGGTTGCGGGTTCGATTCCCGTTGGACATAATTTTTTTAAAAATGATATCAATCTGGTTTTCATTCAAGGCCTCCTTAACATATTTTTTGTTGTTTGGAAGATATTGCCACATGGCAATAAGCCCACCAGACTGTACTGTATACAACGGAAGTATAACAATGCAATTCGGACATATTGAAGTATATGACTAGGAGGAAACATTAATCGAACCTTCTGGTTTAGAATCACTGGAGTAGGCCCATCACTCGTGATTCGTTATTGCTCGTGTGAAAAATACTACCGTGTGAGTATTTTTATCAGACGAACTCTTTTACCAAACTATAACCTCTTTTATTTTATTTGAGTGCCAACGGGAAACGAACCTGAAACCCTCGAGGTGAAAGTCAATAGTCTTACAATCTAGACCACGAATGTGGTATGAAATGTTAGAAATGTCACAATAGATCGATCAATCATGTATGTGCGAAAAATGTCAAGTCTGTTGAATGGATCTTTTCCAGTAGGTTCATACAAAGAAGTGAGATATTTCATCAATTATCACAGAATATGTAGGTTGGGTCCATTTAGTTTAATTACATCCAATTAATGTGTATAACGATAGCAAATCTGTCGGAATATTATCCCCATCTCTCTCCATCTAGTTAGCACCTACCCCGTTATTAAATACTAAAATATCACAAACATAATGGTATTCATACTGCTACATACTCGTATTTTAACGTCCAAGCATTTTGATATTTTCAAACTGGATTTCATAACGGAGCTTGGTTCACAATAACGACAAAGCAATTTAATGTTTTTTATTTTTAAGAAAATTTAACTATTTGGTAAGACGCTTATCTCCCAGCCCGGGGTTGCAGGTTTGATCCCCGTTGGAACCCAGATTTTTCCAAAAAGGATTCCAGTTTAGTTTTCACTTAAGACATCTTGAACATCTTTCTGGTTGATTGAAAGAGATTGCCAATACAGCAATAAGCCAGGTTATACAACGAAAGTGTAATACAATACATATATATCACCATTTATTTTATACAAAATATTTTTTTTACAATTGTGGTATCTTTTCAGTAATTTGTTTGATCTTCGACATATCTGAATTGATGATGAGGACATGCTGAAAAGCGTGGCCGGGATATTATTATTGGATTCAGACCCTTTTTTTTCTGCGTATATTACCCCACAATATATCCGATTAATGTTTCGGAGATATTGAAAACCGCGGCCGGGAAATAATATAGTCTTCGAACCCAGTAATCGAGCCTTCGGGTTTTAATAACCTCTGGAGTAGGCACGGAACTCGAGGTTTATCATTGAGCGTGTTGGAAATACTACCGCTCGGCACTTTCGAGTAACAGACGAACTCTTTTACCAGACTGGCACTATTTTTTTTAGTTCTATCGGAAATCGAACCCGAACCACCCGGGTGGAAGTCAAGAATGTTACCACTAAGCTACGGAGGTCATGGTAACATTTTCGACCCAATAATTGAGTTTTCGGGTTAAGAATCACAGGAATAGTCAAATAACTCACAGTTCACACCCGTACGTGTGGAAATACTACCGCACGTAGGTATACGAGTAAAACCTTTACACATGTATATCGTTGGTATGTTACCAAGCGAAGTCTTGAACCAGACTGGACATCCGTGGCCTAGTTGGTAAAACGCTGGTCTTTCACACGTGGCTTTCGTGTTCGATTATCCATGATACCCAAAAAAAATAAGGATTGTAGTGCCTGAAAAGTATAGGAAACATAAACTTTGCGAGCTAATAACATCCTTTTTACGACCCGACAATCGTTTTAATGTATTTCAAGATATACAGAAAATTTAAAATTCGTGTCATTCTCATTCGTGTGTAAAAAATAATACAAATATTTTAAAAAATGTGTTTAATTATATGTAAATACGAAATGAATCAAATTAATTAGATGAAACTTTAAATTCAAGAAAAAATCATGTTTCCTTCCCTTTGAGTAAAAGATAAAATAAAACATTTCATGCGCATGGTAACCTTCAATATCCGAATTGATGATTCGGGCGTAGTGAATAGCGTTACCCGGAGACAAAATTGTCTTTGGCCCCATTGATCGAGCCTTCGGGTCTAGAATAACTGGAGTAGGTATACTATTCACGGTATATCATGGCACGTGTTTGGACTACTACCGGAAGTGAAGAGGCAACAACACATGTCTAGTACTTGTGAATTCTAGAACCATTTTTTAATTTATTTTTTTGGAAAATCGGAACAAAAACAGCTGGGTGGAAGTCAAGCTACTTACTAACTAGGTCACGGAGGCCGTCGAAAGTAAATATCATTACACATAATGACGAAAATATACGGTATTGTATTGCTGCGTGGTATATATGGTATAGTACAATTTGGCATGTGACATTCTTTGCCAACCAATCAAAATACGTTCAAGGTCTTAACTGAACACCAGACTGGAACTCTAAAAAAATGGGAATCGAAGCGCAACCCGCGGGCTGAAAGACAAGCGTGTTATCAACTAGGCCACGGAGGTTGTCATATATCATATAATACACGAAGAACAAATGTGCTCGCCAAACCCATTCAATATTGGGAATTATCGTAAGCAAAAAAAACTGTTGAGCTATCAATCTAATTTCACCGCAAATCTACGCGTATACTCGTATAGCAAATATTATATCAATCGTTATATTGTCAACACAAAAGTATTTATTGTGGTAAGGAAGAATGTTATCTTGTTCAAAGTTGTTACCTGTTTCTTTGAAGAAAAAAAACATTGAGTATTCATTTTTTATCCTGCGAAAAATGCAATAAATATTAAAAGTTCATTGACACTACATTTTGAAGTTTATTGTAACCAATAAATAATCTCTTATTTTTAGCTATAAAAAAGAGACACTGTTCGGCTGTTGCGTCGAAAATCAGAATAATGAATACAATGTTTCTTAACCTTTTTGAGCTGCGCCCCATAACATATAATGGTTTTAGTTTTGGTTTCGCGACACAAGTAAAGATTTAATACGGATAATAATAAAATTTATATTTGAATAATACAAAATATTATACATTACTAACAATGATAACAATCCTTTCATCAAATCTTGGTGTTATACTCGTACAATATATATTAGATTACAACCTTAGGTAATATTCAGGGTGCAGTATATTTCGCAATTATGTTTTTGTTTTGTTACAATATATAGAGTTGAAAACCATGAGTCGAACATGTATGTTGTTATACGAGTAACGTGTAACGTGAAGTAATACTGTTTGCTTTTCACTTTTTAATTCCAACCAGAATGCATCCAAAGACTTGGTGATTTTATTAAAACTGTAGCGAAGTACCTCATCACTTTGTATTTCAATGAGTTACCATTTAGGTTATTAATATTGGCAAAATCTTCATTCAAGTTATTAACTTCAAAATTATATGGTATCCGTACCCAATTGTGAGGTGCATTTTTCCGCCTAGTATTCGGGAGTATAAGGATATCTATGGCTTCGATCATATCTATTCATTGCGACCCATAGATTAAGAAACTAAGAATTATTTTATATCCGCCATATAACATATATATTTGAATGTGGTTATTTCTTGTTAGTGACATGTTGCTATTATTGTTCCTTAAACCAAAAAGTGTAAATCTCGTGTATTTCTAGAGTTCGTTTTTTAATGTTCTCTTCAGTTACGAGAGTACGAGTATACCATATAATTGGCACACGTGGTAAACTGGCTGAATTCAACAGAAATTCCTATTAAGTCAGCCTGCAGGTCTACGGTATTCAAGCATAAAAATTAAAGATGGAGGAAGGGGAATATATTTGTATATGATTATTGTAGATACAGTGCTAAGATGAATAAATAAACATTGAGTCGGTTCGGTCACGCAGAAAGAAAGAGTGATGAAAGATTTACAAAAAATAATCTATATAAGTAGAATAGGGGGCACGAAAAGTTTGAGAAGACCAAGAAAATGTGGTACGATCAAATGACTCAAATTCTTAAATAGGGAAGTGTGAAAAGCCTTTATAATAGAAGTATGCATGATGAGGTGTATGGAGAATGAAGTGGATATGTATTATCACTGCCTACCCCATTAATGATAAGGCATGATGGTGATCAACGATGAAGATCATTATTATAGTGTTTATCTTTAAACTGTTACTTTTGTTATTCTAAAACAAGATTAACGGTCTATATAAGCCGCCTCACTAGGCTTATTGCCGCTCTGAGACAGTTTGCTTACACACGCGAAATTCACATATCCCAGCAAAAAAAAAACAAATGTAGGTATAGAACATAAAAGAGTGGATTCTTAAATTAGACCAGAATTCGAAATAATAGTCCTTATCATTCATATACTGTACATCCTTCTTTTATCGAAAAATATAAGCTATTAAGATTCGACAAAAAAGATAAAAAAATATTAACATTTACCCAATTCTACTCTGATTTACGATATTAATTGTATAGTAAATTATTCCGCTTTAGATAGCAGATAATATTTAATACAACTAGGTAACACAACACGATCAAGTATGAAAGCACGCTGTCGCGGCTTTACACACTCACTGGTGAAGTGATAGGCACACGCGTCGATCACACGTTTGACATTCGCACCAGAGGTGGTTCGATTTTGGCAACATTATAGATTAAAAACATTTTTTTACATTGTAAATGAAAATCTAGCAAATACAACTAAACTCAATTAAAAAATAAAATCGTAATAATACGACCTCCGTGGTCTAATTGGTAAGACGTAAGATACGTGTCCCAACTCAGGGGTTACGGGTGCGATTCTCGTTAGAACCCAGTATTTAAGTGTCCTGTCTGATTTTCATTTAAGGTTTCCTTAACGTCTTTCTGGTTGATTGGAAGAGATTGGTGCATGACAATAAACTCGCCAGGTTATATTGTATACAACGAATGTATAAAATTCTGAATGATTTTTAGAACTTCCTGTACAGATTATTTATTGGCCTGTCCAGTTCACCGCTCTTCTTTTTTTACGTCGTCCTTTAGTTCATGCGGTGAGACTTTGCAACCAGTTACAGACCAATGTTGAACTCGCTCCATCTTTGTCATGCTTTAAGAAGCGAAACTCTTCATTTCTAATCAGTAATATAACGTATTTCATCCTTTATTTTTTTCCTCTCCGTCTCTTCCTTTTCCTTTGATTAATGATATCTCACTATATATAAAAAAAGGAATGTTCTTTTGTCTAGTTGGTTGGAAGAGATTGCCGCCTGGCAATAATCCCGCCAGATTTTTTTTATATTTCACACTTTTCGAACGAAAAACGTAGATAAAAGTTCAATAAAATAATTTTATTTTTCATATTGTTTAGTAATGTTAAAAATCTTTTTTTTTAAATGTCTCGACAACAAAAGAAAAATCCAAAAAAATAGAAAAAATTGAATTATTCGTAGTTTCAAGTTTCTACTCAAATTAATTCCATCTCTGGTCGACGACAATAAAATAAAACACGGTAATGAATAATTTTATCTTTATTGCCAGTTAAGTATAAAAAAAAGTCAGAATGAATTGAATTCTTCATTACTGAATTATAAACTTGGTTACTCATTGTTTAAAGTATTGAAGGAAATTTTCGATAAAATGTTGTAATTTGTTTTATGAAACACTGTTTATTCCAATTTTTGTAACGGTATAACCCTACCGGTTTCAAGGTTTTAACCTTATAATCAGGGAGCACAAACAAGACTCCCCTAAAACCGGTAGGGTTATACCGTTACAAAAAGTGAAATAAACAGTGTTTGATAAAACAAATTACAACGTCTTGAAACCTCCACAATGTGGAGGTTTATTCCTCCCCCATAATGCCTTAAATATAAATAATACATATCGATAAAATAATAAATATGTTTGAGTATGCAATACTTGATAATATGCTGTTTATCTTTAAAATTGTTTTTTATTTTATTTTAATTGGGTATTGTGGAAAATCCTGGATGCGAATGTGGTCTGGATGATGAAACTATGGACCATGTATTTTTTTGTTGTCCTTTGAGGGTCACATTTGATTTACTAAAAGCCATATCACCACGTCCAATGAATGTTGCGTTTCTTCTTTCTTCGTGGAACTTTCCACTTACATCATAAATCGATTGTAATTTTTTTAAGCTATGTTGAAACTTTTAATTGTTATTTTTTTAAATTTGATTTGTTATATTTACTCATATAATTGCATAATGACTCGAATTTGATGGCATAAATCATCCTAGTTTGGGTGGATTGCCTATTATTAAAAAAAAAAACGACAGACGATTTAAATAATTATGCATTAATAACCACTTTAGTGTAAACAAATGTAACAAGAACTTGTAAATTTGCGATGTACAATATTTTGTCAAATTTTATGTTTTATTTTTTTCGACTAGCAAGTACTCGTACAATTGAATAAGAAATCGACAAAATATATAAAAGTCACGAAAAGAAATCGGGTCAAACCCTTAACGTACGATTTAAGCTATTTTTATTATATTTATATGTAATCCAATCCACCCGCCCACACAAGAATAGTTTGTGCAATCTTTTTTTAGATGATTTAAAACTTCAAGTGGTTAATCTTCAAAAAAATGGCAATAGATAAATTCCTAGAAGAAAAGTTCTTCGTATAGAGAAGAAGCGCAATATTTATAATCAGTGATAAAATTACATTCCTGAATTGGACGTAAATTTTCTACGAGACTAAAATTTTCATAGCAGATTTAAGATTTTGGTTCGCACTCAATTTTATATTCAGAACAGAATTAATTTCTAGGAATACCACCAAACAATGTATTCTAAGAAACAACATACGCTGCTCTGGGTTTTACACGCGTAAACATACTCGTATGTAAATCAAATTTGACTTGAACATCAATCAGTTTTTCGGGCATATGAACACGAGAATTGCTGTAAAATCTACGATTTGCAACTGCAAATTAAGAAATCCTCATTACCTTATGATTAAAGATAAATATTATAAAGTTTTGAACTCTTATATTGAAAATACTGGGCTCACAAAATACTGGGCTCACAAAAGTTACGTTTGGTTATTTATTGGTCATGGTATAGTTACGATACATATATTCTTATTATTTCCCACGCATTGTTGAATTATACGAGTATGTATGTACAAAAATCGATTCCATTGATTTAATTCGATAATTTCATTAAAATTTGTTTCATTATTTCACTCAAGAACCTGCATTTATATTTATTCGTCAAACGTCAAACGAAGTGGTTCAGAAATCATCCGATGAGATAATAAACTGTACCCGACAATTACTTACGCCATAGACAGTTATAGTTATTTGTTCTGCCCTATTATCTAACAGAACTATTGAGAATATCGCACGCGGAATGACTTTACTGGATGAATTTTGGGAAATCGAAAGAGACAATTTAGTTAATAATCATGGTATAAATATAAGAAAAATAAAATAGTATCACATGAGAGTCTCACCTATTTTACAATATTTATTTAGCGTGATTTAGTGACTGAAGGCATTCCATTGCCATACTGCAACTTTCTAAGTGTCAACTTAAGCCGAGTTCAATGAACACTTGCACAGAACTCCCAATTCTTTTCAACATCACCGGATAACCTCGTCCCAGAGTTCACAGAATACAATGCAGATAATATTGATAACGGAACATTCATTATGGAAATAAATCAGAGTCATCTCATTGTGGCAGATATTTTAAGCACATCATTTTCGCATTAAAAAAATCATCAACAACAATAATTTCAACACTTCCTCCGGAAAACATGAAAATTACGCTTAAAAATATTTACTAAAAGATTTTGATTGCAAATATAATTCTTATTGTAAATATGAAAAAAAGTGGAGAAAGACGAAAAAGGACGGATGAAATTAGTGCATGTTTAAAATAAATGTTTTAAGTAAGATGAAAAAAGAGGAGTTTTACGATGATTTTCGGCTGTGGAGAATGAATAATGAAAGAATAACTAAGTGAGTATACAAGTTAGAAGTGTAAGGTGTGCTTGGAAGAGATAAACCGACGGAAAAGTCACCGGATCAGACTTTGAAAGAAGGTAGATTGAAAAGTATGAATAATAGAAGATTGTGCATGACGAGATTTAAGAATATAGAGGAGGCGAAAGTCAAGTATTTGGATATAAAAGTATATACGAGTAGATCTGTTATCTCCGCCTAGCCCACAAGTGACACGGTGTGATGATATGTATTGTATATAAAGTTATATTGGTTAATCTCACGTGAACATTTGTGTAGAAGATGGTATAAATATAGTATATTTTATATTTTTAGAATAAATTTTACCAATTAGGCATTTTTCAGAAATTAACAATAGATACCCATATTCTATATTAGGAAATATTTTCAACCTACTGCTTCTCTTGCTGAAAATTGAAATACATACATTGATGCCTCCATTTACGCCAATTCGCTTGAAAACGCATTTTTTTTTCGTTGGAACTATAGGAATGGATAAGAACAGCAAAGCGCCAGACTCTAGATAGATTATAATCTATATGGCATAAATCATTATTTATGCCATCAACATCGACAACTCCAACTATAAGAGCGACAACAGTAAAAATGAATAATTCATCCAAAGAGAGGTTTCAAATTAACATACAGCTAATTGTTAGGTCTATATTTTTTTACTCCGTATAAATGAATCGTATATCTCTCATTAAAATGTGTTTTATTAGTTATCAGTAACTATGGTACTTTATAAATATAAAAATAACTAAAGCTTTTTAGCCCAAGTAAGAAAAGAATACCAGGAATATGTAAAAGATCACATACGAGTATGTGTACTTACATAACATTATATGGTTTCATTTGCACGCTATTTTCCTGGAACCAGTTACTCGCGTAAATGGAGGGATCAATGATCAGCTTATTTAAACACACATGAATATGCTCGTGATAACTTAAGGTCTTATTTATACTCGTATGCCTATCTATGGTATACTCGTACTTGAAAGTCCAAAGAAATGTTTCGAGTGCACAAGATAAGAATCCTCAGTAAGTGATATTATTACATCACTAATATCAAGATTCTTGATATGAACAAGTAACATTCCAAGATTCTTGATATGAACAAGTAACATTCCAAGATTCTTGATATGAACAAGTAACATTCCAAGATTCTTGATATGAACAAGTAACATTCCAAGATTCTTGATATGAACAAGTAACATTCCAAGATTCTTGATATGAACAAGTAACATTCCAAGATTCTTGATATGAACAAGTAACATTCCAAGGTTTCGTTTAAGGTCATTTTGACGAGGGTTTGTGTAAATTGTCAAGTCAAGTTCGTACCTGATGAAGAATAACACTTAAATGCTAACTAAGCGCCTTGAAATGATGATAATTTTCTGCGTTCTATTTTGAATATCATATTGCTATTCAGATTATAATAAATAGAAACTAGTTCTGCTGAATACATAACTGTAGAATATATTAAGAACCGTGAAGAGACGATTTAAGGGATGAAAATTCAATGCAATCATAACGCAACAAGATTTTGATTTAAGAATTGATATTGATTTTTCTTGTATATGCTCGTATTTGTGAGAAAAATACTGTAAACGTTTTTTTTTTAAATAATATCATTTCCCTGTTATTTTGCTTTATTTATTATGTCGTTATTTATTTTTATCCTAGTTTAGTTTTTCAGGTGAAACTTAAACAAAGCCTGAGAACGAGCATGAACCGTTTCCTTTGAGATGCGATGGCTTCAGTGCTGAAAATCCCGTGGACCAGTAGATAAACGAACGTCTCAATATTCCAAGACATTAATGTGACTATATACGAGTATACGGGTATTATATGTTATGTTAGAATATCAGATGTGCTTCATCCTTATCAATATTGAAGGAAAAACTAAAGGATCAGTATCTATCTCAATATATTACTCATACTTAACTCTTACGCTATTCCTGTTCTAGCCTTTATTTCCCATCTGATTTATATTAAGTTTTGCTAATATATAATAACACATTGTTTTCATTTACCAACTTTAAGACAGGATCATCGATAACAATTATGAAGCAAAAACTGGTTGGTTGGAAGAAATTGCTTTAAAGCAATACATTTGCCATACGTACTTGCATAAAAGTGTTAAATAAATAAATTGAACTATAAATTTTTAATAAAATAATATTTTCTATTCATTGCTGTTTTATTTGAGTTTACTACCGATTTCAAAGCCCCGTCTTCCTCGCCTCGCCTCGCCTCGGCAGTTCAAGATGGACTCAAAGCCCCGTCTTCCTCGCCTCGCCTCGCCTCGGCAGTTCAAGATGGACTCAAAGCCCCGTCTTCCTCGCCTCGCCTCGCCTCGGCAGTTCAAGATGGACTCAAAGCCCCGTCTTCCTCGCCTCGCCTCGCCTCGGCAGTTCAAGATGGACTCAAAGCCCCGTCTTCCTCGCCTCGCCTCGCCTCGGCAGTTCAAGATGGACTCAAAGCCCCGTCTTCCTCGCCTCGCCTCGCCTCGGCAGTTCAAGATGGACTCAAAGCCCCGTCTTCCTCGCCTCGCCTCGCCTCGGCAGTTCAAGATGGACTCAAAGCCCCGTCTTCCTCGCCTCGCCTCGCCTCGGCAGTTCAAGATGGACTCAAAGCCCCGTCTTCCTCGCCTCGCCTCGCCTCGGCAGTTCAAGATGGACTCAAAGCCCCGTCTTCCTCGCCTCGCCTCGCCTCAGCAGTTCAAGATGGACTCAAAGCCCCGTCTTCCTCGCCTAGCCTCGCCTCGCCTCGGCAGTTCAAGATGGACTCAAAGCCCCGTCTTCCTCGCCTCGCCTCGGCAGTTCAAGATGGACTCAAAGCCCCATCTTCCTCACCTCGCCACGCCTCGGCAGTTCAAGATGGACTCAAAGCCCCGTCTTCCTCGCCTCGCCTCGCCTCGGCAGTTCAAGATGGACTCAAAGCCCCGTCTTCCTCGCCTCGCCTCGGCAGTTCAAGATGGACTCAAAGCCCCATCTTCCTCGCCTCGCCTCGGCAGTTCAAGATGGACTCAAAGCCCCGTCTTCCTCGCCTCGCCTCGGCTATTCAAGGTGGACTCAAAGCCCCGTCTTCCTCGCCTCGCCTCGGCAGTTCAAGATGGACTCAAAGCCCCGTCTTCCTCGCCTCGCCTCGGCTATTCAAGATGGACTCAAAGCCCCGTCTTCCTCGCCTCGCCTCGCCTCGGCAGTTCAAGATGGACTCAAAGCCCCGTCTTCCTCGCCTCGCCTCGGCAGTTCAAGATGGACTCAAAGCCCCGTCTTCCTCGCCTCGCATCGCCTCGGCAGTTCAAGATGGACTCAAAGCCCCGTCTTCCTCGCCTCGGCAGTTCAAGATGGACTCAAAGCTCCGTCTTCCTCGCCTCGCCTCGGCAGTTCAAGATGGACTCAAAGACCCGTCTTCCTCGCCTCGCCTCGCCTCGGCAGTTCAAGATGGACTCAAAGCCCCGTCTTCCTCGCCTCGCCTCGCCTCGCCTCGGCAGTTCAAGATGGACTCAAAGCCCCGTCTTCCTCGCCTCGGCAGTTCAAGATGGACTGGAATTTTTAATAAAATAATATTTTCTATTCATTGCTGTTTTATTTGAGTTTACTACCGATTTCAAAGCCCCGTCTTCCTCGCCTCGCCTCGCCTCGGCAGTTCAAGATGGACTCAAAGCCCCGTCTTCCTCGCCTCGCCTCGGCAGTTCAAGATGGACTCAAAGCCCCGTCTTCCTCGCCTCGCCTCGGCAGTTCAAGATGGACTCAAAGCCCCGTCTTCCTCGCCTCGCCTCGCCTCGGCAGTTCAAGATGGACTCAAAGCCCCGTCTTCCTCGCCTCGCCTCGCCTCGGCAGTTCAAGATGGACTCAAAGCCCCGTCTTCCTCGCCTCGCCTCGCCTCGTCAGTTCAAGATGGACTCAAAGCCCCGTCTTCCTCGCCTCGCCTCGCCTCGCCTCGGCAGTTCAAGATGGACTCAAAGCACCGTCTTCCTCGCCTCGGCAGTTCAAGATGGACTCAAAGCCCCGTCTTCCTCGCCTCGCCTCGCCTCGCCTCGGCAGTTCAAGATGGACTCAAAGCCCCGTCTTCCTCGCCTCGCCTCGCCTCGCCTCGGCAGTTCAAGATGGACTCAAAGCCCCGTCTTCCTCGCCTCGCCTCACCTCGGCAGTTCAAGATGGACTCAAAGCCCCGTCTTCCTCGCCTCGCCTCGCCTCGGCAGTTCAAGATGGACTCAAAGCCCCGTCTTCCTCGCCTCGCCTCGCCTCGGCAGTTCAAGATGGACTCAAAGCCCCGTCTTCCTCGCCTCGCCTCGCCTCGGCAGTTCAAGATGGACTCAAAGCCCCGTCTTCCTCGCCTCGGCAGTTCAAGATGGACTCAAAGCCCCGTCTTCCTCGCCTCGCCTCGCCTCAGCAGTTCAAGATGGACTCAAAGCCCCGTCTTCCTCGCCTAGCCTCGCCTCGCCTCGGCAGTTCAAGATGGACTCAAAGCCCCGTCTTCCTCGCCTCGCCTCGGCAGTTCAAGATGGACTCAAAGCCCCATCTTCCTCGCCTCGCCACGCCTCGGCAGTTCAAGATGGACTCAAAGCCCCGTCTTCCTCGCCTCGGCAGTTCAAGATGGACTCAAAGCCCCGTCTTCCTCGCCTCGCCTCGCCTCGGCAGTTCAAGATGGACTCAAAGCCCCGTCTTCCTCGCCTCGCCTCGGCAGTTCAAGATGGACTCAAAGCCCCATCTTCCTCGCCTCGCCTCGGCAGTTCAAGATGGACTCAAAGCCCCGTCTTCCTCGCCTCGCCTCGGCTATTCAAGGTGGACTCAAAGCCCCGTCTTCCTCGCCTCGCCTCGGCAGTTCAAGATGGACTCAAAGCCCCGTCTTCCTCGCCTCGCCTCGGCTATTCAAGATGGACTCATTGCCCCGTCTTCCTCGCCTCGCCTCGCCTCGGCAGTTCAAGATGGACTCAAAGCCCCGTCTTCCTCGCCTCGCCTCGGCAGTTCAAGATGGACTCAAAGCCCCGTCTTCCTCGCCTCGCCTCGCCTCGGCAGTTCAAGATGGACTCAAAGCCCCGTCTTCCTCGCCTCGCCTCGCCTCGGCAGTTCAAGATGGACTCAAAGCTCCGTCTTCCTCGCCTCGCCTCGGCAGTTCAAGATGGACTCAAAGACCCGTCTTCCTCGCCTCGCCTCGCCTCGGCAGTTCAAGATGGACTCAAAGCCCCGTCTTCCTCGCCTCGCCTCGCCTCGGCAGTTCAAGATGGACTCAAAGCCCCGTCTTCCTCGCCTCGCCTCGCCTCGTCAGTTCAAGATGGACTCAAAGCCCCGTCTTCCTCGCCTCGCCTCGCCTCGCCTCGGCAGTTCAAGATGGACTCAAAGCACCGTCTTCCTCGCCTCGGCAGTTCAAGATGGACTCAAAGCCCCGTCTTCCTCGCCTCGCCTCGCCTCGCCTCGGCAGTTCAAGATGGACTCAAAGCCCCGTCTTCCTCGCCTCGCCTCGCCTCGCCTCGGCAGTTCAAGATGGACTCAAAGCC
Organism: Odontocerum albicorne; assembly: GCA_949825065.1. Lineage (NCBI taxonomy): Eukaryota > Metazoa > Arthropoda > Insecta > Trichoptera > Odontoceridae > Odontocerum > Odontocerum albicorne. Next base: position 31,754,432 of record OX463838.1, read on the forward strand.
CCGTCTTCCTCGCCTCGCCTCACCTCGGCAGTTCAAGATGGACTCAAAGCCCCGTCTTCCTCGCCTCGCCTCGCCTCGGCAGTTCAAGATGGACTCAAAGCCCCGTCTTCCTCGCCTCGCCTCGCCTCGGCAGTTCAAGATGGACTCAAAGCCCCGTCTTCCTCGCCTCGCCTCGCCTCGGCAGTTCAAGATGGACTCAAAGCCCCGTCTTCCTCGCCTCGGCAGTTCAAGATGGACTCAAAGCCCCGTCTTCCTCGCCTCGCCTCGCCTCAGCAGTTCAAGATGGACTCAAAGCCCCGTCTTCCTCGCCTAGCCTCGCCTCGCCTCGGCAGTTCAAGATGGACTCAAAGCCCCGTCTTCCTCGCCTCGCCTCGGCAGTTCAAGATGGACTCAAAGCCCCATCTTCCTCGCCTCGCCACGCCTCGGCAGTTCAAGATGGACTCAAAGCCCCGTCTTCCTCGCCTCGGCAGTTCAAGATGGACTCAAAGCCCCGTCTTCCTCGCCTCGCCTCGCCTCGGCAGTTCAAGATGGACTCAAAGCCCCGTCTTCCTCGCCTCGCCTCGGCAGTTCAAGATGGACTCAAAGCCCCATCTTCCTCGCCTCGCCTCGGCAGTTCAAGATGGACTCAAAGCCCCGTCTTCCTCGCCTCGCCTCGGCTATTCAAGGTGGACTCAAAGCCCCGTCTTCCTCGCCTCGCCTCGGCAGTTCAAGATGGACTCAAAGCCCCGTCTTCCTCGCCTCGCCTCGGCTATTCAAGATGGACTCAAAGCCCCGTCTTCCTCGCCTCGCCTCGCCTCGGCAGTTCAAGATGGACTCAAAGCCCCGTCTTCCTCGCCTCGCCTCGGCAGTTCAAGATGGACTCAAAGCCCCGTCTTCCTCGCCTCGCCTCGCCTCGGCAGTTCAAGATGGACTCAAAGCCCCGTCTTCCTCGCCTCGGCAGTTCAAGATGGACTCAAAGCTCCGTCTTCCTCGCCTCGCCTCGGCAGTTCAAGATGGACTCAAAGACCCGTCTTCCTCGCCTCGCCTCGCCTCGGCAGTTCAAGATGGACTCAAAGCCCCGTCTTCCTCGCCTCGGCAGTTCAAGATGGACTCAAAGCCCCGTCTTCCTCGCCTCGGCAGTTCAAGATGGACTCAAAGCCCCGTCTTCCTCGCCTCGGCAGTTCAAGATGGACTCAAAGCCCCGTCTTCCTCGCCTCGCCTCGCCTCGGCAGTTCAAGATGGACTCAAAGCCCCATCTTCCTCGCCTCGCCTCGCCTCGGCAGTTCAAGATGGACTCAAAGCCCCGTCTTCCTCGCCTCGCCTCGGCTATTCAAGATGGACTCAAAGCCCCGTCTTCCTCGCCTCGCCTCGCCTCGGCAGTTCAAGATGGACTCAAAGCCCCGTCTTCCTCGCCTCGCCTTGCCTCGCCTCGGCAGTTCAAGATGGACTCAAAGCCCCGTCTTCCTCGCCTCGCCTCGCCTCGGCAGTTCAAGATGGACTCAAAGCCCCGTCTTCCTCGCCTCGCCTCGGCAGTTCAAGATGGACTCAAAGCCCCGTCTTCCTCGCCTCGGCAGTTCAAGATGGACTCAAAGCTCCGTCTTCCTCGCCTCGCCTCGGCAGTTCAAGATGGACTCAAAGCCCCGTCTTCCTCGTCTCGCCTCGGCAGTTCAAGATGGACTCAAAGCCCCGTCTTCCTCGCCTCGGCAGTTCAAGATGGACTCAAAGCCCCGTCTTCCTCGCCTCGCCTCGGCAGTTCAAGATGGACTCAAAGCCCCGTCTTCCTCGCCTCGCCTCGGCAGTTCAAGATGGACTCAAAGCCCCGTCTTCCTCGCCTCGCCTCGCCTCGGCAGTTCAAGATGGACTCAAAGCCCCGTCTTCCTCGCCTCGGCAGTTCAAGATTAACTCAATTACTTAAGTATTAAATATATTTATTCAAATTGTACCTTTATTAGTCACAACTGTACCTATTCCAATTAGAAGAAATCTATTTTAGACATAATTTAGTTAATTTTCACCTGACGGGGAAGACGGGTCAGACGGGTCGGGGCTTCGGAATCGGTTGTGAACTCAAATAAAACAGCAATTAATAGAAAATTAAAAATATGTTGTGTTTTATTTATCGTATTCAAAATGTATAAACATGACACCGCAGAGTGAAAAAACGTATTTTCTAAGATTCAAAGAAAAAATATATTAAACCATATTTACATATGCAATTCTTTGTGATAGTAATTATTTTTAAAATGGAAAATTCATTCATGAAAAAAGTATTTTTACATCGATAAGAATTTTCCAACTGCCTACTTAAATCTGGTGATTAGTTTCACTATCAGTGACATTGACATTAGCGAATCTGCTGCGATTGCTCGTTACGTCTGATCAATAATTTGTGTATTATTTGTCTAAATCGGCGATTCCTAACGGGGGCAACATTACTCCAAAAAAGGTTGGAAAACCCTGGTGTCCTTAGTTGAGGATAAGTAGGTAGCGAGATCTTTTAAAATACACATATTAAAGTATATTCTCGATTCCCAGCCAGAAGATAAGGATAAACCATGTATCAGTAGATTAGCACAGCAAGTGGCAAGTTATTAACATTACTTGCCTGCTCAACACATTTAAAATATGTACATTCGAACTGAGATGGATTAAGAAGCGAATAATTATAAAAAATATTTCCAGGATTTACAAACCGGTTAAAAATCAATTCTTGAAACGATGTTTTCTCTTTAAAAAAAATTGAATACTTAAAATACGCATAAATGTATCAAAAATATGTCGCACGAAAAATCTTGTGGTTTACAAAAGTTTCATATTGAATAAAAAGTATTTAGAATTAATGATGTGCATGGCCGTGCAGTAACGCGCTGGCATGGCCGTGCAGTAACGCGATGTACTTTTCTGTGCGGAAAGTGAGTTCCAAGCCACTTCCAGCCCCGTGCAGTATTACTCCCTTGAAATGACACAGGCATTTCTCCACTAAGTATTCGGTTCGGGGGTATAAAGAAACCTATGACTTCGGTTATACATTAAAAAAACTAAGTGGTTAAATAATTACAATTTAAGTTTTTTAATTACTTTGGCATTATTTAATATTTTTACGAACATTTATCTAATTATTATCAAAGGATATTTTTTTAAAGCTCATTTACAAAAGTGCCTCAGGGTGAGCAATATTTTCGAATAAACAATATTGCCTAACGCTTTCCTTCGAGTATCACTAATAAATATGGATTTTAGATCACCAAAGTGATCCGTTTTGTTTTTTTAATAGGTTTAATTTGTAATTGTGAGATAAACGAGTACCTATGTCTGGTTTGGTGAATATTTTTGAATTCAGGAGGGTCTTTTTTCAGTACTTCCTCAATATTAAGTCTTGCTTAGGAGACTGGTTATTCCATTTACCTTTTGTCTATTTTTTTTTTCAAATTTAAATAATTTGTTTTTCTTGGCTTGTACTTGAAAGATATTTTTTCAATGTTGTACTCTACATTAATGATTTCATGCCCATCTTTATATTCTGAAGTATGCAATTTTTTTAAATACGTAAATAATGAAATTTTTATTTAGTTCATAAAAGAAGGAAACTAAGGCAGAAAAATCGTAGGAGTTGTATGAGAAGGTGTATGGATGTGGAAGAGGCGAAACATGTGTGTCGATAAAAAAAAGTCTGATGCCCTGTTCTCTCTGCTTACCCTGACAAGGAAATGGCGTGATGTATTCAGTTAATATTGTATTGTATTGCATTACACTTTCGTTGTATACATTACAACATGACGGGATAATTGTGATGACAATCGCCTTAAGACAATCTTTTCCGGTTGGAATCCCCGGTTGGTTAACCAGAAAGCCGTTAAAGAGGCCTTAAGTGAAAACTAGATTGGAATCTTTTTTGAAAAAATCTAGGTTCCAGCGAGATTTAAACCCGCAACCTCCGGGTTGGGAGACAGGCGTCATACCAACTAGGCCACGGAGATCGTATATTGCTATGGTTTGTAAAACACGCGTTGGTGTCCTTTACGTTTTCAGTAAATAAATGAATAAATCCCATTAATATACGTAGAAATCAACCATTCTGAATGTTTCGAGTACATTTTCGTAAAAAAATTAACAAGTGAATATAAATTAATGTATCGTTCAATATTTGTAAACAGTTTTCATATTCGAACTGTGTGTTATGTAATACAATTCTTCAGGTGCGAGTTGTTTGATGTATGGCGTTTTTCAAGTTGAACTTACGAGTAACTTGTCCTGCGTTTATTATAGCGGCTAGAAAATTTTCCGCTGATTAATTTTTTACCCATCTAGATATTGGTAATTATAGTTTTTAACGATGCCTGAGACTGGGTCTTAATTAAAGCTTGATCAAGTTAGCAAAAAAGTTCATAGCAAGAATCGTTTATTAATATTTGAATACTGTTAATTTGAATACATAATTCGTTGCAACTGAACCATTTATTCTTCTTTAATTATAATTACTCAGAAGAACAACGCTCTGCATCTTCTAGCATTAGTTCAAGGTCCACTTTATGTTACATAATACTCGTATAAAAATGAAATTTAAATATTATATAAATGTTCTTGAAAAGGAATATAAACTCCTTGTAAAAGGTTATAACATTCTGGTTATCGAATTACGCATTAATATTAGATTAGCTACCTGTATGTCTTAGTTGGTTGGACCTCGTTGGCTCGCTTCAAACAGCGACTTAAAAAATATTACATGTATTTTCAATTATGAAACGTGTTTCTCCATAACTCCTATTTTTCCCCAATCTTCGGTACATTTACAAATATTTTATTTTACAGTTCCTTTTTTAAAAAAAAAAAATTATGTTGAAACATATTATCTTTATGGGAATAAAGTTGTAACGTTTCATCCAGCAATTGGTTTAAATTAGCACAACTCTTGTTTGGTTTGTGTAAAAGAGATTGCTGTATGGGAATAAACTCGCCATTTGTATACTTTACAATTAAGTGTCTAAATAAACTGATTGTCTTTCACCGGGCAGTTTCGGGTTCGATTCCCGATGGACCAAAAAACGATCCCGAACTGATAAACAGTTTGTTGACAAGGTTATTTTTACTCTGCATGAGCGGTGGTTTTGCCAACGCGAACGACGAATCTTAAGTAACATGTATACTCCAGTAGTAACAAACGCAAAGAGTCAATTAATTTGGCCGAAGACAGTCACGCTTTTCGATATATCTGAATCACCAAGTCAGATATTAAAGAGTGCCATAAGATTAATTATAGACTCAAATCTTCAATTTCCTCATAAAATGTGAACTGTAACTGTTGTATTGTATTAATATTGCGTTGTATACAGTACAACCACGCGGGTGTATTGCCTAAGTAAATACCAAACTGGACCCTTATTTAATTTTTTTAACTATGGATACCTACGAGAATCAAATTTTCAAGCCTCGGTTGACAAAAAACAACCAAACAAGGTTGGGAGACAGGCCTTTGGCCAACTAAGTCATGATTTCTTTTGATCTTCCTCTTTCTTGAAATTTCAAAACTTTGTTTTTAATATTTTAAGAGTTATGAAAGTTATTCCTGTTGATCGAAGGCACTAGTTTTGTTAACCGATTATAAAAAACAATTTACCTTGAAGCCAACACTTGTTCACATAACGAGCCAAATTTATATTTGTTGATTAAACTGTGTATTATATGTTATAGTTAAATTTAGAAAGAATAGTTCATTCCTTATTCGTCTGCACTAACTAACGTTACGTTTTCTCAAGATGTTGAAACAGTTATTGTAAAATATGGGTCTAACGATTATGTCTAACCATTGTGTGAATTAAATTCAAACGTGGTCATTGTTAATTACTAACAACACTATTGGGATGATGCGAAAGTTATTGTCATTTTTATTGTGCTATTTTGCAAATATTGTTGATGTTTTTTTATTGACTTGAAGCATATTTTTGTTCATTGCAAAATGGGCATTCTCCACCTGAACTAGTCAGTTCATTTTCGTCGTTCGTATAACAAACCTAAACATATTGTTGACAATGACCGGAGATAAATAAAATTCATAAGAATAAGTGCCGCTTAGTACTGTCAACAATTAGATACCTTAAATCAAGTGTTGATTGAAAAACTAACGCAGTTAACGAACATAAAGGATATTGTTTTTCACTACAATATTGTTAGACAATGCGTGGCATTCATCACACCAAAAACAAAAATTATTGACAAGAAATGGGAAGTTTTACATCCCCCATGCTTCCCCGGCAAGTCACCAATCGATTATACAATAGTTTACAAAAACCCTGAATGAGCTTCTCGCTCTTAAATCTGAAAAGATTTTTTAAAGAGATGGGATATATAAATTTACTTATAGGTGGGAGAATGTTATATCCCATAAAGAAAACTCTGTAACTGATTAAATAAATATTGTTTATTTTCAAATATTCGTATTTTATTGTTAAAAAATCGGTGATTACTTTCGCATCATCCTAATATAATAATTCTCGATTAACAAAAAACGCACTTTGTTAATAATAATTGAAGGATTAATTAACAACTTATATAGCGCCGTTTAGAGAGAAGACTGTCCTCAAGGGCAATCTAACTCGGGATTCGAACCCACTATTATTGACAGAAAGAAAATATAATAAAAAAAAATAAACCAGTTGAATGTAAGGATATGAAGATGGTGACTGCGGTCATTAGACGAGGAACTTCCCATTGTTATGTTTGTTGTTTGACGTTTTGACATCTATTCGACATGAGATCATCCGATGTTCCAAAAATAAGTAACAACAATAGACGCTAATAAGTGTTAGCCAGGCTAGAAAAGTGATTAAAAACATCTTTCTACTGATTTATGAATGTGAATTAAAATAATAATTCCAATACGATCTTGCAATTAAATTATAAAATCATATTACAGTTAGTTCGCATCATTCAAATTCGTGTACAACTATTAAATTAAGTATTTGACGTTTAATCAAGACTTCTAAGTCTGGAACAACAACCACTTGCTATTGCTATGATTAATGAGTGGAGAGGAACATCGAGCCTCAGCGGGTGGATTTTCCCTGTACAGCCATTACATCTTGGCTCTAAACTGCACTGGAAGACCTGGAAATCGTTTTACAGGCTCCTAATGACAACATGACAAGTGGGGAATATTAATCGATGGATCAACTTTCTGTATCGTCGGTGAGAAATAGTCAATGCGACATTTGCTGCCGTACCCAAGGAGCGTAGAACTTGATTCGTAGAACGTCCAATAATGTTCAGGTAGAATAATTATGGGTGGAAATAATTCAGTGTTGTTGATACGATAAGAAAAAGATGTTTAAACTTACCTTATGGCTTCGTTTTCCATCGATGGCAACCACGAACCCTACTCCGCAAGCTTCATGCTCGTTCTGGGGATCATATAGTCCTTGCTTGTGGGGGGCCTCCCACTCCATACCTGCCAACACACAACACTATCATTACACCGTAAACTCGGAGTTTATCCGTACAACTATTTACTGAGAAGATATAATACAACGAACAATTCGTAGTTTCAATGTGAAAATCTCGTGAAACCTAGTTGATAAGACGTCTGTCTGTCGGTACCCAGAATTAAAAAAAGGGTTTCAGTCTTATTTTTCCTTAAGGATTATTTCTTATTTAAGGCCCGTTCTCACGGTTCAAGTTTAGTTGACCGATTAAAGTTGATCGAGACGACTTGAATCAGTTTTTGTTCACACGGTTCAAGTTTAGTTGACCGATTAAAGTTGATCGACAAAAGTTGAATACGACAAATCGATAAACTCAGCGGGCATCCGGCGAATTGTTGATGACTCATAACTTGAACGATATAAAAAGTTGATCGACTCTATTAAAACAAAGGTTCTCACTACAAATTTCATTCAACTTTTGTTGATCAACTTTAATCGGTCCGTTCAACTTGAATTCACATGTTCACACGTTTTGGGCCCGTTCTCACGGTTCAAGTTTAGTTGACCGATAAAAGTTGACCGACAAAAGTTGAATGCAATCTCTAGTGAGAACTTTTGTTTCGATAGACTTGATCAACTTTTTAAAAAGATTGACCCAGTCAAACTTTATCGTTCAAGTTATGAGTCATTCGTCATTTGCTAGAATTGCATTTGCATTTAATTTTCGTCAGTGCAGTATTATAGCACCATTGTTTGCGTGGAAGATTCCATTTTCATAATTATAGAAGCTGAAAAAAAAAGTCAACAATCAATTATAGAAGCTGAAAAAAAAGTCAACAATGATACCAACAACTCGCCAGATGCCCGCTTCACACCTCAAAGTTCCTCACCGCACTTTTTTTATACTTGCAGGTATCTTTTTAAAAGGTAACGACCGGGATATCCCGCCCACCTCAAACTTCCTTTCTGCACTTTTTTATATTTGCACGTGTTCCCTTCGTGAGTGTTTTGTTTTGCTAAAAAATTACGCAGTTCTCACACTCTTTTGTGTCTCTAGCATATGTGTGGGTCAGAATAATAGTGGTGTATATCCAGGTAAAGGAGTTTTGAGAAAAATAAGATTTTGTAAAATTTGCTTAGATTAAATAAATACCATTGCTATCATTTTAGAAGCAGTTTTATTTTAAAAATATATTTATTTCACAATATTGGAACGTAATAATTAAGAGAAAATAAAAGTTTTTATTAAGTACAAAAACATTTTAAATCGTGTGAATAAATGGAGATACTTCACTATTATTCTGAAAAAAAGTGAAAATATATACGTTAACAAAAACATGACAAAGCATTGTGGTATGATTTTATCTGAAACTAATACAAAAATTTTATTGGAGCATTATTAATCGTATATTATCTCATCATCAGAATCTCTATCCTTGATTTCTGACATAAATGAACGTGTTGCTAGTTCAGTAGGTAGATTTTTATAAAAATTAGCAAAATTAGGTGGGATGAACGATAGTAAATTCATCATGTACCTTTTTGTGGAAGAAAAAATGGATCTTCTGGAATTGTATAATAAATTTTGGTGAACATTTGATAGAACATCGAATCGTCTTCCGGGACCTATTATGTCTAAATTCACTGAATAAAAATCTATCTCTGTATTGAAAGTTTCCTTAAATTTAAAAATCATGGGAGACGACGTCTCATATCGAAGCCATCGTATTTTTAGCCAATGAAAATCATAACCACAAACTGTTTTTTTTTCTATTTGTAACAGAATCCTCCAGATTTTTTGTAGGTAGAAATTCAGTTCTGTGTATTTCACCACTTTAAACTTGGGCAGTTTTCGTTTTGCATTTTTTATGATTTATATCCAGTATTTGGGCCCAAAAATATAATTATGACTGCGGCTTGATTTTTCGATAATCCCGAACTCCGCATCATTGGGCAAGGAATAGTGCCCAGGAAGTAAAAAATTGTGATCAATAGTTTCTATGGCAATGTTAGTATCCCGAAGTAACTTCATTAACCCTTTCCGGTCCTATGTAGAATGTCATTCGACATCGACTTTATTCTAGTGAGTCCTATGTCGAATGTCATTCGACATTTTTTTTTTTTTTAACCTGGTGAGTTTATTGAGATGTGGAAATCTCTTCCAATTTTTTTTTTCTTGTGAACATTAATATAGTTTTATTAAAAACAACCTTGTGAACATAAATATAGTTTTATTAAAAACAACCTAGATGTATTGTTTTACCCTGTAATTCTGTAAATCTTTTGTGGACCTGATGGAACATTTTTTTTTGTGGACCGGAAAGGGTTAATGATAAAGTAAGTTTTATATTTCTATTTTGTCCAGTGCATGAATCCGAATACATAATAATGTGGTTGTTAGACGAAGCATTTTCTTTATTTGTTTTATTAACCCTGACGCAATATCTTGAGATCCACGCCCACCTTCTGTTTCACCCCAAGTATACATATGTCCCACTCCATTATTAAAACAATGAATGCCAAAGTTGTAAATATAAAGATTTCGTTTGTAATATGTAATAGATGTTGTGAGCTTTGGGAATGGAAGAGCTTTTTGGAGATCGAAAGTAATAACGTAACTTTGAGTTATTTCATTTTTATAATCCATTTTCAAACATTCTCTATGTTAGCTTGTCCTACCTTCCGCAAATGTAGATGTTTTTCATTTATGATACTCGTAACATTCTTCAACTCCGGATATACCTCTACTTTCATTTTCATTTCTAATTCATCACACAAACGATGAGTATCTCGGTTAGGTAATTTGAAACTTGGGTTAAACTTTCTGTTAAAAATATGATAATAATATTTGAATTTTTCGGTTCGATTCCATTTTCTTCGTATTGTCCCTTATACAAATCGTACATTTTGCGGAGAGTCAATGCCGGATTCAAGTGGTTTCTGTTCGAATTCTGTACTCTGGAGTAATGGCTTTGGTAGGCTGGAAAATAATTAATATGTGCAACTATATCGGAATCATCTAGTTTTCTGGTGGAAGTTTTTCCGCGTTCGTCAACAGTTTCCTGAACATTTTTTCTTGGAAATACATATTTACTATATAGCCTGCCATCGCTTATTTGAAACGTATTTAAGAAAAACCCCTTAACGTGAGTTATCCGCGGGACGTTTGCGGTGCGGTGCGGTGCGGTACGGTGTACTAGTTTAGATTGGACCAGGCCGAAAATAAATGAATTTTGTATACCATAATCACCTAATTTCCAAAATGAATTAAAATTTTGTTTCCTCTCGTCTTCTTTTATTTTTTCAATGCATTTTTTATGCATTTGCAATCTTTGTTTACAAATATTTTTTTAATCACAACATTTGCTTTCTTGGTGACATATTCTTGGCCACAGTTTCGTAATCTTTTACGTTGATTAATTTTCCACGTAGCTGGACGTCTTAACATTTTCTTAGTTTTCTTAACCTCTTGACCTTCATTTTCCTGATTATCATCAGCTTGTTGGTTCATTCCTGACATCTGCTCGGCCTCAGATACATCTAAAAAATAGTATAATAACAAATTTCATGTCCCCTAACTTTACGTTTTAAATATGTGAAATTTAGATAAATAATTAAAATATGTTAGCTTTTTGTGGGATAAACATAATACAGTCAAAAACATAACCTATACATATTATCATCTCTATAAAGTGCTTTAAAATACTCAATGTTGGAATTATAAATGTTATTTTCAAAACGACGTTCCTTACGATTTTTGCTCATGTTAAATAAAATTGTTTTTAGTTCTTCTTTTAACAAAATAGTAATTGTCTGCACAACTTCACACATAACTGCTTTCGACGCCATTTTTAATTAACTGAATAGTTTCAACTTGAAAGCAAATGGCGACACTTGAACGATAAAGTTTGACTGGGTCAACTTTTAGTTGATCAACTAAAAAGTTGATCAACTTTATTAAAACAAAGGTTCTCACGTCAAATTTCATTCAACTTTTGTTGATCAACTTTTATCGGTCAACTAAACTTGAACCGTGAGAACACGCCATTACTCGTAGTTCATATTCATCCTAAATCATTTTTCTATTAATAAACAGTTACTGAATACATGTGAAAATGCATGCCATTAACCAATGAATACAGACACTAGCATAGATTGTTTCGAATTTCAAACTGTTTTGCTAAGCAAATAATAGGTTAGTCAAAAAGTTTTGAAAGCGACATCTATGGAGCAGTAGAAAAACCAAAATTTCTACGCCATTTTAATATTTCATCTTTCATAAGAACGTACTCAAAATTTCATTTCGATCTATCAATTCATTCTTTGTTTACAAGCCATTTGAAGTTGACGTGTCAGTGTAATTTTTAACAATGGAAAAATCCGAATATCGTGCAGTGATTAAATTCTTTGTTTTGGAAGGTTTATCGGCTACTGAGATCCATGCAAAGATGGTGAAAGTATTAAAGGAGTCTTCTCCTTCATTTCCAACCGTTCACCGATGGGTTTTGGAGTTTAAGCGTGGCCGTACAAGCGTTGAAGACGATCCACGCTCAGGACGTCCAAAAAGTGCATCAACACCAGAAATCATAGCGAAAATACAGGATATGGTTTTGGAAGATCATCGATCGACTGTGGATGTGATAGCTGACACCATAGGCATCTCACATGGAACAACATGGCATATTTTGGCTGAAGTTTTGGGTTTCAAAAAACTGTGTGCACAATGGGTGCCGCATTTGCTAACAATGCAACAAAAACACGTTCGAATGCGACTTTCTAAGCAACATTTGGAGCAATTTCGAAACGATAAAAAGGATTTTCTGCGTCGATTCATCACTATGGATGAGACTTGGGTCTACCACCATGATCCTGAATCAAAACAAGAGGCTAAGGAATGGTGTGATCCAGGCACTTTGGCTCCGAAGCGAGTTCGTGTCCAGAAATCGGCCAAGAAGGTGTTAGCGTCAGTTTTTTGGGATGCAAAAGGAATTTTCTTGATAGATTATCTCCAAACTGGTAAGACAATCAACTCTGATTATTATTGTGACCTTTTGGACCAGTTGGATGAAAAAATTGTGAAAAAAGACCCGGTTTGCAGAAGAAAAAAATCATTTTTCATCAAGACAATGCACCTGCTCACACATCTCAAAAAACCATCGCGAAAATCAGTGAATTGGGGTACGAATTGTTGCAGCATCCACCCTATTCGCCAAATTTAGCTCCCTCTGACTTCTAGCTGTTCTCACACCTCAAAAAATTCGTTCGTGGAAAGCATTTTTCATCAAAAGAAGAGGTTAAAGCCGTCGTAGAGGAGTATTTTGCAGGCCTTCCAGAAAGTCACTTCCGTGATGGGACAACAAAGTTGGAAGATCGTTGGACCAAGTGTATTTATCTTATGGGAGACTATACTGAGCAATAAAAGTGATTTCCCCCAAAAAAAAATGTATTTTCATTTCCGCTTTCAAAACTTTTTGACTAACCTAGTATGTCGCGTATTCAATCTCCAACCATTAAATGCGATTTTATACGCTCTCGCTTTTTTTCGAGTTTAAGACAAATATCTGGAATTTCGCCATTTTAGAATCTAAGAAACACAAAGTCACTACGTTTAGAAAATAGTAACAATACATTCGGACTGTCGAATGACAATACAGAAATCAAAAAGAGTTTCGAATATACTTGAATTCTTACTTGAATGCCTGGTGAGTATTTTAATTCCCGTCATTCATACAATGACTTATGTACGAAAAAAATTAGGTGTTTTTTTATTCACTTTGCACGGATTTCTCCTGTTACGCAGAGGGTTTGCTTATAGTAAGCTTATTCGTAAGGAAGAATATCAGCCAGGATTCTTCTCATGCTGCTAGGCGGTGCCGAGAATATACCCACAGAGTCACTCAGTTGGTTCAATATCACTATACCACGTGTGACTGAGTGTTTAGCCATGATATTCGTTCTGTAAGTTGGTATGTAGAACAGAGGGTGATTCCTTGCACAACTATATTTATTAGGGCCATATAAACCCTAGTGCTTCTAGTACCACGGGACAATTAAAGCAGCTTTAAAAACCTTTAGTAGGAATATCGCAATGAATTCTTCCCTTCTTGTTTCGATGTTTCTATAGTTACACGCCGTGAGAAGTTCGACATGGTACGCATATTTTGGGTAATCACCCTTCGTTCTGTATCATATACATACTCGTATGTATATCTAAGAATTTATTTTCATATTTGTTCCATATTATTCTTATATTTGAGCTGATGAGGAGCCCAAACTGTAGATGCATATTCTTAGTTCTAACTAGATAGTTATATAAGTTTCGAAACATATCGGTAGTTTTAAATTCTCTTGATATTCTCATTATAAACCTAGTAGTGTATAACAGTCCGATATCAAACGCAAGTATTGTATATAGCACTACGTTTGGCATCCAATCTAATCGCATGAAATCCATAAAATAATGTATGTACAATTGTTCCGTTTCTTAGAACCTTGGGTGTGTTCGATGATACTTACATAATACGAGTACATAAATGTCATCATGCAGTGTCGCTTGCGGAGTAGGCAGAGAGAAAAGATCTTTATACTTTATCCATGCGCAAAACTTTAGCTATCTCAACATTCAAACATCTCGTCACTCATAATAATCTTCTATTATTCATACTTCTTTCAAAATCTGATCCACTTAATCCAAACACCATTTCCTCAGTCTACCTCTTCCACGCACACTTCGCTTAGTTATTAACATATTTCGTAATATTTTTTTTCTAATGTCTTTATTCCATATTTTCATACACTGACATTCCTCATTTTTTTCTTAGTGCACACATCTCTACAGCATTAATCTTACTTTAATCATTTTTATGACAAGTCCAAGCTTCATTTCCATAGATCAAGGTGGGCACGAACACATTATTATGTATAATCATTTGTGGATGTGTTCGAAGGTGTCTACGTTTAAAATAAAAAGTTTTCCTATATTGTGAGATTCTTTACTAGAGAAATGCTTTCCCCACTCATTTACTTATCTACATATACTATATTCATTCTTATAACTTATTCACCATCATTATTTTTTTCACCCATTCAATATAAAACAGTGTGTGACGACACAAATTTATGTATATTTGTATTTAATATTATGTATATATCATCATATTTATATATGTATTTAATCGTTTATAATTTCTCATAATCATTCATAAAATCAAAACAATTACCACAAACCTATCCTTTCCCGATTCCCAAAAAGATCCAAAAATTTCCAATCAATATCTTAACAGTCAGAACTTATCCGATGAAGGAGTAAGGTGTCCTACCATCGGACCGAAACTCCGAACAAGCTATCCATCACTTGACTAGAGAAATGCGAGACACGCCCTGAAAAATATTTCAGCGCGGGAAGAGCTTTCAGGAATGCTGTTTTAATTAATTACTTATTTCAGATATGTTTAATCAATTTATTCCGCGTAGCAGCTTTTCTAAATACAGGTTTTTGTGGAAAATGCATAGAAGATTAAAAAATACGTTAGATTTTATATAATTAAGTGAAATATTATTTTCTTTAAAATTTTGGAAATTTATAAGTAATCAAAATTGGACATTGTATAGTATAAGAATCATCATCACGTTATGTCTCTATTCGGGTAGACATAGATAAAAGATTTTCACTTAATTATATTCTCGTATACGTCTTTTATTTCTACCATGTCCATAAATAAACCTTGCTTTGCATAGTCTCATAGTTTTAATACATTTCACTCATACGTCTTTAGTTGTACGTGTCGCGTTTTTCTAGCTCTTCCCAAATTCGTACCTTATTTAGTATCTAGATAATAATTTAATTAATACATATTTAGTATCTATCATAGATATTAATTTACAATAAAAATCTATTCTAGAATAGATTTTTAATGTAAATCTTGCACGAGGCCAAACCGTCAAAATACTCCTTTCTCCATCATTACTACTTTTTTTTTCAATACGCGTTATTTCCTTATTTTCTCATTCCTTGTTCAAGCAAACGTTGTTTTCTCACACGTTCTACCAAACGCTCGCATCTCTACCGCATTAATCTTGCATTTATCGTTATTTTGTGACGTCCTAGTTTCACTTGTATATACTATATTGTACTAAGGTTGAGACCAATATTCTATTTTGAGCAGGAAGCTTGGGCCAGTAGGGTGAGAAATTATTCAACCCAACTCAAAGATATTAAACTAAATAAGCGACGTTCACATAATAAAATTTTGTATAGTAAAATATGCGGTAAAGTGAGGCTATATAAATAATAGACATAGATCACTGTGATGCTGTCAAAACTGGATCATCAGGGGGCCAAGTGGAACGGAGAGATAATAAAATGGAAATCCTTATTACTTTGCAAGTGCCCGGTGGGTAACGCGTTGCAAATTACTTCTACTTTAAAATTAAAACAACGGGCATATGCATCAACGGATACAGCAAACACGTGGAAACATTTGAGAACGAATATTATAAATGGTAGAATAATTAGCCGATAAATATTTCTCCCATTACCAAAATAGTATAGGTGCATTGCATAAAACAGTGCCAAATAACATCAGCTCCGTAATGGCGAACATCATCATTTAATTTATCCCACATCGAACGCGACGTGGGATAAATTAAATAAAAATACTACGCAAAATAATCCCACGGGATCTGAACACAAAAATATAGCACTAATACTCGTATATTGTTATACCAAACGGCAACATCCAGCTTTGAGTCCACCCTGTTCAGAATGAATGGGACTTGAAGTTTTCAAACTTCACGTGCAATATAGCTGGTACTGGTAGAATTGGTTCGCATCTCGAGTTAATAGTTCGCATCTCGAGTGTGATTCCCGTGTAGGTATTTAAAGTTCACAGACACGTCAGTCGGTGCAAAGATTTATAACTATCGTCTATAAGCTGTCTTTCATAACCTAATAAAACGTTCTTGGAATATTTATCATGATACAGCGGAAAATGATTTTTATTTACTATCATAACTTTTATTAACCTGGCGAGCTTATTGCCATGTGGCAATCTCTTCCGACCAACCAGAAAGATGTTTTAATGGGCCCTAAGTAAACTCCAGACTGGAATCCCATTTTTTTAAATCTGGGTCCAACGGGGATCGAACCCGCAACCTCCGGATCGGCAAACAAGCGTCTTACCACCAGGCCACGGAGGTCGTTAAGTAGCTTATTTGAAATTATTCAATGAGTAATTTTCAGAATTGTTAAAACTTCGTTCCCGAATCCCGAATTGTTTTCTCTCTTGTGAGGTACTCTCGAGAAGCCATACTGATTTTTATGACCAATCGTAAAAAAATAGATACTCGTGCAGTCTCTGTATCAATTAGTGTATTATATGTGACACATGTTCACTTATCGATATTTAAGTTATTTGGCTCATGTCAAATATAATATAGCTTCCACTATGCTGAGGTCTCAAGTTGGAGTATATTTGATTTTAATACGGGGTTACATACGAGTATATAATTTCATTTGGCAAATTGGCATCTTCTCATAATTATTCCATATCGGGAACAACATGATACAGTTCATTATATATTATATTTTGTTGAGGGATTCTATACTACAGGTGGCCCAGAATAAAAACCACTTTTAT
The DNA here is from genome assembly GCA_949825065.1 of Odontocerum albicorne. Lineage (NCBI taxonomy): Eukaryota > Metazoa > Arthropoda > Insecta > Trichoptera > Odontoceridae > Odontocerum > Odontocerum albicorne. Next base: position 31,771,464 of record OX463838.1, read on the forward strand.
TTCCTTTATTCGTCTAGAACGCATGGAGCGGACTTCTCAAACAGAGCAAAGTATAGAGCAAGTCAATGAGCCTGTGCGCGCCGATCCGACGATATCAACCCGCAAGCGTTCATCAGTATTAGTGATGTCGCTTACGATCTTGCAGCGAATTTTATCGCTCGACTTAAAACTCCATCGCTATAAAATTCAACTTGTTAAGGATTGAAATGAAGCAAACTTTGTAACAAGGTTGGATTTTGCGGCTAAATGTTTGAATAGTTTCCATATTAATAAAGCCAAATTGCCGCTATTGAAGCGATGATAACCCAAGACTGAAACACTAGATACCATGCATATGCACGGTATCCTTAGCACAAGTAACAGTTTGGGCCGCCATGTCAGCGTCGGGAATCATAAGTTCCTTGTTTCTCTGAGGACGCTCGAGGCCAAGTAATAATATTTAATTTGGTACGTTACATTCAAATGCTGAGAAAGTTTTTGAATACGAAGATGCAAGAATTTTCGGGGTATAATTTGAAGATGTGGTTTCAACAGGATTGTCCACTTGTCACACGTATAATAACAGTTAAGAAGTGATTCAACAAATGTTCCCCGGAAAACTGATTTCGTAAAGGGGTGACATTATGTGACCACCAAGTCATGATTTAATCCCCCACTCGATTTTTGTTTCTGGCGATACCTAAAAAGTCGAAAATATGCAAATAATTCAACGTCTACACTGCGATTGAAACAAATCATATGTTATGTCAAGAGATCAAAGCGATACTCAAAAAAATTGCAGGCAAGTGCTTCAAAATTTTAGGGTCAAATTAAACAAATGCCGACGCAATATCACCCCTTTACGAAATTACACGGCGAAAGTGACACGGCCGAATTAATCAAATTCTGCGACAGGGAAGAGTAAAAATGTATGAAGTGGCAGAAGCGAAACATGTGTGCTAGTATAGAATGAAGTGGCCATGTGTTCTCTCTGCCAATCGCAATAAGGACATAACGTGATGATGATGAAATGTTATTTTTTTACAATCTGTATCATTCTTCTTATTTTCATTTAATAAATTAGTTACACGACCATAATATTAAAAAAAAAAAAACGTATTTGTGAAATACTCATTAAAAAAAAGGTAAGTTGCCTGTTCATAATAAAATCTTGCTCCCAACATAAGAACATGCAAGCGGATCTTGGGAGTGGCAAAAATGTTATGAAAGATAAATGAGGTAGAAATGAGTGTTGCGTAGAATATGAGGAAAAATAATGTCTGGCAGGAATAGGAATAAAAACATTAGGAAGAATGCAATTTGAAAGAAATTGTAGTATTTAAGATGAATAAAGGAGAATTAAAACAGTTCGGCCACGTAGAAAGAATGAATCATAAAATATTTACTAAAATAATCTATTTAGGTAGTATAGAAGCTATGAAAGGTTTGGGGAAACCTAGGAAAACGTAGCAAGACCAAATTAATCAAATTCTGAAAGGGAGAGTGAAAAGCCTTAATAATAGGAGAGTATACATGACAAGGTGTATGTTCGTGGCAGAAGCGAAAGATGCGTTCCAGAATATAATGAAGTGGAGATATGTTCTCTCTGTCTTCCCGAATAGGGAAATGGCGTGCTAATGGTCAATAGATTTTCTTATTTATCTTGAAATTTATTCAAGTAATAAATGAGAGAAAATTAAAACTTCAAATTTCGTCTCAATTATAGGTTCCTTTTCACAAATCATAAATAGCGCAAAAATTACTTCATAAAATAACTGGAGAATAGAAAGTATTCTTTCTGAGCTCTCTATGTATTGAACAGACCAACGCACATAAACTTTTCAAAATATAAATGTATACTCATGTCTGTCCCAAATAAATGAAACTATTCAAAATATAATATAAATTTAAGCATCAAAATGATGTAATAAATAATTGCGCGGTGAAAGAAAAATACATCTGATTCTGTGGCATAATTAAATAGTACGTCATTCATTCATACCAATGGCATACTCGTACTGACAGCTGTTAACCCATCTTCAATCCTTATATTATAAAAATCACGTTTTATATACAAAAAATGTATAAAGTAAACTTGTAAAACTTAATCTCATAAAATCACTACTGCAAATATAATTTTAATGCATCGATTCAACATGTTTTATACTGACATGTTTTGCTTTAGAAAAAAAGAACGGCCAAGAAATTTTGTCCTAAGACGAATCCTCACAAACATTTAACATTTCAATTAAATTACACAAAGCCTTATTGAATTCGAACAACAAATTCTAATAATATAATATCGTGTATCCTTATGTTTTCATGCACTAAAAATTTACTTTTTTTTTTGTTTTAAACTGAACATGAAGATAAAAAGTGTTTACGTTTCGGGTGCGTAATTAAAGTTTTCAGTGCCACAATTTTTTTACTATTTTATAAATAGTTTTCAATAATTTATAAAAATGCGATATTTGCACTATTTGATTTCACAAATATTTGTGTATAACTAAATACACTAGCAAAACAAAGGTCCAGTCTTGTAAAATAGTTCGTCTGGTAACAATACTCGCGTGCACTAGACGTGTGTATCTTCCACCCAGGACATCATATCGCAGACTAAAGACCGTTTACTCACCAGTTGGTCAGAAGTGTGGGAACTGTCTAGTATTAACTATAGGGGTGCTGCCTACAGGAATATTCAGGTTAAATACCAACTAAACCTTGGTTCCGCAAAAGAGACCTGTCCAAACGAATTGTATCAGTCATACTGTATGCAGAGTAAGAATAGGCCACTGTCTGATTGGAAACCACCTTTATAAAATTCATATAAAAAGCCCTACATACACGTGTGGAATGAGACCCTAGGTGAGGAGACCCTAGACCGTGTTTTCTTTGAGTGTCCTCTGCGCACCGCATACAATCTTGAATCAATTGTAAATGTCCTCTGTCCGTTCAACATGTCCCACATATCTACTCGCATTTAATTTTCTATTGATTTATAGTCACATAACTAAATTTAGCGTCCAAAACTCTTTCAATATTTAGTACTACAGTAGTTTCTAACATATTCCCGTGCTGCCTTCTTTCCTACAGATGGAATAATACAAATAGACATATAGTATATACTATTGCATCTTCACGTGTGGTAACTGCGAGTTGAGTTCCAGTGGTTCCAAGTCCGAAGGGACGATTAATATGGCTTAAGACAATCTTGTCTCCCAGCAACATTGTGCGGATGTGTTGAGAGAGACCATACGAACGAATGAATCATCTTCTCCGTTATCTGTCCGGTTCCCCTGACGTTCGCGATGATTCTTGAGAAAATATCTTAGTCTTTGGCGACGCGGAACGTGTACTTAACCATCTGGATGGATACCTGTCCATTCGTGAATTTTGCGTAGCCGAGCCTTCTTTGATGAATGAATTAACTGAACAAACAAATGCAAAAATACAAAATGTCAGTTGATATAGTCGAAACTAATTCAGGCTGATTTCTGATATATGCAGTATGGATTTTCAATATACGAATGCATACTCGGTTTGAATTAGACGTTCAAGAAATTATAAAAAAATGTTTATTACTCCAGAGGCGACATATAGTCGCCATGGTAATTATTTTAATAACTCCAGAGGCGACTATATGTCGCCATTTTTTATGGTTGTATTGTTTACATAAACAAACATCTCGGGACACCCAGGAGCAGGTATAAACATGTTACATTAGTTTCACAACAACTGTTCTACTGTTTAGACGTGTTTCGGTTGAAAAATAATCAGTACGCACCCTTTTACACCGTTGAGATTACACAAGTTTTTTTTTTTACCCTCTAAAATAATGGAAAAATCGCAACTGAGTGAAAGTGAAGACGAATTTATTTTAAATGTATATAGTGATGAAAGTTGTGATAGTAACATCAATATTCAGACCTCTAGTGATGAATCAGAGTACATTGGTCATAAAAAACGCAGAGTTGGTCCTCTTCTATCATCAGATAGTTCTTCAAGTACTACAAGCGCTCAAGATTCACAAGACGATGAATGGATTGATATATCCAATACGGTGGATTCTCCTGACATTATAAATTTTGACATCGGAGCTCAGAATGTCGGACCAAATGTTCCTTTAACAATCAAAGAACCAAGTCAATTTTTCAAATTATTTTTCACGGAAGAAATTGTAACGGAGATAATACGGGAAACAAATGCATATGCAAAAGTCAAACTTCAATCAAAAGTTCTAACTGCAAATTCTATTTGGCAAAATTGGCGTGATGTACAAAAAGATGAATTTTGGGCATTCATTGGGGTCATTTTAAATATGGGAACAATGCCACTTGCCAATATGCAAGAATATTGGTCTACTAGAGATAATTCCAGAGTCCCATTCTTTGCAAATATTTTCACGAGATCTCGAATTCATCAAATATTCTGGATGTTACACTTGAATACACAAGAAACTGGCCATAGTGATTTAAGAACACGGATTCAGAAAGTCAGTAATTTTTTAGAATATATAAATAAAAAATTTGCTGACTATTTCATACCCAACAAAAATATCTGTGTTGACGAATCAGTGGTGAAATTCTGAGGAAGAATATGCTTCATCACTTACAATCCAAAGAAGCCTACTAAATGGGGAATACGCATTTACGTTTTGGCGGATTCTGAAACATCATATGTGTACAGTATTCTTCCCTATTACGGTAGTATTACTACAGAGAATTTACCAAGCCCAGATTTGCCTGTGAGTTCGAGAATACCCATCTACTTGTTCAGAAAAATTTTGGAGAAGGTACCCCATGCACAAGAATACCACTTGTTTACAGACAGGTACTACACAAGTCTTCCACTTGCTGAAGCACTATTGAAGATGAAATGTCATTTAACTGGGACGATACAGACCAACAGAAAAGGCATTCCGATCACCATAAAAAAACCAAAGTTTGGCAATAAAAAAGTTTTGGCTGTAAGAAAAAGAAAAACAATGCTTTTGGCATGGAAGGATAAAATAATAATTACAATGCTGAGTACTGGTGATTCTGCTGGCATGTCGTCTGTTTCCAGAACAGGGAAGGGAGGTGTTCAATTAGTTACAGAAAAACCAAATGTAGTACGAAACTACACCAAATCTATGGGTGGAGTAGACCGTGCCGACCAGTATGCTTCCACATATTGTTTTCTCAGGAAGTCATTAAAATGGTGGAGAAAACTTTTTTTCTGGGGAATGGAAATTTGCTCAATCAATGCATACATCCTCTACAAGAATATAAAATTGAAAAATAATGAAAAACCACTAACTCATTTGAAATTTGTCAAGAATTTAGTTGATCAGTTGGTAGGAGACTTTCGGGAGCTGCGAAGTAGGCCATCAACTTCTACTTTTGATGTACGACTAGATGGTAAACTTCATGTTTTGCAGAAGGGAAAGAAGAAGGACTGTGTGGTCTGCTCAAATAGAGGCAAAATGGGCAAACGACATGAAACATATGAGTTTTGCGACACCTGTCCTGGAAAACCTAGGATGCATTTAGGGGATTGTTTCCTCAGATATCATACTTTGAAAGATTATAAAACTAAAAAATAATGTTGAATTGTTATTTGTTTTATCAAAATAAACTCATTTAAACATTTATCTAATAGTTTGAATAAAAAAATTGCATGAAACCTTATTAATTTTTTTTTAAATAAATTATTTCTAAAACCTATCATTTTATAGTAAAATTTCAATAAAAAACCCTGGAGTTGTTGGTATGTCATACAAAAAAAATCTGGAGTTCAAAGGGTTAAACATTTAAAAAAAGAGCTTCACGATAGAAAGCCTTTTTTAAATAATATAATCGTTTATTCAAGGGAGTTCATTTCAATCAAACCATTCAAGGGAGTTTTTTTTATATTAATATTTTTTATGACAATGTCGATATTTTTCTCGACACAGGAGTGTTAAGAATGGCGTCTTGTTTTTTGGCACTAGCTATCGCAAGTGACAGGCTGACACCGGAACATATATTTTCAGATCTATCGGACATCCATCATACACGCCTGTCTCGCTTGTCAAGGGTGCCACTCCGCATTAGTAATGTTCCTTTTGAGAGATCGCGCATGAAAAAAAACTTTAATAAAACAATAGCACTACTCAAGGATCACAATTTAAGGTGATCCTTTCGGGTGTTATCTCGGAAACCTCATATTCAAGATAGTGTGAAAGAAAATCCAATTAATATCTCCGGAGACTGATTAAATTGGTAAAAAACCAATGTCTACTAACATATATCATATATGATGCAAGTGTGAGAGGAAGACCAAGGAAAGTATGGTTGAATCAAGTGAATGATATTCTGAACGAAGTAAACGTAGGACGTGAGACAAATCGTAGAAGTTGTATGAGAAGATGTATGGATATAGAAGAGGCTCACGATATGTCGAGGTAAGAAAGACTAGCGCTCTGTCCTCTCTGCCTACTCTTGACAGGGAAATGGCGTGATATATGCTTATACTAATTTAAGATGTATGGAAGTGAAGCGTGGACGTGGAAACTAAATTAAGAAGCAGAGTAAATGCTGTGGAACTGCGTGCACTGAGAACAATATGTGATGTATGACAGAATAAGAAATGTAATTGTTAAGATGAATGTGAGTTTAAAACTGGTATGTTAAGTAGGGGGGAAAATAGCTCGTTGAGGCGGTTTGGGCATGTTATACGAGTCGGTGACGAAAGACAAATTTACTTTTTAATTTGAAAGAAAGAAAGGCAAGGAGTAAGGTAAACATAAGGAACTGTATGAGAAGATGCATGTATATGGAAGAGGCGAAGATTTTGTTGCATCGAGTCTCTTGTTACAGAAATATAATAACATATTATGTCTGATGTGTCTTCTGATCGTGTGGACAAGTGCAACCAACAGCTGCCACCTAGCGGGCCGGGCCCGTGCACCTAGAACACTACAATTCGACGTAATTTATTATATAGGGAAGCCAAAAGAAAAGCAAAGAAACTAGTAGCCTCTGCCCAACATGAGGCGATGAAAGACATGTACGAAGAACTGGAAACACAACAAGGAGCTCAGAAAATATACAAAATTGCGGCACAAAGAAAAGAGAGGGCTAAATCGATCAGAACCCCTCTAAGTACATAGAGGATAATGAAGGCAAGTTAATCACTGAAGAAAGTAAAATATGTGAAAGATGGAAAGACTACTACTCAGAACTACAGAATGAAGAATTTCCGAGAACCTCATATCCTTCAGAACTACAAATCTTTGGGCCAATTGTAGATATTACTCCTGCAGAAGTAGGGTTGGCCATATGTCAAATGAAAACAGAAAAAGCAGTAGGACCAGACAATATACCAACTGAATTTTGGAAAGAATGTGGTGAATGGGGACAGAATTGGCTGTGTAAGCTCTTTAATAAAATATTGGCCGGAGCCCCAATGCCAGATGAATTCCGAAGAAGCTTTCTCCTTCCCTTCTACAAAAACAAAGGAGACTCCAGGAAATGCGACAACTATTGAGGCATCAAGCCTATATTCCACACTATGAAAATCTATGAGCGAATTATAAACTCGAGAATCAGGAATTTGGTGGAAATACGTGACAACCAGTGTGGCTTCGTATCGGGAAAATCAACAGTAGACGCCATTCAAACCGTTAGACTCCTTGTCGAAAAACACCGTGATGCCAAGAAAGACACCATATGGTCTTCATCGATCTTGAAAAGGCATTTGACAGGGTCCCTAGAAGCCTAATTTGGGCAGAACTTAGAGCACATAGTGTACCAGAGAAGTATGTACTTGCCATCCAGTACATGTACGATAACGTGAAAACGCAAGTGAGGTGCACTTCGGGAACTTCACCAGAATTTCCTGTAAAGGTGGGTGTACATCAAGGAACGGTACTCAGTCCGCTACTGTTCATCTTAGTCATGGACTATTTAACTAACCAGGAAATGAACAGTCTCCTAAAGATCCTACTATTTGCAGACGATATCGTATTAATAAGTGAAAAACACGAAGACCTGCAAAATAGTCTGGAAAGGTGGAGAAGAATCTTGGAGGATAATGGATTGAGACTGAGCAGAAAGAAAACAGAGTATCTGTACCTACCATTCGAGAACACAAATGCTGTCACTCCCGTAATGCAAATGGATGGAGAAACATTACAAAATTGTGACTCCTTTAAGTATCTTGGGTCACTCATCCATAGCGATGGAGGATGTGTAGCAGATGTAACACATAGAATTAGTGTGGGATGGATGAAGTTTAGATCAATGACGGGAGTTCTATGTGATCCGAAAATGCCAGTAAAGTTAAAAGGAAAAGTATACCAAACGATTGTCAGACCCGCACTCCTCTATGGCTCCGAATGCTGGACGATGTATAACTCTTACTCTAGGCAACTAGAAACTGCTGAAATGCGCATGCTAAGATGGTCAGCAGGTGTGTCCCTAAGAGACAAAATAAGAAGCTCACGCATTCGTGGAAGCCTGGGTTTTACAGGCATCAACAGCAAGATGGAGGAGATGCGATTGAGATGGTATGGGCACGTTGGACGCAAAGCACCCGATCACATTGTGAACCAGGCAATCTCCATGGATCTTCCTCGAATAACAACCAGAGGAAGGCCAAAGAATTCATGGGTGGTGCAAAAAGATAACCTGATGCAGAGGCACGGCCTGGGGGACGTAGTCCAGGACAGAAGAGCATACAACCTGAGGACGAGGAGAGCTGACCCCAACAGTCTTCGCAGACAATGAGTTGGGATGGAGCCAGGGAGAAGAAGAAGAAGAATAATTCGACGTAATTGTGTAATAATGACCTAACCCAAAAAACACAATTTCGGTTTATCTGAAATATCAAAAAAGAGAACAAAAAATTGTTATCACCATTCTCACCGCAGATAATATTTCTGCTCATTCTATCCTGGTATTTTTTGCTTCTGTCAGTAAACCTGGTCATGCATACTCCTGTATTATAAAGACTTTTCACTCATCTCTCTTTCAGAATTTTCCTTCCCAAACTTATCGCATCTTCTATACTACTTGTATAAATTATTTTTGTAAATCTTTCATCATTCATTCTTTCTACCTGGGCGAACCATCTCAAAGATCCTTTCTTCATCTTACATCTTAATTCTACCCGCATTATTTCCTAATGTTTTCTTACCTTATTGTCTGTCATATATTCATTTTACATACATTCAATTCAATATTCTCATTTATATTGTATTTATCTTACATTCATGATTTTTTGTCCAGTACAAATTTTGCTTGTATATCCTAATGTTGCGATCAATATTGCATTTAAAAGAAGCAGTCAACTTTGCTTCTTTTAAATGGGCCGGTCGGTAAATACATCGTATAACCCACCATTCACTATATTGTCAGCTTGTATTGTATTACACTTTCTTTGTATACTACAAACTCGCAGGCTTATTTATATGTGGCAGTCTCTTAAAAAACAGAAAGATCTAAAATGGGCCTTAAGCAAAAACTAGACATTTAAAAAAAATCTATATTTCAACGGGAATCCAGCCCGCAACCCCTGCATTGGACGACAGGCCTCCTACCAACTATACCAGGGATTTCGTCTCTTGTAAGTGTATGGAGGTCATAATCATGTGTGTATAAAAATACCAAGCCCGATAAGATGGGATGATTAAATTAAATTTTCAAGTTGTTTTTGTTCCATATAAGCCCTTAAAATTTATTTGCGTTTTAATTTTTGTGCCCCATACAAGTCCATAAGCGACGACATTTTTAAATTCTATTATCTCAAAAAGGGTAAAATGTGGGTTGGTTCCTTTTGAATAATTATGTCCAAATGCATTTCTGATCATCAGTATCCGTTTTTATGAATTAAACTAAAACTAGTATATCTGGACAAGAATGTCCCTTTTTAGAACAGACGTGACTTGTCCTTGACACCGAATAAAGAGCAATGTTATAAGAAAATACTTCGTTATAAAAACTTCCATTGAATCGGTTTTTATATTGATTTGTTGCTAAAATCGATTTTATCAATCTACTCATTTTGTTTAATATTTAACAATTTGCTTTGATATTGGTGAGCGAAAATATAATATAATATGCATGTAGAAGTTTACAGTACCTATCAATTATAATGCAATCATTAAATTGATACTACACGGGATAAAATATTTAAATAAATAAATTATTTTTATATACTCGTAATATGGATACATAATATTTAAAAAAACGTGACATACAAAAACAAGTCATTTTAAGTTGGCTCTCTTAAATTATATGGATTTGGGTTTCTAGAACGTCATTTGTCGTGACTACAACTAGGCTGTTGCATGTATCTTACTGAGGGAATATGAACACGAATTTTTTGGTTGATAGTCGTACTTTTTATCGATTGTTGACTATTATTTAATCCTTTGTCAGTAACTTGATAAGTTTTGAGACCTAATTAATAGCATGTATCATAGGATTCAACCCTTCGCGTACTGCATCAGTTTGAAGAAACTAACAGTCCATCCCACAATTTCCTCCAAATATTTATCATGAACATAATATATTTAAGAAACGGGGAACGCTAACATTTCATCTGGTCTTTGATAACACCATTTACTCTATCGATTCCCGACAAGAAGTATTCAATGGAGAATACCTTATTACATAATTCATACATATAACTTGCATAGTTTAAATTAACCTGAAAAATGTTTTCTCCGTGGTCTAGATCAGTGTTCTCCAACCGGTGGTCCGAGGCCCGGTGCCGGGCCGCAGAGATTTTCCGCCAGTATGTCAAATTTCAAGAAATTCGCATTTTATGAGAGAGAGAAACTCCGCCCTACTAGAACATTTTTTGGACGAGGAATGATTGAGTAAACTCGCATATATGGCGGACATATTTAGTCTACTTAATGACCTTAATCTTTCTCTCCAGGGGTTTTGTACAAATATTTTTAAATTGAGAAATAAGGTCGATGCATTTAAAAAGAAGCTAGTTCTTTGGGTTTGTCGCGTAGGTACAAGTTGAGGATTTAGAAATGTTTCCACTTTTGCAAGAATTTTTAATTGCCGCTGACGTCGACAGGAAAGGTGTTTTAAATGTAATAAGTCAACACTTGAAGGCGTTGGTACTAAAATAATCATTGTTATCCCGAAAATGAGGATCCTCGTAAAGGAAATCTTTGGATTAATAATCCCTTCATGGAGGACATCATTTCATGTACTCTTACGAGTAGAGAAAAAGAACAATTAATAGAGTTGTCTTCGGATGTCACTCTGATATCCAGACACAAAACATTAACATTGCCTCAGTTTTGGATATTTGTATCAGACAATGTTACAATTAAAATTGTTTAACTGTTATATGTATATTTGTTAATTATAGTTACATATGTCCATCTGTCACAATATAAGATTAAAAAAATATTAAATAAAAAAAACATTTTTATTTCAGTATTAGTGGTCCGCGAAATTTTTTTCCTTTTTTTACCGGTCCGCGGGTCTAAAAAGGTTGGGGAACACTGGTCTAGATTGTGAAACGCCTGTCTTTCGGGAGGGAGGGGGGGGTCGGTCTGGTTTTTAAGGCATCTTTAACATAATTCTGGTTGTAGTTCGGAAATTCTAGGATGAGTCCTGTGACAGCTCACAAATTTGCCCCAATACAACCTTATGTAATGTATTTACCTAAATAATTTGCTATTTATTAGAATTGAGGCTTATATTAAAGTTGATAAAATAATTAAAATTACTGAACATCGTTACAAGGTTGTATTGGGGCAAATTTATGAGCTGTCATAGGAGTCATCCTAGAATTTCCGAACTATAGTTGGAAAGGATTGCCATGGCAATAAGTCTGCCTGCTTTTACTGTATATAACGAAAGAATAATACAATAATTATATATTATAATACTCCTACGTATTTGTTGTTAAAATATTAATTGAAAATAAGGCACTTAAATCTACAAATTTGTATATATTATTTTTTTAAGCAATACTTTTATTTTTGTAATATTTTAATGTTTATGCATTCAAGTATTGAAAGAAAAAAAAATGCATTCATTTTAAAATGCGTCACATGCACATTAGATAAACCGCAAACGTATGTAAACCCAACGTCTGCAAAAAGTCAACGTCAAGTTAAACAGACGAACGACGGTTGCGTCCTCCACACAATAAATATAAATACACGTAATATACTCGTATTAACGGCAGAGCCGCCAGCCGGCTTGGATTAGGGGATCTCGCCACAACGAAGAGTAACTCGACTCTATTCAAGTACTGCGTTGCATGACTTTTCCGTCAATAAATGCACGTGCTTTCCAGATTGTAAAGGCAAGGGCATGGAGCCTGCTCGTGATAACCAGACTGTTTTATCCTTGCGCCTGTGCACACTTCCACATGACACTCGACACGCACACAACTAACCTAAATAAACGCATTCATTGATAAAAAAACCGACAATCAAAGAAAGCAACGTAAAAATAGAAAGAAAAAACAATACAACTGATTATAGACAGAAAAATAAACTAAAACATGTAAGTCAGCTGTAATTATTAAAAACAATAACTAATTCTACCAATTTCATACATAAATATAAAAAAAATCACCTTTCGTCTGTCGGGAGTTCGCCGATGTCAGATTTCGTTGACAGTTAAAAACTTTGCAAAATTATTTCACAAATAAGATTGTATCACTGGTGGCGACGTTTTTCAACTTATATCTCAGGTTTATATATTGGGAATGTTATATTTTCGTTGAAAAAAGTAACATTCATTCACTGTATACACACGATGGTTGTATGAAGGGGCGATGCGGTAAATAGAAGACGATCCGCCAGGCCGTTGACGAGCATGTGGGGCAGGCGGCAGACTCGACTAGGCGCGAGGCAGGATCGCGAACTGTTCGCTATCGATCTCGGGTCTATACTGAACAATGCTGTAGCGCGCATGCTCCGCCTTCGGGGACGTATTCGAAATACATAAATAGATTAATAAAATATATAAACTAATTCATAATTTAAAAAACACACAAATACGCCTTTAGTGGGTGAACTGTATTATGTTACAGTTTCATTGCACACAAGAGGCCTTAAGTGAAAACCAGATTAGACCATTTTTTTATCTATGTTTCAACGGTATCCGAACATGCAACCCCCGGATTGGAAGGCATACGTCTTACCAATTAGGTCACGGAGTTTGTCTATTGCGAATTACTTACTAAATAAAATATAGATTAAATTTTATCTTGGAATTTGAGTGTGTGTAAGCAAGAATGTGAGTGCGGAGTGTGAATCAGTGGTGTAACAAAATAAATAGGATCCCTTATAAATAATATATGCATTGTTTATAAAATATAAGAATATTAAGAACTACACGGTTTTATCCATTAAGAGGAAAGCCAAATATTGATCTCTTGTCACTTATAATAATAATCAACGGATAATGTATATAGCGCCGTTTAGAGAGAAAACTCTCATTAAGGGCGCTCAAATATATAACTTTCGTCATCGTTGCGAATCCCCTCGCCATTCCAAAGTCAATTCAGTTGGAAAGCGAAGTTGTGCCGTGGAGTTTATGTTTCTTTCTTCCTTTCTCCTCTTTAAGTGAGTGAACACCAGCAAACTCACCGGCCACACCGCTGTACTGGACCCGATGGCACACCGAAGTGAGATGATCGGAGCACACTGGCATGTTTTTTTTTCATTAAAAAAAAATAATAGATATGACCGAAGTCATAGATATCCTCATACACGAAAGCTATGCGGAAAATGCCTGTGTTGTTCGAGAGGAATATCACAATACGAGGTTCGAATCGGCGACCTTCCGCACGAAAGCCCAGTGCGTTACCACGCGGGCATGCACTTTAAATATAGCATTCACACTATCATGAAAAAAAAAGAATTGTCTGGGGAAATAAAACAAGTTTCACAGAGTTTATTGAATTTAAGTTTATTAAAAAAAAGAAAAACATTTTTCAAATGTCGATAAATTCCAAAAGGATGATGCTCGTCATCAATTTTTCGTCCAAGTCCATTTTTTCAATAAGATAGTTAATAATAATATTGAAACATACACCTCGTCAGAAAAACTAGCACTCATATCATATTATTTTGTTATAACCAGTTCAACAAATTCGAAAATAGTTTTAATTTTGCAATTTCATTGTTTAGGAATTAAACGCAAAGCAGTAATTGCAATGCGAGTGACTCAGAAAAGTCGCATGAAAATTGTCGTACTTTTTTTGTTCGTCACAATTATGTTTCCGTCAATTTTAACCAGAATAAATACAAAAAGTTCTTGAAATATTTTATCTACTTGGTGGTAATAGTATTATTGCGCTATAAAAAATATTTATTTTAAAACATATTTCAAACAAAAAGGAGATCTTGTGCCAATTCATAAAAAATTGCTATTCGCCCCCGTAAATTTGCAAATTAACCATTTGTACCTTCCTTTTGTATAGTAGCAATTAATTCTGCCATGAAAAAAAAAATCAAATTAAATGGATTTTTCGACAACATGCAGCTTGACTTTTTAGTTGTTGTTTGTAAAACGATTGATGTTGCATTACTCTTGATAAGATTTGTTTCTACACACATTAGTTAGAACAAAATCCAAATTTTCTACTTCTACTTTTCGACTAGCTTCAGGTCTTTCACCCGGTTTTTATGATTGTTTAATAATTGTATTCAAGACCATTAACTTATATGGCAATTATAGAATCAAGACACATATATCATCGAGTTGGATTAAGGTTTTTTTAATACAATATCGGTTTCACCGTTTATTTGGGATAAATCCCAACGATTGATACTTTAGCCAAAAACGCGTATGGGCGTAATGAAAAAGTTGAATATTTCTGGAATTTAATTTGTTTTTCTTTTAAAATATGAACCAAGCAAATTACCTACTTTATCAGCGCGGAGGCGGCAGCTTCCTCTTCCTCGAGATACTTATGCCACGGCATCGTATGGTTTTTAATTTTTCATGGATTTTTTAAATTTATTTTTCGCCTCCTACCATGGCGATGTCCTGAACCCCTTTAGCCCGTTAGTAAATCCAGCCCTGTTCACAAGTGAAAAAGCCTAGATTCGTTTTATGAAGATTTTCGATGATGCGATGGCCTGGTCCTTAAATCAACGTATTAGAAGTGTCCTACGGTCTATATCGACAATGTTTTACTTGTTTTCATCGTGTACTTGAGAAATGGTTTTTAAATTTTACTAGTTCATTTCTTGCTGTGATGGATATAAAAATATTAGTCCATAAAAGGCTTGGAAAAATAAACCAAATATAATACTCGCAACAGTATCGATACCATAAGTTTTGTAGGGAGCAAACCTTTTGGGGCCTTATCTAACGTGGACCCAATGCACCAATTTGGCTACATTGACGTAGTTACGCCACTGGTGTGAATTATATCAACTGGGTGTGTACAAAACAATATTTGTGAGGAATATTTAAACTTGTACTCAACAATTCACCTTACCAATAAAAGAATATCATTTTTTTAAAAGTGTTTATTCATTAAAAACAATATTTATTTACTAATTGATTTTGATTGAAATATTTTTTTAGGCTTTTAAACTTAGTTTTAACGAGTTCTAATGGGAAAATGTAACATTTAAAAAAATAATTATAAAAATCGTAAAAATCGAGAATAAATTGCACATTTTTTCATGCAACAGCATTAATAAATTATAAATCTGCAATTATTAATCAATAATAAATAAATCAGAAATACTACTGAAAGATTTGAACTTGAATTACTCGTGTCTATTTTGATTTACGGCACGTGTCAACAGTTGACGTTTCTGATAATTATTTAATTGTGTAATTGTGATTTTTGTTATTGATATGCGTATACACGTATGATGATTTAAAAACGAAAGTTTTTCATTTCATACTGAAATTTTGAATTATGACTGCAATGTATTAGTTACTAGAACTAGTAAATTAGTTTTTAATATTATTTACAAGCTTGTTTGTAGAATTAGTTTTAATACATTTTATTTAAAAGTGTCATCTATGTGGAATTAGTCAAAGTTTTTAATATAATTTATTAGTAGCATCTCTGTCGAGCTAGTTTAAGTTTTTTTAAAATTTGATTTAGCCTTTTCCCTGCCAGGCACGGAGTATAATATGATATGTACTTGTAGGCCAAAGTTTTTTAATGGCATTTTTATTTTAAATAATATTTAAAGCGTTATAATAATAAAAAAATTGATTACTCACGGGTGGTTGACGTTTTTTTTATGTTTATGCCTCTTTTTTAATAAAATTTGAAGAATTTTTTACTGTCTCAAAATTAAATTCAGGGTCTCGAATTTAATTTCTAGACTAAATTCACTACACAAAGAAATGTAAACTATGTACACGCAATGCCCAAATTTCATTTCATTCTTTATATATAACACAAATGTCAACATACAACTGAAAGATTACTATACCAATTTAAAAGGTATAACGTAAATGCATTCATATGTGCTCGTACTACGTCGGACTAAGTAGAAAAAACAGAGCGCTAGACTTTCCTATTGTGAAACAAATCTTTCGCCTCTTCTACATCGTCTCATGCAACTCCTACGGTTTTTTACATTTCTTTCCTTAAAAATATCATTAATATTAGCCAACCATAATTTCCTTGGTCTTTATTTATTACGCAGTCAACTCTCATCTTAACTGTATATTTGTTTTCTTAGTATTGATAGTTCATTCGTTCACAAACCGTGTCAGAATACTTTTTTCATCCCACATGATAATTTGAGACTAATAATATTATTTGTTAATGGCATATGTGTAGAACTAGTTAAAGTTTTTTTTAATATTCGTCAAAAGGGGCATCTTTGTACAACTTCCCAATGTTTTTAATTTGATTTAACAATAACAAATTTGCAGAACTAATCCAAATGTTATAGTATTTAACAATGGCATATGTGTAAGTTTTTTATTGCAGACTGCGAGTAGGAAAATAAAAAAAAATATATGAGTGAAGATCGAGTTATCAAACACAATGGGAAACTTAAGGCAACCATAAATAATAAAATTTAAACACTTCTTAAAATATATATTTTATGCTTAAATTTATTTTAATTCTATTTTATTTTAATTCAGATCACTATAATCTCGAGCAAGACCAATTTGAAGATTTTTTTTACCTTCTCATATTGGTACATATTTTTTGTGGGAGTTACATTGCGCTATAATGAGCCTTAGAGCTGATTGGGTGGTATACATAAAGCAGATAAAATATGTATAAAATTATGAGATGAATGAAATTATGTTAACTACAAAACCATATTAATCTATCAATTAAGATAATTTTCCTTATTATCACGCAAAAATATTTTTTTAATAGTATTAAGCTTTGATAATGTTAAACAATAAAACGATTTGATTATTAATAAAAACAAATAGTTTTGTTATTTATAGTTAAGGCATTAATACCATGGAGGTTTTAATACACTGTAATTTGTTTAGTCCAACACTGCTTATTCCACTGTGTATAACGGTATAACCCTATCGGTTTCAAGATTTTCACCTCATCATCAGGGGAGCACAAATAAGACTTGTTTCTGATAATGAAGGGAAAACCTTGAAACCGGCTTGAGTTATACCGTTATTGTATTGTATTACACTTTTGTTGTATACAGTACAACCTGGCGGGCTTATTGCCATGTGGCAATATCTTCCAACCGACCAGAAATATATTAAAGAGGTCTTAAGTGAAAATCAGACTGGAATCTTTTTAAAAAAAATCTGGGTTCCAACGACTGGGAGAAAAGCGTCTTACCAACTAGGCCACGGAGGTCACCACGGTTGTATGTAGTGGAATTAACAGTTTTGGACTAAACAAATTACAATAAATAGTTGTGTTTATAATGACAAATTATTAGGAATGCAAAACCTAGTTTCAGTTAACTGTGTTCTCCAATATGGATAAACTACGTTGCTCAGTTAGTTAATTCACTCCCTTAGAAGAAAGCTTATCTTCCATCCGGAGGTTTCGAGTTCGATTCCCAATGGTACCAAAAAAGGATTCCATTTTTTCATATATGTCCATTTAATTTTTTATGGATTCTTGGTTGACCTGAGTATTATACTGGCCATATTAAAATATAAAAGCTGATTTGTAATAACTCACTTTTGTGTTTAGAAAAACTAATAATTCAATTATAAAACTGAAATGATTTATTTTTGTCTACGTCCTCGTGTAGTGTTAAAGAAATAATAGTCGCAAGTGCATATTATGACATTCAGCTGACGGGTTTAGGCGATATAATTGTGTTTAATTTGGTCTAATTTTTATCAATATAAAATATTATTTGGGAATTTTATATAAAATTTGTTTATGGAAGTATCAAGTAGTTAATCCCGTGAGTATTTTATATACAAGTACCGTTTTAGTTTTTTATAAGATAAGAAAAGTTTCAAAAACACTGAAACCATGAATGGCACGAATTAATATTTTGTTATTTTTATAAATAGAGTTGTTGAATTATCGTTACAATTATATAATATTAGCAAATATTACAGTAAAAACTATACGCCATGGTTTGGATGACAATAATATTAAATTACATGCGCTCTGTACCAAACGCCAGCAAGATCAGGAATGAAATATAAAGTCTATAGGTCGCGAAAAACAATAATAGTTAACTGTTAAAAAAAAATATCATTTAAATGAAGCAATTCTTTTAGCAGAAAAAAACTATCCAATAAGTTTTACTGTGATATAAACTATCTTTCCATAAAATTTTTAAACTCTAATACTTTTAAAAATAAAATTTGAAGCTTTCTAAACCACATTAAGTAATTTTAAATGTTCGATACACTTTTTGCTTGCATGTCATTTGATTTGCCATCTTTATAATTATATCGCCGTATCGCTGAGTATAGCTCATATGGCGTAATAGAGTGGCGGCATTCGTTAGTTCGGAAAGTTTCTTGCGTTAAGTTGGCTGACGTGAAAATTAAGAATCTGACAGTTCGTTGACATTTATATTGCGTGCGAAGCGCCAAAACACGATTATTTGTGTGAATGTTTACTATTGTTTAATTTCAAAATTGACAGCGATTGTTTAGTGTTTAATTGTGCATATTACTGTATTCAAAGATCATTTAAATTGTCTGTCGACTGCTTAAAATAAAAATTCTGGTTTATTTTCAAGCTCCGTGTCCTTAATGAAGTAGGTTAATTGTTAAAAAAACTTTCTCTTCTGTAACTTTCTCGTTTACGCACTTGAAATCATCTGATACTAAACGATCGAAAGTTTTTAAGAATATTTGTGATATAAAACCTTCAAAATGAGTTTCAGTCGTTTAGGCCGAACAGTATTCAGAAAAAATAATGTTTTCAGTAATGTAAATCCGTCTTCAATCCAAGTGGTTTTACGAAAAAACACGTATGAATCGAATAGAAATTTGTCGTTTTCTTCTGTGCAACACGCAAACGTTGCACAGCACAATCCAAAACCCGATTGGAACCGCGCTGTTAGTGAAGCAGAGAAAATAGTCGGTTATCCTACTTCATTCTTGAGTCTTCGGTGGCTTCTTAGTGACGAAATTGCAAACGTCGCTTTACATCTTAGAAAACTTGTAGGCAGCAATCATCCTCTCCTGAAAACAGCAAAGTAAGTCCTAAGCTTCATTTAATTATTTTATAACCAAAATATCATGGTAGAACACTTATGTTCCACCCAATGGTTTTGGCTTCGATTCCTTATATTGATCAAATTTGGCAACCAAAGATGGTGTCAGTTTGTTTTTTTTCTTTTTTATTTGAATTAAGTTGCCAATTGGTAATAAACTCCATCAGATTATATTTTACACAATTATTCTTTTTTTAAATTTTATTTATTTCATCTGGCGTGTTTATTGTCATGTGGCAATCTCTTCCAACCAACCAGAAAGATGTTTTAATGGGCCCTAAGTGAAAACCAGACTGGAATTCCATTTAAAAAAATCTGGATTCCAGCGGGGATCGAACCATTTAAATTCTTTGTATGGTGAGGGAACTATAATTGATTGGCAAGTTCGAAATTGGTTGTGAAATTTCATTTTGGAGATACGTCATTGAAGGATCAATTCAGACTGGGGTGCTCATTAGACTTTGATGATGAAGCATCAAAATCATTGGGGAAATGCAATATACACCGTAGTACTCAAGTTAAACATATCACAATCCACCATATGCTGCCACTTAGGAGAGATAGGGAAGGTCAGCAAGCTGGGTGTTTGGGTTCCACACGCTTTTTGTGAAATAAACAAGACAGACCGTTTATCAATTGCGGCAAGTCTTCTTTCACAACAGAGAAACGACCTGTTTCTTGATAAAATCATAACTAGTTATGAAAAACAGATCATATATGACAATGTTTTACTCAAAAGGTAGTGGGATGACAAGGATAAATCTCCACATCCGGTCTCAAAACCTGAGATTTATGGAAGAAAAATAATGTTGTGTGTGTGGTGGGATTGTTGAAGTAAAAGTTCATTTAGAACTTTTCAATTATAATGAAACAGTAAATGCAGATTTATATATCCAGCAACTATTGATTGAAAGTTTGTCCTGTCCATCAAAGTTTGATTGAAGGCGCTCTGTCCTCGTCAATCGGAAAAATTTTCTCCTCCATGTCAATGCATGACTCCATACAGCAAGAGTAATACAGGAAAAAAATTGTAGCTTGGCTAGTCTGTGCTACCCTACCTACCACACTTATCTGACTCTGTACCACCCGATTATCACCTTGAACATGTTAAATAAAATTGGATACCAACAGGAATGGAACTCACAACCTCCGAATTGAAAGACAAACGTCGTTTATTTTATGTTATTCTCTTTTAAATATATCTTTAGGAATGTTGAAGTGTTTAACACATTATTTTAAGTAAACAAAGACCCTATGTAAATATTGTTAGTTAAACACAATTTCAACTTGTTGGCCTTGTAGAGAATATCTTCCACAATAAGTCCACAAGTAAAATAATGGATTAGCAGTATCTTGCCTGTTTTTCTTGTATATGGTAGATCATCTTATGTCAAATTTAATCACATTTCATATATTTTGTGTAAGTAATAAATTTAAGGGCTACATAGATATAATGGGTACCAATTTAAAATTTATAGTGTTCTATTATTGTTTTATTTATAACAGTGATCTTCAAATATTTTTGCAATGAAACCACTGAAACATTTAACTAGCAGCCTTATCCACTCTTCCCAATAAAGTCCTTGAAGAAATATTATAAATAATACAGTTACATATTTTGAAAACTGGAAAACAGTGTTTTTAAACCAAAATTAGTTAATGTAATTATTGATAGAATTTTAGTTGAAATTGAACAATTCCGAAAAAAGTTGACCGTGAAAATTATTAAACACATTCAACGCTGAAAATGTCCATAGGTGTTCATATAAGCTTTTGTTGGGTGTTCAAAATACCCATCGGCATTTTATTCCGAATTTCTTTAGGTGAATTAAAAAACGCCGTGATTTTAAAGAAATTATTCAATACTCAATCTTGAGACAAATGATTAGTGACTTCTTAAGAAATATTATGTAACATTATATGATTTTCACACATTCTTACAAGCAACATTATTTATACTTAAGAGTGGACATGTATAGTTTGTGAGGTTGCCATTGTTGCCAATTCTACCTCCAACAAATATGCTAATTCTACCTCCATATTCTTCTAAGAAAAATAATGCGATGCACCCATATATATCACTAAAATTTAATATGCGAATATCATCACTGTGTCAACTCTAAGTAGAAATGATACCTGAAAAATAATCATTGGTTATTAAGATGATGGGTTTATTATTTATTTCCGATTTCTATATTTTTTAAACATACTCGTCACATATTATTATAAGCTTAAAAAAATATAATTTCTTCTTCCAAAGTTTAATCTTGGCAAACATGCTTCTTGGAATGGTTTGTAACAATAAATAAGATTCCTTATTTTAATTATCTTTAGTGATAGTGTGTCTATTAATTAATATTGTTAGCTTTACTTACATCTAATGACCGTGAAACTCATGCAGTACTTAATTAAGCCTTTGAAGCAATTTCTTTACTTCTCTGATGATCCTGGCTGTTTTGGAATAATTCTTCTCTCTCGTTGTGAGCTTTCTAGAACTATATTTTGAAGAACATATTTTCGGGTAATTTTGAAAATATTCTTCGACTTCTAAATTTACTATTTGAAAATGTTTTTCTGTTGGTAAATTAAAGGTAATATTTTTATACTATGGAAGAGAGATTTATAGAAAATAAATATATTTGCTAAAATTTATATTATATTTTTGTTCGCAGGAATTTGCTTTACAATGGCAAAAATAATATGCAGGCATGGGGACTCATTGTCTTGTTGGTGTCTAAAGCTGCTGGTCACAGTGCAGAGATACCAGACATGGAACAAGATAAATCTGCTGGAGTACTTCATAGGTGGATAAATTATTTTTAGTTTATTGTAACATAATATTTATGATAATATTTTCTTTTTTTATTCTACTTATATACCCTTGACCAAGTAAAAATAACAATTATCATTACATACATGAAGTAAAGCCCAAAACTTGAAAAAAAATATGTGTTAATATTTTTGGATACAAATTTAAAATATTGTTTTTAAGATTCTGTATTGATTGTAACCAGTGAAAATGACAGAAAAAATGAATAAAATATTTAGGAATCATAATATCTGTACCTTAGAGCTGAAAGTCCGGAAGTCACATTTAAAAAAAAAAAGAGTTATTAATGCAAATTTCATCATTATTATCAGTTCTATTAATGCTGAAGACGTGGCAGTCCATTGATAAAAATTGAACGAAATACGTTGGGCTAAAACTGTTCCAGATGTGATTACGAACTGAAAGTATTGAAGTCTATTTACATCATTTCAGCTCTAATTTAAATTGAACATTTCTAATTCTAAACATGCGGAAGTCCAACATACGGTGTTTTAGCTCTAACGTGGGGAAATTTTATTTCCTTATTTTTGGACTTCAAGTGTTATGGCAGTGTTTTTTTTACAGTTTTATTTTTTTGGCTGTGTTGTGTTGTTAATAATAACCAAAAAACTATCAAAATGTTGTCGAAAAGGGCAGAAATGATTAAAAAAGCCTATAGAAGGCTTTCGAGAAAAAAGTAAAGATATCGTATTATGAAAATATTCCATTAATTTATATTTTTTTATTGAGTAAATCACATAACATCAAAAATTATCGCACACTACATGGCTGATGGAAATTGTCAATTCTCAATTATTACTATTTATTTTACACCATTCTGATGAACATTTTTTCAGCAGACGATGTTGAGAATGATTCTTTACAAAAACATGATGAAATGCTGCAAGAACAACGACAGTATGTTGCATCGATCATCAAAAAAGTGCCAGTCCAAAGAAGTCGACCTAGAAATGCAGCGCAGGAAGGAAGACGCAATTTCTCTTACAAATATACTTTTGAAATGAACAATACATCAGTGCAAGTGTTCAAGACATTCTTTCTAAATACGCTCTCAATTAAAGATGACTTTGTGCAAAACGCGGCAAGTATGAAAATAGAGAACGGAGGAGGAATTATTATGAAAGATCAAAGAGGTCACCCTCCAGCTCTAAACAAGTCCAAATCCAGCCACCTGGAAATGATAAGAAATCACATAAAAAATTCCCTTTATATGAGTCTCATTACAGTAGAGAGCGAACTCATAAGAAATACTTGGGAAGTGAGCTTAATTGTAACAAAATGTACGACCTTTTTAGACAAGAACAAACCAATGTCGGAGACATCCCGAAAAAGTGGCTCTATCGAGAGTTTTCGACGAAGAATTTAATTATGCATTTAAAATGCCAAATGACACCTGTGACGAATTTGTGGCACTGATCAAAAACAGTAAATATGAATCGGAAAGTGCAGAACATAAATTCAAACAAGAACAGCATATTAAAGAGGCCACTAACCACTACAATTAAAAAAAAATTATAAAATAACATACAACGAAATTTCAACAAAAAAATAGTTGCTATGCTTGATTTACAAAAATGTTTCCCAACTCCGTTTCTAAGCAATGCCCAAAGTTTTTACAGACGGAAACTTTGGACATTTAATCTGACCATACATGATGATACTTATAAAGAAACATCATGTATGGTGTGGGATAAAACAAACGGTGGCCGGGGAGGAAATAAAGTTGCATCGTGTATATTAAAATGAGCAAATGACACTTTAAGAGGAAGTGAAATTGAAGAAGTGACCATTTGGTAAGACAATTGTACTGGCCAAAATCGAAATTTAATGGTCATATTTTTGGACACTCAAAACTCTTCTTGGTGTTAAATGAATTAATCATAAGTTTCTGTTGCGTGGTCACACATATATGGAAGTGGACTGAAACCACACTTTAATTGAAAAGGAGAAAAAAGACAAAAATCTATGGTAATTGTATCGCCATGGGATTGGTTCCAACTAGTTAGGTAATGTCGGCGCATGAAGCCTTTTAAAGTAATGTCAATGGAGATAGGTGACTTTTAAAATTTGCGTGCACTATGTACATCAAATAACGCACCCTTTGTCTCAAGAAAAAAATTCAACAAATTACATATTCCAAATAACCAAGGCGGTATGGATGCAATTCCGTACTGAATCCATGGGATTGCTGTTTTATAAAACAGATTTTAGTAGCGACGTGTTCGAAGTCATAGATTTACGCTGAAAGGTACGGCAATAAACTGTGGATTTTCCACCCACTTTGCCTCAGATACTCTGCGGTCAATCAGCACTGCAAAATATAATGATCTACAAGTTCTTAAGCAATGGATTCTGGAAGCATTTCATAGCTTTTATAATATAAAGCACGACTAGAAGGCTGGTGATTATCCCGAAGACACGGTTGTGCACTGAATTTTCTAATTCCTTATAAATTTCCAACAATTTTACTGATTTTATTAATTTTGTCTTACTCAATAAGTTTTAATTTTTTTTAATACTTTTTATATTAACCTATTATACCCAAATAAAATGTAATAATAATACCTTAATAAAATATTAAAAAACATTCAATCTTATTTTATTTTTCTATATAATAATATAATATTTTACTTTATTACTCAACTGAACTATGTCCATAGTAGTAAATGTATATGAGAAATAAGTTAGAGCAGAAAGTATTCAAGTCCAATAAATACCGCATAATACACTTATTTTCTGAAATCTCCTTTTATTAGCCAATAATGGCATTAAAAGAATTTAATTATGTAAAAATGAAATTGTAAAAATAAACAATATCGGAAACAAAGACAATATAACCCATTTTGTTTCTAAAAAGCTTTCTCCTGAACAATTTTGCAAATGGGACATCCGGAGTTTCAGCTCTAAGGTACAGATATGTACTCTATAATTATGGATTTAATGAAAACAAGTTTGTTCACAATTATTGGACTATCTTTTTGTTTTGTTTGAAAATATATAATAAAATATTTTTATGACTTTATTCTAGTTACCAATTTTTCACTGTATCTTTAACTAGAAAGATGATCAAAATTATTTTCTTGGATTTTCAGTCAACGAGCTCTTGCTGAAGTGACTGAAATGATTCGCACCAGTCACTTGGTACATAAAGGGCTGGTGAACTTGCAACCGGTGCAGGAAGGGGGGACAATTCCCACAGATTTTGGAGACATGACATTTGGAAACAAAATAGCACTTCTCAGTGGTGACTACCTTTTGGGGAATTCTTGTGCTGAATTGGCAGGTCTCAGGTCAGTTTGTTTATTTTACTTTTCTATCATCTACAACAGCTCAAGGAGCAAGAAAGGTAGGTGTATTCAGTCTCCTCTTATTTCCTTCCTGCATCCAAATACATTCCTCTAATTGTCGAAATGGACAAATCCCCATTTGGATCAGTGGCTCTGCTATCATACTGTACTCTGTTTTTGGGTTTGCTATTCTATCTTTGTATTAAATATTTACTCGAACCAAATTGCAAAGTGCAAAAAGCCCCTTAAACATTAATTTTTTCTCCCCCATTTATGCTGGTTTCAGGAAAACAGCGCATAAATGAAAATTGTATAAATAGAGCCATTAATGCTATTTAAAATAGGTGATTACATATTTCCAGATATTCTATTCTTACTTACTCAAAGAAGCTTTAGTTTTTTTTAATAAGTCTATGTAAATGGTAACTGATTGCATTGTGCACTAATATTGTGCTGTTATCGTATGACAGTATGTACCATATTTTAAACTGTGTGCATGTGCTAGCACAATGCATGCATCATTATTGCTCCAGATCCCATCACAGAATTGTATTTGTTATAAAGGTATCTGTGATGAAAAAATGACTATCTAAATAAATATTTTCTTTGACTTTTTGTCTTGATTTTAACTTTTGTGGGTTATACTCGTAGCTACAATATATGTTTATAAAGTTTCTTAAATGTGATTGATCGATACAGTCCCTGGTGCTTGAGTATGATTATCAGCCATTTTGTCAATGAAAGGTGCTTGTGCCTGTAATGGTTTGATGTGTGCAAGCTGTTGTACTTCAGCAATCACACACTCTTGACAGATCAAACTCAAAATTCACATGACAAGGATATCAAAATTCTAAGATAGTCAAGATGATTAATCTGCTGCAGCCTTTGGTTTTGACAAATTTGTATAACACAATTTTTTTGTTTTGCTTAAAAGGGCTAGAAGTATTTATAAGTTGCTATAGAAAAAAACATAAATTCAGTTGTGATATGGTCTAAGAGTAAAACCAGTCTGTAAGTAAATCCACCAGGGATCAAACCTAGGGAGTCTGTTTGCTTTGTATGAATGTTAATTGTCCACGGCCTCCGACAATATTTAATGTTTATTGAATTTAATTTCTTTGTAATGTTCATTTTGGAGATTTTTGTTTCTTTAAGTCATTTTATTTTATTTAACCTTTTCAGAAATCAAGAATTGGTTGAGTTGATATCATCAGCTGTACGAGATTTGGTCGAGTCAGAGTTTATTGGTGACAGAGATACTCAAAATAATCCATTGCCATCTAAACCATTGCCAGATGGTAGACCTGCACCAATTAAAGGTTTGACTGTTGTTTGTTATTTCATAATTCACATAATTTTCTAACGTGTGTTTGCTAGTAAATTTACCTGGGTAATGTGACTATCATAATAAACTGCATTATCAATTTATTCATCATCAAAACAATGTTTAGTCTATTTGAAATGGAGTAACTTCTTAAGAGTTCGAAATAATTGAGTCTTTTCAACACATTGCTGAATCATTCCTTTTAAAGTGGCGATGATAAAATATTTCCCCATGTTTAATTTTAAAAAAAATCAGTAAAAAGCTAAGAACCTATTTAATTCAGTATCTATACCCTTACCTGTAATACGGACATTGTTGTATACCATTAGGTAACTTTGGGCTCTATTGTTTTTTAATGAATCTAAGGAAATTCAGAATAGAACATCGATGGGTGTTTTGAGCTTCCAGCAAACCTTTAAACTAACGCCTATAAGTATTTTCAATTTTGATGAATACATATGTTCATTTACTTTATGACTCGGCAACAATTTTTTTGTTACAAGTCAAATGAGACTGGATCGTAAAGTAATATTCAATTGTTCCTGTTATCTTCGAAATTTGCACATCTTTAGTTTTCAGTCTCTTCTACTGATAGATGGGATAGCAGATTAATTATAACTATTTTTAGTATGCAAATTGAGGATTTAAAAAAAAAATATGACTAGCTATATAGTATAGATTATATATTATGACTGTATATTACACCAACTGAGTTGTTTTTAGAGGATAACTTAGCATGCAGGTCGTGGGTCCTTTTAAGAACTATCAAAAAACACCCAAATAAAACTACATATATTTTTTTAAGATTCGCTATATATATCAGATTCAGACTGCCAATTGTCTTGTGAGATGATGAATTATTTTTTTAGAATGGAAATGTCGTCTAGAGCCACTAAGCGTGACCGGATTGATGGGGCATGCCGCTCCTGAGTGGACAGCTCGTCACGAGCTCTGTGCTGGAGCTCTGCTGGGGAAGAGCTGTCAGGGGTCTCTCATTCTCGCTAAACAGCCCCGAGACTTGCAAAAGCTGGTAAATATAATGGTTTATAAAATTCCAGTTGGTAGCTGGGTAAGAAGCTATTAGTAGCTAAGCTACATTTTTGTCATGAAATAAAACAATCTGAAGGAAATATTTAAAAATCTCAAAATTGTATGTATTAACACTTCCCTTACTGTGCTAAAAAATTACGCCAGTTACGGTGTTGGACACTGAGGGTACACTAAAAATGTATGTTTTAAATTAAAATTATGCAAAATCTATTCGTTTTTTTTTTTAATTAGCTATAAACATCATTTTATTGTGTAATAAAATGTCGAATAATATAAAATAAGTGTAAGAAATGATAAAATAATAGTTGAAACAGAAGTGACATTTCTATAGGAATATAATTTTCCCACTGCGTCGTTCGGTCTGCGCAACGTTCAGAATGCGCATGACTGAAAAGAGGTCTCCAACCTTTTAACACTTCCCTTACTGTGCTAAAAAATTACGCCAGTAACGGCGTTGGACACTGAGGGTACACTAAACATGTATGTTTCAAATTAAAATTATGCAAAATCTGCTAGGTTATTTTTTGTTATTAGCTATAAACATCATTTTATTATGTAATAAAATGTCGAATAATATAAAATAAAGGTAAGAAATGATAAAATAAGAGCTAAAACAGAAAGGCATTTCTATAAGAATATTATTTTTACGCTGCGTCGTTCGGTCAAAAATCAAGGTTTTAGGGCGAGAAATTTATATAGTATAAACAAACACGAAATTCAAAATTATATATAAACAAACACGAAATTCAAATCAATAAAATATATGCAATTTGGAAAATATAAACACTACAGAAAATTTGAAAATAGGACAAACATATCATATAATCAAAGTTTAATCCTGTGGAGAAAGTTATCGCAATTGGGGCATGAAACCACTTTTTTTTTTTACTATATTCTACGTACTAAACACGCAGGTGTTTGACAAATATTGCAGAATAGCCTGGTTTTTTTTCTCGAATGTTTTTAATAAAACCCACAACTTCCTCTTTTGAGGACCTCACGGGGTGCCAACAGGGTATTATTTACTAATGTTTCGGATATTGACTCGCCACAATATGTTAAAACTGTATTAAAAGCATCTTGTTGTTGCTATTTTTCCTTTTTAAGATATTGGGCATTGCCAATTCCAAACTTAACTCTCTTGTGAAATGTTTTCGGTGGTATTAATTATTTTGTTTCCACTCTGGATATTTGTCTATCCATAAGAGGTATGCATTCAATGCAGCCATATCTATAATTTCCATAAAAAGACGGAAAGGCCATCTTCTCGTTGACCTTGAGCAAGAGTACTCTCAAGTAATTTGGTCTCCCGTATCTACTCCAATTTTCGTATTATTATAATGATGTATAATTACTATAGTGGCTTTTGTTTTTCTGAATAATCAATTTCTGCATCATTGAATTGAGTGGATAATAATAATACTGCTTTATTTTTTGTGGTACACACGAAACAAGTATTTTATTTTCAGCTACTATGGATTGTTTTCTCTC
Organism: Odontocerum albicorne; assembly: GCA_949825065.1. Taxonomy (NCBI): domain Eukaryota; kingdom Metazoa; phylum Arthropoda; class Insecta; order Trichoptera; family Odontoceridae; genus Odontocerum; species Odontocerum albicorne. Next base: position 31,801,049 of record OX463838.1, read on the forward strand.
TAGACGGTATAAATTCAAGTGAGATTACTCTTTTATTTTTTCGAAGCGTGCCAGTTAGAGTTAAACCTTTTAATAAAAGATTATCGGCTAATTCGATGGAGGTAATAAAAATACCTGTGGTTATCCTCCTGTTCGTGCCATACTGCGGTTGAACCATTTCTATAACTACTCAGTTACCTTGATTTATCTCTCTCTACGATTATTTATCATACCAGAATAAGCCTGTAAATTTGTTATGCGTCATATGCCGCCGCAGTCGGCAGCAACCCAGATTTTGATGCCATATTTACCAAGTTTAGACTTCATGTACACGCGAAATGAACAATTCTCTCTAAAGTTTGCCAAACGTTCATCTACAGTTATATTCGAAAATGGAGAATAATTGCTTTTGCACATATCCATAAACATTTTTGAAATCCACTTAATTGGTTCTAATTTATCTGAAAAAACCCTGATATCTCTCTTCTCGGGTTTCTTTATCATCAAAACGAATATGACTGTAAATATAGATGAATCTATCTCGAGACAGAGCTGTTGTGAAAAATGACTGGCAAAAGGGACTTTCACTTATCCACAATTCACTCAAAGATAGCTTTCGTGTTCGATTTCTGCCAGGTGCGAGCAATATTCCAATGAATTCATATAACTCGTCTTTTGATATTGGTTGGTTCTTTTCTGAATGAATTCGATTTAAATGACGATTTGTTTCTTAAACATCACTTTTACCACCTCTTCATTTACAAACAGACAACACATATCTTTTATGGAATGTACATTTATACTTGAATTTCTCAGTCCAGAATCTTCGATGAGAATATTTGATACCCGACCGATGCCTCGAAGATTGAGGTGGTACTCGTAATGAACTCCATTCGAATCCATGTTTTGATGTAAATAATATTTCTTCGTCTTCTTCACTCGTCTCCAAATCAGAATATACTTCATCCTGTACCTCGACAAAATCTTCTGATTCTGATATATTGCCTGTCGCCTTAAATTCCAAATCGCTATCATCGCCGTCGATATTTCCCGCCATCTCAATTATTATATTTTTGAAAATGAAATAATAAATAAAATGTACATTTATTATAAAAAGAGTAATGGTACAATATAACATACCAGATAAAAAATGATAATAGAAAAAACATACCAGATAAAAATAACAATCAGGATTATAAAACTGGTGACGACCCCTGGAACGGGGCACTATACGAACTGTCAAAAAAGAATGAGTGTTTGACATTTCGTCAATTCGCGATTTAAAATCATTAATTTCTGTTGAATTAACTATGAATGTTTTGTTTCCTAATGACATCATTCAAATCATAGAGGTTTCGATGAGGAATACATAAAGTATGAAGACCCTGCAAGCAGTATATTTCGAGAAATTAAATAAAATATAAGTCATGATCACTCGCTATCCATCACCGTACGGCAAGTGTTAATAATCATAAATACGTATAATATTTGTTACATATATAATTTAGTATTAAAATAAAATTGAACATTCATTATATGCTTTGAGGATTGAATTTCAAAATTAATATTCTTCATGAAATCTTAATGTGTGAAATGTTTAACCACTTGACAGTTTTGCCCGAGCGTGACTCGGGCACGAAGTTTTTTTTATACTGACGAGCCGGAGCCTCGTTCGGACAAATCTTGTTTCAACTTGGGAGTGTTTCTCCCAAGCGTCGTTTGCTCAAACTAGGTAGAATGCTAGAAGTATGTTTGGATAATGATCTTGTGTCAGATACATTTTTTGACCACAAAGAAATATGTATATGTGGGAAAGAGGAAATGAACAATGGTTAATTGATTGTGTGTGGATTCTTCACTGCAAAAGAGCATTCTCGATACAAGAGTGTTTAGAGGAGTATAACATATATCAGCTCTGACCATTATTTAGTTGTGAGCAGAATATATATTCTCTGTGAGTGGCACATTCCGGCATACATTAAGTGCCAGCCATGAGAAACAGATGTGGGAAACTGCAAGATGGCGCGAAGAAAGAGGAATTTAGAAATAGTGTGGAAGAAAAAAATGAAAAGGATGGATTAAATATTAAAGAAGGATGGATGAGAATGGAAAATAAATTGGTGGCCACAGCGTAACATATCTTTGGCACTGCAAAAGATGGATGTAAAAAGAGACAGGAAAGAGAAAATAGAGCATGGAAAATATTTATCGAAGCAAGAACAGAATACAGTGATGAATCAATGAAAAGAAAGAAAAAGTGTAAAGAATGGAAGATTAAAACAAAAAAATTGGTTGAGGTAAAGAAGAAGAAACTTTGAGATGAAGAAGGCAGAAAGTTGAGTATGAATGCAGAGTGAAATTTGAAAATATTTTCGTAGAAAATAATGAAAATGCAAGCAAAAAATAATACAGGTGGTATGAGTGGCATCAAAGATAAGAATGGAAGGGTTTTGTCAGAAGATGGAATGGATCGTTCGAGATAGAAGGAATATTTTGAACAACTGTATTAGTACCAACTTTGATATATGAAAGTGAAGCAAGGACGTGGAAAAAGACTGAAAGAAGCTAAATAAACGCTGTAGAAATGTGTGCACTAAAAAGAATCCATGCAATGATAGTGTTGACATTATGAAGTGATTAGGGATGAATGTGAACTTAAGGCTGATGTGTTGAGTAAGATGAAAAAGAGCACTCTGAGATGGTTTGGGCATGTAGAACGAATGAATGAAGAAAGAATAACAAAACATTTATATATATATAGTGCAAATCTGAGTGGATGACATGGTCGAGTTCTATTATAGATTTATTTTTTCATTGATTCATTCCTGGGTTATTGAAAATGTAAATATTAGCCTACCCCATGTTATAAGAAATTATGCAGATGTAAAGCTGATTTGACAACCACTGTTAAGCTAGGTTGTAGGCTACATCCCTCCAATTGGCAACACCAACAATATGTGTGTCTTTTGCAACTTTAAACCATCGTAATTTAGGTTGTCTAAGTTGTTGTAAGCTTATTTATTGGCTTAAAGTTTTAATTTTATTTTTAGATTCATATCATATCATATCATGAATGATAATTTTAAATTGATTTTAATTCTAACATTCCAGGGCTATTTATTTGGATCACATTTGGCTCTAGCTTGGCAAGCTTGCTTAGATTTAGAGCCCTTCACAGGACCTTGTTCTGGACCATTTTCTCTCGTTAGTGCACCTGTCATGTTCACCCTTGCTCATAGACCAAGTCTCTATAGTTTAATTGAAGCGGCAAGAGATGATGTTGGCAATGTTGATTATGATACTGTGAGTATATTTTTTCAGCTTTTAAATATCCATGTTATTTGCATATTTTGATTAATGTTAAATTTCTTAAAAATAAAAGATAAAGTAAGTTGAAAGGTAGAATCGTAAAAATTTGATGATTGATAACTTCATTTGAATTTTATATGATATGTTTCTCTAAAAAAATAATGATGACTTTATGTATAAAATGTGAGGCTTTATTTGTGTCGACAAGTTATTCTTAAAAATTCTAGTTTTTAAACATACCAAATTCCAATAAAATAGTTGTTAAAAAACTGTCGATTTTTCTTGTTCTATTTTAGGTTTACATATATACTCAGTCTTCAGTTTAGTCTATTATTTTTTCCAGCTCCACGCAGAAGTGCTGGCGGGTCCAGGGGTGGAGGAAGCCAGGCAGCTCCAAGGCCAGCATAGCGCTGCAGCCACACAGGTGTTGCAAAATTTTCCCAATTGTGATGCTCGCACCGCACTGCACAACATCATCTTGGCTATGCAGGATCTATAATTATCATATATTTTTCGATTCCCATAAATGGTATAATTGTTCAAACCACAGAGTATATGGAAATGAAATTGATTAATTAAATTTTTTAACTATTTGTAAGGCCGGATTCCTACTTGACTGCAGTCATAGAGCAAGCCTGCTTTCACCAACTTCATAATAATCAACCAACGGTCAAAATAGCTATTAGCAGGTAACCTAAATCCAATTTGATACATTGTCAAAATAAAATTTTATTAATACAGTACTGTACCGCGGCTATTATATGATCAACGTAAAAGGCTCATGAGCAGCTCACGGCATGTCCACAGTGAAGTTTGTATCCTGCCAAAGTATTTGCACCTTCGACCCAATTCTATTTTTATGTGTGTACTGGTTGTATAGTATGTACCGGTTGTATGTGCCAACAAAACTTTATCTGAATTTATTTAATTTTTCAGTGAATTTTATTGGTGCAAAGAGAGTCAATGTCTGACAAGTTTAGATATAAGAAAGTATTATCTTTTTATACTCTCCATTGGAAAATAAACTCACTATTATAGGAAATAAATCGAGATGCTTCTCATTTTAAGTAAATTTTATTTATGTATGAAAACAATCATTCAAAAATCCAAAAGCAATGTATTTTTAGAATTCTTACTTTTTTCCATTTATTTTTTTTATTTCTAATTTTTTGTGCACACATTGAGGTTAACTGAATCGGATGTATCAATCGATAAACAACAAAAATGTAATAAAGAATCAAAAAATGAAAAAGGTTTCACCCCTCTTGAACATTTTCCCCTTGGATCAATATACCACACACACTGTAACATGACATGTAACATGACACAAATTGCATTATATTGCTCTCGTAACAAACCGGGATGGGATCACATATCCTCAGGATAGGAGGTAGAAAAATGTGTGGCTTGGATTAATCTAATTAGTGGAATTACAAAGTAATTTATTGCTAAATGTCAAATGTTTTTAATACTTATATTTAATAATTCTTTTTTTATGAGTTTATGCTGGTACAAAAATCATCACATTGTGTTAATCGCGATATAGGCAGAGAGAAATTCATCTAATTATGTTCTCTGTCACCAGTTTTTCATGGTCACATACATAAATTGAAACATAAATGTATTTTATCTTCTGGTTACCATTCAATTATTTTAATGAAATGTCACTGACTGATTCCTGGCAAAATTTTCATTCTGATTTTACAGTTTGTTACATTGAATTTTTTACGCTGTTTATTATATTGTATTTAATTATTTTTGTAAGAAATTTTAAGTGTTTATGATCAGTGCTATCACCAGAGGCTTAGATTGATGCTCAAAAACAAAATACTACCAATTTGATTGTTACAATGCTACTGCACAAATAATAATACATGATTATTTTTACTTATTTAGTTATCTAAGTTAACTATAAGCTCATATCAATATAGATATTTCTTCTGTCATAGTAAAGGTAGAATACATAGCATTTCTGTGTTTATTGACTAGAAAATTAAATATTTCAACGATCAATATGGAAATATTGCGTGGGTGTTTCTTCATTTGAATGTTAAATAAATTTTAATCACCAAATAAATTGTAGAAGCTCATCTTTACATTGGAGGCTATTTGTGACTCATCTGATTCAAAAGAAGACTGGAAAAATTATAAACTTCACATAAATTTTAAATTAAACTGCTTACATTGGTTGGTATAGTTTTCTTTATTCCAAATAATTATTATTCCAAATAATTAAATGTAGGGACTTTTTATTTAGTTCTTTATCACCCACCCATACATACATTAGAAACTTATCGAGTTTCCATCTAGTTTGATTATGGCTAGGATAATATACAAGGCTAAAAATGGCCTTGGGGCTCAGGTTTTAAAATATATTTACCTTCATTCCAGGCTACCAGCCACTAGAGGACTTACTTTTCTGCTACTATAAGTTTTTAAATTTATACATAAATGTAGTGACTAGGTGTAATACTCGTATCATAGTGGACAATATGTTCTATTTCGGGAGTGGAGACTGTATGATCCAAGCTGTTTTCTTATGTACACAATGTCCATATGTTCCACGTGCAAATAGATATGGAAATGTTTTAGTTACAAAACTGAGTGTTTCAACATTTCATTTCAAGGGAAGGAAAAAAATTGGCTGCACTTTCTATATTTTTAAAATCTAATAAATCAATTTATTGAACGAAAGTAGCATTGAATGTAATTGTGGGTATATACAGGACTCCATAACACACGCTAGAGCGTCCGAGCATCGGGACTAATATACATGCTCTGGACAGGTCCTGATTGATGTGAATGATAGAGCGATCTGTTTCCACCTCAGGAAACATGTGTAGTCTTGATAATTGATGGTCGGGACACAGCAGCGAATGACTGAATCTATTTATATCATGTTATATATTCAATGAACCATTTTTCAAATGCTTAGCTAAATATATCTAGTATTTTTCCTCAAGTTTCATACAAACATTCGAAGATGAAACATAAAGATTTATAGATGTATGTAAACGATTTTCATAAAAAAAAATTTATTGACAGAAAATTACATTGTTGTCCTTAAATTAAGTGCTTTTTAATATTAATATTTCTTTGCGGAATTTATAATTTTTAAAGTTATCCAAAGAAAAAACTATAAATACATTATTATTAATTTATACACATAGTTCTATTTAACTTCTAAGAATATCTTCATGAATATTTTTGTATGAATGTTTTGGGCTGATTTAAATATATTATAATGGTTTAAAATTGCCTTAGGATAGTAAAATACATATTACCACTTAGCTTGGCCATGTAGCTCTTTCTTTCCATTCTTTGCTGAGTATCAGTTTGCCAGTTCGGAACCTCTGTTCTGGGATAAGACTATTCATTTTTCAATTAGTTTCTTAGGTATAAGGATACCACTGACTTCAGTCATGTTTATTCTTTCAAATAAATACATCATTTGTATTATTAAATTATCTATCTTAAGTAAAAATCACTACATTTCTTTTGGTATATGAACTGTTGAATAACTTGAATCTGCACTTTTAATACACGCATTTTAGACACATAACTAGATTAGATGATTTCACGACAATTTCTAAAGCTGTATTGATATTATTTCTTTTTTTTTTCTCAAATCACTGCCACAGTATTTACTTTTAATTATGTTTAGAATAGGGTTTTATTATTTTTATAAAACATTTTTCAAATCAGTTAATTTCACTTAACTGTACTATTATAACTGTAAACAGTTACTAGATATTATTATTTATCAGTGTTGTTAAGTAATACTGTAAAAGTAATTCAGCCAAAAGCAGCTGTAAAATAGCGACACTTCTTTTTACTTTTAAGTAGCATGCTACTTTAAATTGAAAAGTACTTGGTTTCAGTGTTACTTTATTAAAGTAGCTTCAACACTATTATTCAAAGAAATTTTATTTCTTTATGTTACTAACAAAATTTGAGAGATGACCTCATTGGCTATTATTGATTAAATTTTTATTGTTTATTTGATATTTGGATGATATTTTTATAGTTAAGACCTCTGAGGTTAAGGGTAAATTTCCGTTGGTACCTGATTTTATTAAAAAGGGTTCCAGTCTGGTTTTCTTAAGGTCTCTTTTAAAATCTTTCTGGTTGGTCGGAAAAGATTGCCACATGGCAATAAATCCGCCAGGTATATTGTATACATATACACCAGTAATGTAGTAATGAAATTAGTTACTAAGAAAAAAGGTGCTTGGAATGTTGAAATAAGAATCAGTACATTAAGGTTTTTCATATTTTATTATTATAAGTATATTTTTGTTCAAGGAATTTCAATCCATTTGTTAATAAGTTGTATGTTTTTTATTTTATTTGATTATTACATATTTTATTATTGTTTTTAATCCCTTTTTACAAATTTATCAATTATAATGTATAATCAATAACTTTACCAGTGATTTTACAAAATCTGTTGTAATTTATATATTATTCGTTATAAGTTAATAATTTTATCAATTATAATATGTAACTAAACCTACCAGTGATTTTACAAAATCTTTTATAATTTAAACACTATTACCTAAGAGTCAAATATGAAATTTCAATTTTTAATTTTTTCATTTTATTGCAACATATTTAATAGAAATGTTAATACGAGTATGCTGTATCTCGAATAAATGTATTATTTTAACAAATTTGCCTAAAATACTACTATTAGTCCTGGAAAAAATGGAAATACCCCTTTGTATGTAAATGAATGTGTTTTTTTAAATGTGTTGACTTCATATTTTATGAGAATTTGATATCACGCCGTCTCCCTATTGGGGTAAGCAGAAAGGAGAGCGCCAGACTTTCTAATTGTGACATATCTTTCGTCTCTTCTACATCCATACACCTTCTTATACAGTTCCTATAATTTAAGTTTTCTTTCAAAATATCGTACACTAGATCCAACTAAATAAACAGATTGATAATAATATTTTATTTCCGAGAATTTTTTTTATTAATTTAATACTATTAGTAATTCGACATAAATTTCTGATTTAAAAGTAGATTTAAACAGTGCGCTTTTATTGTAATAAATCGAAATATGCAATGAAAATGTTAAAAAAAAAAACAAAAAATAAAAACTTAAATGCGGTTTTAACAAATTAATCTCAACTAACAAATGGGGCTCAAAGAATTTTAAAACGCTTAACTAATCACAATTTTTTGTAAAATAAATTATTGAAAGTACCAGAAAGTGTAAATTTACTTGTATCTTTCTAATAATTAAAAAAAAATGTTATTGCAAAAATAACTTGAAACGTTTTAACAGTGTACTCGTATTTCTTTTAAATTAGAAAGTAAGGAATAGAAATCACTATTCAAATTAATATTTTGGCCTGCGTATTACATTTTGTTTTCAAAATAATGTTGCATTAAAATTTCCTAGCAGAAAGTCGTATGACAATAGAGTTTTGTTCAAACTATTCAAGTTTTATCACAGCTCGTAACATTTTTCCTCTGTTTTCTTTAAAATTATGGATATTAGTTATTTAATTATTTTCTTGCAAACTATTATTCAGAATTTATCATTGTTGAATTTCTTGAATGAACCGACATATCCGAAATTCGTTTATCAGTTATTTGTTTTATCGTTTTTATCAAAATATACTTTTTTTCTGGCTAATTATGCAAAGGAAAAAATAATGTTCAGTTATAAAATAAAACTATATCTTCAGTTGTATGTTACATTAACAAATAATCAAGTGTGTCAAGATTATTTTTTTTTACTCCTTATTCATTTTTTAAATAAATAAGGCCAGTTCTGAATGTGTTAAGTACATAAATATAGAAGATTTTCGAGCCTAATAATAACAGAGAAATCGAGAAATGCCAAAAAAATAATTTAAAGGAATTAAGGAATGTGTTATCACTGATTTATTTTCACAAATTTCAATTATATATTGTTAATTGCGGTAAGTATATTTTTTCAGTTGTAATTTTTTTCAATTTATGTTTTTATACGAGTATATCATATTTATGAAATGTTTTTATGTTTGTTTTTCATTATTTTAATATAACGTTTTTGTTTATACTCTCTTGTTATGTATTTTGTTCATATTATTCTATTGAAATATATATCTTATATTTTAAAATTATCTTTTAACCTTAAAACCCTTTCACAAGAATAATCAATCTTCAATGCATTCTAATTGATCATGCATCAAATTATATGGTTGCTTCTGATGCCTGATTAGGAGCATGAAAGTAAGGGAAACTTATTTTTTAGGAAAACAATTTATGGAATGAAAATATTAGGAGTACTGGACGAAAATGTAATTTTTTAAATAAAACTTCAAACAAAAAAAAATTAATAAATAATATTATATAATATAATCTCTCAATTGAAACAACCTCTTCATATTTTTGCAAAAAATTGTTTATCTGGAAAAAATCCTTCCATTTTGAACACAACATGAAAAAAAATAGATATTTCTTTTTAAAACTGTCTTAAAGCTGTCTACTAACTGATAGAATACAAAAGATATATTAATAGTTCGACAACCGAAAAACATGGTCAAAAAGGACTATGTCAAAAACGGCATTTTCGTCCGGTACCCTTAATATAATCTTTATTGTTAGTTCGTACCTTTCTCCAATTACTGGGAGAGTTTACTTCTTTCTGTGGAATGGCGGCAAGCCCTCTTGGCAGGAAAGACAACTTCAGAAATCCTTGCCCATCACATCAAATAACTTCCTTCTGCTTTAACAATAACACCATCCAGTGAAGAGACTCAGGCCTCTATAGAAACAAAAATCAACCACCTAAAATGAAAAAAACGGATCTTCAAAGTTCCAATGAAAACGGCACCCTGTCCCAATGATAGGTACCCTACCACTCCATGGGGGAACTTCACATCTGAATGGGTTTGCTTGTATAAAAAATGCGGAGAATAATTTTGAGTAAAATTTGATTTTCAATATTTACTAGGACTTGGTTTATAATTCAGTTTTGATTACAGAATACTTTTTTTCATGGTCGAAGATACATATTAGATGAAAAATCAATCACATTAGAGTTTCAACAATTAAACTTGTAAATTTCCATTCCAAAATTGTATTCTATTACCATAATTTAAAAAGCATTTCAATGAAATAAACATTTAAAGTAGAATAAACTAAATTATATAGTATTTAAAAGACTCTTTAATCACAAAGTACTCAAACAATACATCCCCATTTTTACTGCTACATTATGATCTTTATGAAACTGTTGTGGAAATGTTTAATTTGTTAAAAGGAAACCTACATTATGTACAATATTGCATTTTGTCTCTGATTCATCCTCGTTGTGTCAAAATAAAAAAAATCAACTTGGCTATTAACTCTTAATACTAGGTGCTATCCAGAAGCTCTTGCAATTTAAATGACCCTCGTGAACCGGCTATAGTATAGCGCTGTGCCGCTACATACCATGTGCCTTTTGGGAATCAGTCTGCCACTTGGCATTGTCGTGATTGGCAGCATTAGTTTTCTGTTTACTTGTTTCTAATGTTGTTTGTGGTATCTTGCGATTACTTGTGGCTGCTGACCAATGGTCAAAAGCAGTAAGTATCCTGTCACTGTCTGCACAGAGCTGAAAAACACTTTGAAGATGACCTAAACTTCATTTCGAGCAATATCAGAGGTGATGAATTGTTGGTTTATAGGTGCGATCAAGAAACAAAACAATAGTTGTCTCAATGGAAGACTCCAACATCACCAAGTCCAAAATAGCATGTCAAGCTTGATACATGAAATTAATGTTGATATAACAACAAAGGTTAGTATTCATAAAGAATTGATTCCACTCGGCTAGAAAATGAATGTTAATTTCTATTGTAAAGTTGAAGGCAGCTGTGAAAAATTGTTCTTCGGAATCATCCTGAGAAATGGATTGACAAAACATGGCAGTTTTTGGCATCTGCAAACAGCATTGTCACTCTCACCCCCACCCCCCTTACCCCCTCACTAACCCAATCTTGCCATATTTTCACTAACACAATCTTGACTCCTTTTTACAAAAATTAAAATGTACCTCTCTCTCTCTCTCTCTCTCTGAATAATGGCCGTGAACTCCTATATATAAAGGAGTATACGCCAGTGTCGAGTGATAAAAATGTACCTCTAGAAGAAAGGATTGGACCCAATAAAGTAGATCCAATCTATATTGCAGGATATGTTATGTTGAAGATGCTGACAGAGAATGACTTCCAGTAATGCTTCCGATGGTTAAAATCGCGAGATTGATGCATGAATGCTGTAGAGGAATACTTTGAAGGTGATGAAATCCATTATTTTTTTAATAAGCTGTTATTTTTTAAGTATATATTTTGGGAACCTCATACATTAGAGTCTTAATTAAATTCTAAAATGAGTGACAGATTATTCCTGACAAGCTTTAACCCTTACCACTCCTATATCGAGTGTTGCTCGACATCGTATATCTTACGCCAACTCCTATGTCGAGCTAGACTCGACATTATATGACACAATTTCTAAAATAATTTAAAATGATTAAATCGGTTTTTTTCTTTCAAATACTTTGTAATACTTAAAAAAGGACTAAATTTGTCATATTCAGACTTTCTACGCAGTTTTACATTGTTATTATTATTATTGTAATAGGACCAACAGTCATTTGTGGTATGCAGTAAATAACAATAGACAGCGGTATTCCAGGAATTCAAGGTCCAAGGGATACTTTAATGATGTTTGCAGGTATAGTTCGGAAATCCTAGGATGAGTCCTGTGACAGCTCACAAATTTGCCCCAATACAACCTTGTAACGATGTTCAGTAATTTTAATTATTTTATCAACTTTAATATAAGCCTCAATTCTAATAAATAGCAAGTTATTTAGGTAAATACATTACATAAGGTTGTATTGGGGCAAATTTGTGAGCTGTCACAGGACTCATCCTAGAATTTCCAAACTTTAGTTGGCCATACGATTCAAGTACCTATACTACTATTATCAGTAGTGAAGTGCCTATGTCCTCGAAAAGAAGTGCGGTACGTCTTAGAAGAAAATATTTCGTGTTTTTTGTGATGTTTCATATTTTGTTTACATAAATACATATCAGTGTTCTTTAAATTATTTTCATAATAATAATTGAGCTCTTACATAATTTTATTTGTTTTACGTGCTAAATAATATAAAAATAAAGATGCCCCAAATGAAAACAATCAGTAACCATTGAGTATGAAAGTAGTGATGACGAATATATGGCTCAAATAGATAATGAACTTAGTTTATTGGAAGACGATGCAGATTTTACCAAAACATCTGAGCCACAGTTTTCAGTTTCTTCTCAAACCGAGGTCGATTCTGATGAAGAAATTGTTGTAAGAAGAAGAAGAGTCGTAGTAGTTATAAGCTATGATGAGGATATGGATAGACGATACTATTCAGTGTTTGGATGGGAAGTCATTTTATTTTTTCCCATATAAAACACAAGGACTGTATGGTGTGCTCCAATCGGAGGGTCAAAGGAGGGAGAAAAGAAACTAAATTCTATTGTGATACTTGTGATAAGTAGCCCGGCCTTCATCCAGGAGAATGTTTTAAAAAGTACCAAACTTTGAAAAATTATAATTAATTCTGGTATATAAATTTGTTGAATATATATATTTTTATTTATTAACTACCTTACTACTTAATATAAACAAACAAAAAATTACACACTCTACACTGTTCCAATACAACACTTTATTGAGACCCCTTTTTTTGTCTATTTTCTAAATTAATTAAGGAGTTGGTGGTAGGTAAAAAAAATAATTAAAAAGTGCAAAGAGTTAAAGGCTACTCATGTAATTTATTATTGGCAGCATTTAACTCTGGTCTAATCAGACATCATCATCTTGCGAAAAATATGATAAAGACAATTATTTATCCTTAACTTAAATCTTACTTGAAGGACACATCTAACATGTTTCTCCCATCCATATCTTTGTCCACAACTTTATTGAAAAAAATTCCGTGAATAATTCACTATCTTATCTCATCTATGGCATGTAGAAACAGGAGATAGTCAATTTGGTTTCAAGATTGATTTATCCATAAATATGGCAATTTTTGCATTTTAACAGACTATTTCCTTTTATCATGAAAAGTAAACCCTAATGTACACATATTTTCTCAACGTTAGCAAGGCTTTGATGTCGTATTTAAAAAAAACGACAGAAATTGGTTTTATATAACTAACCGAAATACATATACAAGAAATATATGACCCAAAAATTAGGAAAATTTTGTTCAATGGATATGAATGATTGATTGGCTCATATGAATGATCGATTGGCTCAGCTAAGAAATTCATGTATGACTTGCAAAATGGGAGGCATTAGTGTCAACTTTAGTATTATGATATGGTCCTGTTTGCAACTTTGTTTAATGCACTAAAATGTCTAGATACGTGAATCATGTGCATCTACCCATAAATTGTAATATAATGGAAAGAGAATAATGTTCATGATGTTCAAATGTAACAGGTCCATATTATGTTTCTGGGTTGTATTGGGACGGAGAATTACTTAATCAATCATGTCGGACATATTTTAATTCATTCATTAATTTGTATGATACTCGTAAACATATTTGGATTGGTAATGTTCAGATGTTGAAGGGAATGGCCGGGAGACATTATTTGGGTATTCATATTTCAGAATCACTGAAGTAGTTAATAATACTTACTTGTTTGTCATAATACACACTGGAAATACTACCGCATATAAGTATTGTTACCAGACGAAATCTTTGACCACACTAAGACCCTGTTTTGATTTTTATTTTTAGGAGTCTATTGGGAATCGATCCTAAAATCCCTGGGTGATTATCACTTATTTTGATATGTGACCTAAAGGATATGGAGAAGCAAAGAAGGACGACCGCTGTGGAGGTAGAAACACTGCTTCGTAAATTCATTAGATGCTCCGAAAATATAAAGACTTGTTGAACTCATATCACCCATTGCTTTTACATCAAAGATATCATCATCATCATCATCATTGTCAATCAGGGTCGATCCACTGCTGGATGAAGGTCTCCCCTAGTTGACTCCAAATAGTTCGGTTTTTTGCTCGTTGATGCCATGTGATGCTGCCATGCTTCCTGATTTCATCTATTCAGCGTACTTTCGGTCTTCTTTTGGGCCTCTTTATGCCTCTTGGGTACCATTGGATTATTTCAGATGTCCATCAGGAGTCTGACATTCTGGCTACGTGTCCTGCCCATTGCCACTTCATTCTTTTGCACACCTTTATAACGTCTTCTACCTTTGTAATATTGCAAATCCAGGTGTTTCATTTACGGTCTCTTTTAGTATATCCCAACATGTTCAATTGTTGTTCAATAACATCTATAAGGATGCAACAGCAAAAATACACCTTCACAAATCCTCAGAAACCTTCCAAATTGGTAAGGGAGAAGGAGATACTATTTCCCCAAAATTATTCACAGCTACACTTGAATACGTATTTAATAAACTAGAATGGGACAATAAAGACCTGGTGATTGATGGAAAATACCTGAGCCATTTGAGATTTGCAGTTATCGTTATATTCTCACAAAACCCGAATGATCTTCAGCACCAACTGCAAGAATTGGCAGAGGTCAGTAAGGAAGTTGGTTTAAAAATGAATATATCAAAAACCAAGTATATGATGAACAGCTTTGTTACACCAAAACCAATAAACGTAGATGGAAAGCTGCTAGAACTTGTCCAGGAATATGTGTATCTGGGCCAACTTAATTTCCTTTGTAGGTAGCATATCGGAGGTAATAACACGAAGAACAAAACTAGCATGGAGCTCATTTGGACGTTTGAACAACATCTTCAAAAGTAATCTCCCAATATCCTTGAAGCGAAGGGTCTACAACCAGTGCATTCTTCCAGTACTTACGTATGGCTGCGAGACATGGACGCTCACAGTAAAGAACACACAAAAGCTCCAGACCGCACAAAGGGGCATGGAGAGATGCATCAGAGATATACAATGACGTAAAGAACGAACATTCGAGTGGGATACAATAATAAAAAAAAACTTTTTTATAGTATGACTGTGATGTTTGTTGAACATAGCATTCACTAATTAGAGCTCATAATAATAAAAATGTAATCTAACTGGGTCTCTTGGTATGGTATTTAAATAAGTTGCCAATTCTCGGACATCGGAGAAAAAGTCTATTGCTTCCAAAATAACGAGGAAATAAAAAGAGACCAAATATTTCTCTGCATTGGAACTTTTTTTCCAAATGGTATGCCTTTATATTATAATTAGTGTCCTATTGTTATATTTGTATTATCTGTACCTGTTATTTTTATTATAGTTATCTTCATCTAAATATTTGTATTATCTGTACCTGTTATTCTTATTATAGTTATCTTCATCTAAATATTTGTATTATCTGTACCTGTTATTCTTATTATAGTTATCTTCATCTAAATATTTGGTTTTAATACTTTTTTTTTATACAGATAGCTTTATTGAATTTCTCAAGTAAAATTATGACCTGTGTTGCATTGGACCATTCTGCGCTGCCCATTGGCTATAATAAAGTCATTATTATATTGTATATCAGTATCATTGTTGACCATTAAGCATATGCATTTAAAACTCAGAATAACTTCCCCCCGAGTTTTGAAAATAAGTTATGTTTCTCTGCTGAGTGATAGAACAATTGTTTCCTGATATAAACTGATAAACTTGTGAACATGCAGGAAGGATAGGCATATTGATTTGGTAAGGTTTTCATAAAATAAAGAACTCTTAAACTTTTAATAATAATATATTATCAGAATTTCCAAGCAAAATATCAGATAGTCTGTTATATATAGGATATTAACATATTTGTGTAAATATAATCATTATATTGACATAACTCATCTGATATTGATGTACGTAATATATTTTAACTAAAAATCATACAATACAGTATGTAACCATCATATAGCATTTACAATGTATCATCATGTTATTCTTGTATAATTTACTATAATTTACAAATTTACACATGTAAAAATACCAATATTATAATATAAATAAAACTATACTAATCATCTCAAAAGCCAAAAATAAAAAAGTATTCAAATATTAGTAAACCAATATAATTCATTGTTAAGGACACACATGGTAATTTTATAATTGATAAGTAAAAAAAAAGTTTATTGTAAAAAAGCGTAGAGGAAAAATACCCTTAATTAATATAATATCTTAGATATTTAAATAACTAGTTAAAGTTTAAGTCAAGGCATCATTTCAAAGTTTTAACTATAAAAATTGACACAGTCATATTTTGAGAGAGGCACATTTATTTTTCTTTCCTATATAAATACTCGCAGGGTACAAATACATTTCTTTTGGTTTCCCAAGTATTGCGGAAAGATGGAAACACTTGAGATAACAACCAACTATTTGAAAGCTAGTTTGCTGCGGGCATTGCCATAAAATATAATACGAACATTTTAAGAATAACTGTGCAACATTACAAAAGATTGAATATTTCTACAGCAATAATATTTTGTGGTAAAAGCAGTTGGATTACTTCTTTCCTTTATTTGTGCACTATACTATACATACCATACATACAAAGTATCTTCTGTAGAGATGACAGTTTGATCTCAATGAACTTAAAATTTGCACAGTTTTCAGTACCTTAGATTTTTTTTTCTTTCTTTCTCACACTGAAAGCTCTTGTATTGCTTTCTTCACTACGAAAACAATTTATCAACTTCATTACTTATATACCTACTTAATGTAATGCGTTTTAAATACATAAAATGTTAATATTTCAAATGATTATGCATTATTTATTGCAATAGGATATGTAAAACAGAATTATACTTCTATTGGCATGAATTGAAAAAATGTCTATCTATTTCTAATCATATCTATTTCTTTTCTAAATGCAAAGTTATTTGATACCTTCAAAATTGAAATGTTTGTTGTTTTACTTCTTTAAAATGTTTAAGCACTGAATATATTAGGTAATGCAAAAGAAAGGAAAGTTTTTGAAAACGTACAGATTTATTCTTAGTTCAAAATGGTCCTCAGTTAATAAAAGCTAAGAAAAATAAAAGCACTATAATTTTCCGATAAATGGTTTTGCCTAAAAAAATAAGCAACAATAATAGTTTCTATCTGGATATAATAAATATGCCAAATAAGTATTTAGTAAAATAAAACTATTTTTACGACTCACATTATTCAAAGTATGGATTTAATATTATTTTTACTTTTTAATAATATAATAAAAGATGTCAATGAAGTTTGTCAATAAGTGAAATTTAATAATGGTGAGTCATATTATGGCTGATATGATTAATAATAAATCTAAATAAGTTATTAAAATTTACTCAATTATAACAGTGAAAATGTAAGATGATATTAATTTTTTATGATTTTTGTCAAGTGTATAGTATCAATTAGCCCTTAACGAAATGAAGTTTGCGCAGCTATTGCTGGAGATGTAGTGGGCCGGGTAGGGCAGGTGTTTACATGAGCTTTTGCTTGGCACACTCTGGGCAGATGATGTCCTGCGCGTCAGTAATGAAGCCCCTTCCAACGAGGGAAGTCTTGCAGAGAGCACAGATGAAGCACTCATTATGCCAGTGACGGTCTTCGAAAGAGATGAAGCGAGTACCACCAATTCCTGTAATTTATTTGAAATATGTATTAATCATAAGTATTTTTATACATTAAATTTTTAAGTCTTCAACTTGCTGGATAACATCTACTGGATTATTGATATAGGCCAATTTGTCATTCTAAATTATATTCTCTAGTCGTAATAGTTTCAGATCTTTATTTTGTATTATAGTTTCTTTTAATATATTTCAAAAGTTCCTTTAAATCAACTAAATAGTGCTGCAGAAGTTTTCCTTCACAAATAAAAATAATATTTATTTATTATTTATAATGAATGATAAAGCAACATTTATGTTAAAACTTCAGTTTTGAACTTAACATATATTTTTTGAGATCCTTATTAAAGATACATAATAGAAATATATACATAATAGAAATAGTAACTAAAATTGACTTATTTTAGAGAGTTCTTAGACATTTTAAAACTGTAATATTTTGGTGGTCTACTGATTTTTTTCCAACTTTTTCAGTGACTTATTCTACAAATTTTTGGATAAAGAAGAGTTTGTGGAAATTGTATTAAAATGCTTCAAAAAATAAAATAATTTTTCTAAAACTAAGTCTCAATAATTTTATGTGTGTAGCAATGAAAGATAATCACTATATTAGGAGTGCATTCATACAGGCTAGCCATAAGGTTACCAATAATGATGCACAGATAACGAGGAAGGTTGATCCTAAGAACTGATCATGGCAGAAAAAGAGAAAGATAAAAGATTAGTTTTTTTTAAAGAATAGATATGACCGAAGTCATAGGTATTCTTATACCCTTGAACACTAGGCGGAAAAAGTGCCTGTGTCGTTCGAGAGGAGTAGCACAGCACGGGGTTCGAAGAGACGACTTTCCACACAGAAGTCCAGTGCGTTGCCGCGTGGCCATGCACCTCTTGTTGAAAATGTGATGAAAAATGTTTGAAAATTATATTTGAAATTTATTTAACTTGGTATTTGAAAATGTGATATTTAAAACGCTTACCGGTGATTGGCTTGGTGCAGGAAGTGCACCTCTTTGCGAAGAGCTCTCCGAAGCATTCAGCGCAGTAGGGCTTCTCATCCCTGGAGGTGAAGCGCTGCCCAGCCAGCGAAGTGCTGCAGTTGGTGCATGTAAAGCACTCACGATGCCATGGCTCATTCTTGTAAGTCACACCACCCTGGGTGATGATCTGGAAAAAAATTCATTGTCATTAAGTGTAATTGGTATTCTTTTAAATACTCGTACAATTTCTTCAAAAATATGAATATTTGAATATTCATAAATCTTATATATAGTGTATGTATAGTATAAACAACAGTTTTATGGCAGAGTTCAAGTATGAATGTAAAGAATTCTTTTTATTTCTAATTTAGCAATATTTGAATATTCCTAAATCTTATATATACTATAGTGTATATATAGTATAAACAACAGTTTTATGGCAGAGTTCAAGTATGAATGTAAAGAATTCCTTTTTATTTCTAATTTAGCAATATTTGAATATTCCTAAATCTTATATATACTATAGTGTATATATAGTATAAACAACAGTTTTATGGCAGAGTTCAAGTATGAATGTAAAGAATTCCTTTTTATTTCTAATTTAGCAATAAAAAAATGGCAGTTAGATTTTTTCAATATTCTCTAAATACTCAATGCAGTTGAACATTATATAAAACCATTTTACTAACAAAAAAATCTTAAGTCTAAATGTGTTTTATGATTGACGAAAAATGTCTTTAAGTAAAAATAATCACATTACATAACGTTAAGATTTTTACTAATTGCCTATTCAGAATTTATTATATTCATATTTTTGAAAAATAATTTAAGTTCTTCAAGATTTATTTTGGTAGAATTAAGTACTCGTATTTAAATACTCATAAATTTGATTTTTCATACAGGTGACTATTAACTGATACGGCGACTTTTCATTCAGGTGACTGATACGGTGACTTTTCATACCTGATACGAATATAAAAATCGTGTAACACGATTTGCGGATTAAAAAGTTCAGTGATGCGATTTGTTGCGCATTACAGTTATTAAAATGTCTAAATATTAGTATGCTCTTTTTATACTGTGATACCGTCAAGTATGTTGAATAAAATAATATCTGCTAAAACTAAAAAAAACCGCGCACTCTGGAGCAAAAAGTAATAGACGTAAAGAAATTCGCAAAGATACGTATCATATTTTTTGGCGCACATCAATGTGCTTCTACCATAACATTGACTATGATCTTGGCGCGACCTCTCGTTTAATTGCTCGATTGACAGCAATCAAGTGAAAGTCTCCGTCAATATTCCATCAATCACTTGTTTCCGAAATTGCGAATCGACAGCATTTATAGCAAACAATAATAATTTCTCTTCGCTTTGTTCTAATCACGAAATGAACGCTGGGGTGCTATTTTTGTTTTTTTTTCGCCCGGAGACACGCCTCACGAGGAAATCTACCAGCCAGCGGCCCTAGGGAGGTCGTTAAGGTGGAACTTTATGATCCTCTCTCCAGATTTATGAGCCATTTATTAAAGTCACGATACTTCTTTGTACGCACGGCAACAGTAGATCCGAATTTATTCTTGACGTTATTAGCCCTTATTAGCTTAGGACAGGCCGAGCCAGAATAAAAAATTAGTGTCTCAAAAGACAAATTCAGATAGCTATTTTTGGTTTAAGAATCCACCAAGTTACAATAATTTAAGTAAATGAGTCTGAACATTAGATTTTACAATAGTTAAGATAAGTTGAGTCAATTTCATAGGATAGAATATTTATTCTAAACACCATGAAACGCCACGCCACGCCACGCCTCTGGATGCTCAAATTGGTCTGATGACCGTTAATTTAATAGGATAGAATATTTATTCTAAACACCATGAAACGCCACGCCACGCCACGCCTCTGGATGCTCAAATTGGTCTGATGACCGTTAATTTAATAGGATAGAATATTTATTCTAAACACCATGAAACGCCACGCCACGCCACGCCTCTGGATGCTCAAATTGGTCTGATGACCGTTAATTTAATAGGATAGAATATTTATTCTAAACACCATGAAACGCCACGCCACGCCACGCCTCTGGATGCTCAAATTGGTCTGATGACCGTTAATTTAATAGGATAGAATATTTATTCTAAACACCATGAAACGCCACGCCACGCCTCTGGATGCTCAAATTGGTCTGATGACCGTTAATTTAATAGGATAGAATATTTATTCTAAACACCATGAAACGCCACGCCACGCCTCTGGATGCTCAAATTGGTCTGATGACCGTTAATTTCATCGAAGCACAATTATGAGATTTGCCGCCTACTGTGATATTATTGATAAATCGATTTCATATTTGATATTTTGGAAACAAATTTCACGAATGCGTGAGCTGGATTATGGATGATATATGATGAAAACGATTGTGGTGTATTTAGTTTCGTAGACTAGTTTTATTCAAGCATAATCATATCATAGTTTATTACTATTTACCCGACCTGACACCTGACACCTGACCTGTTTGTGGAAAAGTGTCAAATAGCAAATATATCTAAAATCATTTAAAATATTATACATTCATACTTTCTTTTTGATAAACTAAAAAAATCACCTCCAAAATTATCAAAGGCAAAAGGTGTTTCCAAAATATTGCAACATCTATTTGTCTAGAGAAAACATTGAAATAGCTATAGATAAATAATTTTTATAATTTTTCATTTTTATTAAAAAAATATAATTATTAAAATGTTTCATAATTCCTTAAATATTGTAAAATATTGATTATTTTTGTCAAGTGTACATGTTGTAATATCTAAAATAATTTCACACAATGTAAACGGAATTTTGTCAAGTGTACATATTGTAATAACTAAAATAATTTCACAGAATGGAAACGGAATTTTTTTAGTAGTGATCTACTTTTAGCATTGTTTTTTTTATTTACGATTTGTATGAAAAAATTTGTCGAGTTTCTGTATTCATCCAAATCAAAGAAATGTGTTGAACTTCTATAAAATAAATTCTTTTTTATGCGTATTCACGGCAAATACGTGTAAGAGTTAGTGTATTGTTTACCCGATTATTTTATCCGATAAGACAAACATGCTTTATGTGGGTAAACATGCCAACTTGTTGAACGTCCTACTTTTATAAGACAATACTAAAATATGGGCCATCCATTTAAGGTAAAAGTCCTGCCTTAGTTGTACTCGTATAAACCTGTCCGTAATAAATATCCGGTCTATATAGGCGACACCCTTTTTTTGTAAAATTTATAGGCCTTGTGATCTGCTTTGTAAAAACAGGTACATTTGCAGAAATATCTTTTTATTCCAGTAACATATTTCAGTAAAATTTAAAGTTTCTAAGCTTTGTTAGAAATGTAAATTACAAAAATAAAATTCAGTTCAATTCAATTTTATTTCCATGCATTGTTTTTCATCACGCTGCATGCCATCAGTATACGAGTATAATATTTGATAAGTTATGTTAGTTTCATTGAGTTCTTTTAATTTGAGAAGTGTATCGATGGAACAATACAATCGGAAAGATGTCATTTCATGTTTCAGCACATATGTTACGGCCCTGCGACCGGTTAAGTGCATTTACGAGATCCACCGATTGCATCGCGATTCGGTTCAGCCCTTTTTTGCAGACAAGACAGGATATCCCGGTTAGGGTTACCGAGATCTTTTTCTGGAGATGTCCCGGTTCGCAGCCCACCCCACTTTTGGGTAGGCCCAAGGTGACCCAGTTTTGATTTATTTCGTAATCGACCAGGCGACGCGCCAGAACAAATATCTACTTAAATAGCTCAAAAAATCAAGAACACGCCAAATAATTTGGATTTAAAAAAATATTATTCAATATATGGTATATTCGTATTTAATTCGAGTAACATACAATATTTAACAATACATTTTAACGATTCATTTTAGAAGTATGTTTTTATAACATTTGGGTAATTGAACGAAAGGAAAAAATCGGTCGGAATATTTTAGTGTATGTATTAAAAAGCTTGCATCCAAAGTTGTTACCTCCTTGGTTGAATCAATAATGATTATGAAACAAATATACGCAATGTACTGAATGTGACACAAATCCTCGCCCGTGGGAGGAGCCATGAGCGCATGAGCGCATGAACGCATGAACGCATGAACACATGACGACATTGTCAATGTTACAGCTTACAGCGGTAATGAGGTTACTTACTCCTCTTAAGGACATTCATTAAATATACGCCAGATTTATCTTGAGTAACACATTACAAATAATTACATTTCATTTTATTATTTAACAAACCACGTTTTATGTTATTTCTATCCTATAGCTTTAAATATTGTGTATTTTATTACTTTCGTTGTGAATTCTTTCAACCAACCAGAAAGATGTTAGAGGTCTTAAGTGAAAATCAGATTGGAATCCTTCTTATTAAAATTGGTAACCAACTGGAATCGAACCCATAGCCCCCGGGTCGGAAGACCGGCATATTGTCAATTAAGCTTGGGGTCTAAATATAATTCTAAGATGCAACAAATCGCCTCCACCAGCTCGGTTCGCAGCCCAGCTTAAAAATATAATCGGCTAGTATAAAATAATCAGCCCTTTGAAGATCTAGATTGATTTCCGTTTTAAAATTCATAATACGAGTAATATTCACTCTTGCCTACTACGTCCAAGAATCAATAAAGACACCCGCGAAATATTGGACCGTCACCCAAAACTTAATATGTAAATAGCAGTAAATGAAGAACATTGGTCAGTTAAACTTGGTCAGTTAACGGAAGTAAGTGTATTGATAATATAGTGGTTTCTATAATAAAGTTATCGAATATGCATTAATAAATGTCCCGACAAAAAATGTTTATCTGTGGAAACGTGAAATTGTTCCTTGAACGATGTTTTTAATTTTTTTGTTCAAATAGTTAATTGTTTAAAGATATAATTTGTCATAGAGCTGAATTCAAAGTAGATACAATATAAAATATTACACATTTATTGTTTAAACCACATTTCCCTGGGCTATTTGGAAAATTCTATCACAGCAAAATGATAATAAAGTCTAAATGTGAAAAAATCGGGAATCCCCCTTGTAGAAGATAAGAGTTACCGGAGGCTATCGAATAGATGAATAGATGAACAGATGATAACATTTCCAAGATGTAAGAAAGTATTGTGACACTGCATGAGTACAGGATGGTGTGAATCTTCAAAAGGTCATTATATACGCGACTGTGCTCATACTTATCAATCCTTCATTTTAAGAAATGTGATATTTCTTCTACATGTGTATTTGCTGCTCGAGACTAATTAATCCGTTTTATCATTTATCATGTCGAACAATAAATAACAGAGGAACAAAAGAGCAAGAATTAAAACTTTCCGAGTCATGCTAAAGGTATGTGAAGATCAGTCTAAATTCAATTGTCGCGTAATACTTTCATGTCGATTTTCAACGTCGCAGTGCCCTCTATTTTTATGTGACAAAAGGTCATTGTGATAATTATTTATTTCTCGAGTCCGCTTACTAGGATTGGCATGGTGTTAAGTGTTATTAAGACAATATGGCATTTGTAGAGCATGTTTCTTGTGATTGTCAGATAATAAGTATGATGACAAGATGAACATTCTGTCGAGAATTCTGGAAACACATTAAGTGGCACGACTGCAAACAATTCAAGATGTGAAATCAAAGTATTGTCAAACAAGAAACACAAAGATGAGAATGGCACGCGCATATGGAGGAAAGGCGATTCCAGAGTTCCTAGTTGCTCAGGAAATTCTAGCAGATGTACACCGAATCCACAGCCCCTGGGTCGTCTGAGGTCATGCTCGGGGTCTAAATAAATAGACCGCCTAAGAGATAGACCGCGGCTGTCTAGCTAGTGATCAAATTTACAAAAAAGAGGCGATGCTACGAGCATTGACTAGTTTAAACATATAACATTACTTTTTATGGTGCGTTTTGAAGTCACTCCTCTATTATCGCGTAATACCTCTGGACGTCAACGTAAGGAGCTTCTTAATACTTCCATGTTTTTTTATATTCTGGAGGAAGTGTATTTCATGGCATAGACCTCAGATAAACGGGTATGTATTCGCCTCAACAAGTTGGGCTAAGTCCATGTGATCTAAATGTAGTATATTTTAAGGAAAGAAGATGAGTAAGTTGTGAAGAAATGTCTACCTTGTTGCACTTAATGCAGCGCGTAGCGAACTTCTCCTCGTAGCAGCCGGCGCAGTAGATCTCCTGCTCGCGCGGGATGAAGCTCTTGGTGCCGATGGGAGTCTTGCAGACTACGCAGCAGAAGCACTTCTCGTGCCACTGCCTTGTCTTGTACTCCATCTTCTTCGTACCTGATAGAAAATAATTATCGTTAACATTTATGACAATTCGAGAGAATGGATTATTCAAATTTATGATAAAAAATATTTTCTATTTTTAGTTCAGTCTTTTACACTATGATAGTAATAAAAATATTTTACATTATAAGAAAAAAAAAAAAGAAAAGTGAATGATCTCACCGCTCTGTGCTCAATGGAAACACAGGAGGAAATATCTATTTTATTTATTTAACACTTTTATTGCAAATACAATCTGGCGGGCTCATTGCCAGGCGGCAATCTCTTCCAGCCAACCAGACAAAAGAAAATGAAGCAAATTACGTGGTCGCATAAATCATTCAAATGACTATCCATCCCCACGAAATCCATAAACATAATACGTGAGCACATGCCCACGAACCCCACAAAGACAGAGAATCACCCGAACATTATTTTTCATATAAAGTGAGATATCATCAATTAAAAGGAAAGGAAAGGATGGTGGAGAGGAAAGGAAAAGAAAAATCAGGAATGAAACACGTTATTTTACTGACTAGAAATTAAGAGTTTTTTCAGTCGCTTCTTAAAGCGTGCCAAGAACGGAGCGAGTCTTATATTGGTTTGTAACTGATTCCAGAGTCTCACTGCATGGGCAGTAAAGGACGACGTAAAGAAAGAGGAGCGGTGAACTGGAAAGGCCAATAAACAATCTCTGTTTGAGCGTAGCGCTAATCCATGATTGGAAAAACGCTAAAAAAATCGGCGAGATAAGAGGGGGAGGCGGGACAGTTAAGGATATTATACAATAGATACAGTATGTGAATTTGGCGTCTATGTCTGACATTCAACCAGTTCAATGCCTTCTAGTATGAAGTTATATGATCGTACTTACGTAGGTTGAAAATGAATCTTTGACACACATTTTGAAGACGCTGTAATTTGTCCAACTGTTCCTCTGTAACATCCAAGTAACATACGTCCATATAGCCCAGAATCGGAAAGAGCAGAGATTGTACGAGTAAAATTTTGGTTTTAGTTGGTAGGAATCTGTGCAACACTTTAAGGGAATGAAGGCTGAAGAAGATCCTTCGGCTTACCTCATTTATTTGATCTCGCCATGAGAGAGTGTTATCTATTAGCACTCCTAATCTATGAATTATTAAAAAAACAATAACAACACTAATAATACAACATCTAATAAAAATGTGTTTGAGAGTACAAGGACAGGAAGACTTCTCCGAATAAGCATTAAAATTCAACAAAATCATTGCCTGGAAGAATAAAAAAACTGCATTTGCTTACTTCGGCTGCAACAAATAGGGCAGGGCGGTGAGTTTTTATATAAGAACGGATCATTTGCTTACTTTGGCTGCAACAAATAGGGCAGGGCGGTGAGTTTTTATATAAGAACGGATCATTTGCTTACTTCGGCTGCAACAAATAGGGCAGGGCGGTGAGTTTTTATATAAGAACGGATCATTTGCTTACTTCGGCTGCAACAAATAGGGCAGGGCGGTGAGTTTTTATATAAGAACGGATCATAAGATTGAAGAGAAAAAATCGTTACAATAAATAAAAAAAAACAGTATTCAGAATCCAAAATGCAACACAAGACACATAGCATTAATAATAAATATTTTTTTTTTCAAAATTAAAAAAGCCTTTTTTGTATGATATTTACATAATTATTATACCTGAACAATACTGAAATGTGATAAATATTTTGGTTCTATTTATTGCTGTACTAATTAAATATTCATTTACCGAATGCAAGTACTCGTTATTTTAAATTTTCCTTTAAAATACACCACGCTATAACCCTTTAAGAATATGCAGAAAAAAAAGATCATCAAAATTTCACATTCACGCACAAAATTTTTGTCTCGTCATATATATAGTATATATATATGTATATTCTTTTGTTTTTCATACTTGTGATAGGTACTTCCTTCAAAAGGACAACATTTCTTCAACTATCCCTTTCTATTATTTCACAGTCTTCCCTTTCTCCCTCTATTTATTTTATTTTCCAAAACTCATACTTTACGTAAAAAAACACAAGACATCTATAACAAGAGTAACAACATAAAATATGTATAAACTATAATTATGACGTGTTAATGCTACCGATGAGATAAGCTAATCGACATCATTGATACACCTATTTACTTTTTCATATTTAAATTAGTTTCTTATAGCTGGTTACCTTTCGAAAATAACTATTATTATAATACGCATTGTGATTATTTATATGTGACCTGATTTATATTGATTAAATTAATTCAACCGAATTACGACCTAATATACACCGGAGGTAGAAGAATAATTGAATTGGTTATTTATGCGTCAATAAATCCGATTGATGCCCGTAAAATAAGTGTGATAGCTCTAGGACGCCCGATGCTGTGTGGGCTTTCTTGGCCATGGTTTCGATTTCATTATATGTCCGCGGTTTCGTTCAATCAATCTGAGGTCGACTGATTGACGAACGAACGGGTGATTTATTCGACTTCGATTTCTTAAGATTGATTCACATGAAAATAGTGCAATTTTTTTTACTATATTAAAAGTTGACTTGGATTGCGAAAATTTGGCAAAATTTCTAGCTCACTGTTGCTATTTAACTGAATTTCACTGTCTACA
This sequence comes from Odontocerum albicorne, assembly GCA_949825065.1. Classification (NCBI taxonomy): domain Eukaryota; kingdom Metazoa; phylum Arthropoda; class Insecta; order Trichoptera; family Odontoceridae; genus Odontocerum; species Odontocerum albicorne. The sequence goes on from OX463838.1 coordinate 31,828,928, forward strand.
ATTTGCTTTAAATTTGAAAATATCTAATATCTTTTTTCCTTAAAAAATAATGAAAAATATAGCATTAATATGGAGTATAGCGTGTAAAAAATATATAATTCACGGATAAAAAACAAAGACTTTAACTGTAGTATTTTATAATCAGAAAGGAATATCTTGACGCAATTCTATAACAATGTATATATTATATTTTATCGCATTATTCTTTATTCCAAAATAAGACTTCGATTATTTATAAATAAGCTCTAAGTGGCAATGGATGACATATTTACTAGCAGTGGATGATATATTTACTAGCATATTTACTAGCAAACGATAGCTGGGAGTTGCGATCTCAATAGAGGCAGTCATGATGATAATAGACCACAAGTCTTCAAGAAAAAAAGAACTAACGAATGAGAAATAAAATATTGCTATATCTCAAAACGATGGGTAAAATTAAATAAATTTGTTAAAAGTATTAATTGTTTTTATAACGTACAGTCAAAAAGGATCAGTGGTCCCTTTTCTCACGATATTATGTGACAAAACGAAAAAATCCTTCAGTAAAATGAAAGTTAAAATGAATGAAAACATTTAAAAGCACCATGATTTGAATCGGAAGATTAACCGCTTTTTCGCAAGCTGTTGTAAATTGCTCTCCAAATTTAGCCGGTGTTTACCATAGGTGATGTTCAGCAGTATGCAGCAACACGGATACGCGTATTGTCAAATAGACATCGCAAATTACATAGGCAAAAAAGCGTCATTAAATTTGACTTAGGCTAATGGCTTAGCACAACAGCTATCGTGAGTACTTTGTAACGGCGAGCTTTTTATAGGAGAACTAAATAACATTTTTACAAAGTTTTTTTAACAATTTACATTTTATCGCGTATTTTGTAAAAAAAAGACAACATATTTTTATGTTATCGATGTTGCACATATTTAATGATATTTATCTTCTTTTTTTATGTACTAACAATATTTTTAAAAAGTGATTTATTTATACAAAAGGCATTAATCTGGTGGAAAAGATATATACTCGTATGGTACGTATTTGTTAAAAGAAAAATGTTTGATATTACAAAAAATAAGATTTTTTCATGGCAAACATTTTGACATCCAGTTTTATACTTTTACAATTCAAATATTCTTTCATTTAATTTTTTTTATTCTTGAATTTTGTACATTAAAACCGTCTTTTGTAATAATACTACAATATTTACCTACATTTCTTTTAGACTATAAGATCATTAAGTTTACACAATGTTTATGTTGAACAAGTTTATGTTTTTAACAATAATTCATATAATCATGATTATTAACTATCGTTTAAGAAGAGACATAAAGGCAAGGTAATTTTATAAAACTGCGTACGATTCTTAGAATACTATTGAATGTAATGTAAGTTTACAATCAATTAAAGGAAATGACTCAAGGCATTTCAAACTTCAAGTTTATGTTAGACGTGTAATAGTCAAGTAAATAAAGCTCGTAATTGTTTTAGAAGTTTGGCATAGCTGACATATCTAGTAAGTTAAAAAGATCTTATTTCGATCGAAGAACTATTATAAGACGCAAAATAAAGGATAATTTATATAGCGCCGTTTAGAGAACAGATTCTTCTCAAGAGTCTTTGACTCGGGATTCGAACCCACTACTATTGAAATATTAAAAATAAATGTACATAAGTTGAGTATAAGGATAGGCAGGTAGTGGCTGCGGCCATCAGATTAAGTACTTCCCCGCATTTGCATGTATTGTATTTAGAAAAACATATTTGGTATGAAAACCGCAGAAAACATACCAAGGGAAGACGAACACGAGGCTTTTAGTGTTCATATATATTCATAAATTTTGATAAGACCTCCCAAAAAGGGGTTGTCTGCAAGAACTTTCTAAAGCTGCACACGCCACCCATATTTTTAACACTTAGAGGCAGACCATTCCACGCCACATTACCAGCAACGGCAAAGCTCTGTTATAAAACTCCGCCCTATTAGATCGATTCAGAGCAATCAATGTGTATGAAGACGAAAATAATCCACGTTCAGGCGTCAAAGACGAGGATTAGTGTTTGTACGAACACGATTAACTTCTGCTACAGAAAAAAATCAAGTCTGGCGGTTTCTATTTTCTTTGTTAAAAATTATTATTTTAACGATTGTTTAACCTTATTATATATTTTTATCATTTGTCCAGTAATTTTAGGTCAAGAGTTAGTGGAAATTTACTGTACAGGCCGATGTGGGCGTAAAGCCTTGCATAAAAGTGTTTGCACAGAAGATCGGTGTAATGTGTTTTAGAATGCACTAATGATGTAATGTCGCACACATGCTCGTATTTTTCTCTCTTGCCTTTAATGGCCATTTCACATGGAGCTGATCTGCAGAGGCTGACTCATGTAACGCCACCAGCCACCAGCCACTCTGAACAGTATAACATAACCTATAATACGAGTAAATGTGTTCAAAGCTTCTAAGCCCCCCCACCCCGCCCCCGAATCACGAGAGTTTGGTTTCAAATGTTGCGTTGATAAACCGAGTAACTACTATAGGTTATCATATTTCATACTTATTCATATTAAAAAATACGTTTCATATTAATCCAATACGTTCTAATTAAACGCCAACTATTCGCGGTATAAATTGTTAGAATTCTGTAAATCGATTTAATAAGATAATTAATTAATGAGAAATAATTAATGAGAAATAATTATATAAATTGATAATGCAAGCATGATTAGGAGTAGTGATAGAGGACGACCGAGAGAAGTATTGTATTGATTACACTTTCGTTGTATACAGTACAACATGGCGGGTTTATTGCCGTGTGATAATATCTACCGACTAACTAGAAAGATGTTAAAGAGGCCTTAAGTGAAAACCAGACTGGAATCCTTTTTAAAAAAACTGGGTTCCAACGGGAATCGAACTCGTAACCTCCGGGTTGAGAGTCTTACCAACTAGGACACAGATGTCGTCTATATCTGTACGTCTATAAAAGTATGGTTGGACCAAGTGAGTGGAATTTTGGAAGTAGGAAAATAAAAGAGTAAGAGAAGTGTCTTGTCATACAGAAGCAACTGTATGACAAGATGTATGATTCTGGAAGAGGAGAATTAAGTATGTCGTGATAGAAAAGTTAAGCACTATGTCTTATCTGCTTGCCACACCAGAGAAATGGCGCTATGGTATGCACGAGCATGTATAAAAAAATTAAAAACATACTTCGCGATCAAATTTCCTCAGATAAATAAAGCGTTAAATAAAATTAATTTCCTATGGTTTTTAACACTGATTTTAAGACATAACATATAGTAGATGACTCGGATCGTATTTCGGGCGCTTAATGAGGTCAAGTTGCCATAATATTTAAGTTGGCTGTGAAGTTTAAGGAAAGTACTCGTAAGTACTAATTACTAACACCTTTTTAACACTGATTTTAAGATATAACATAGATGACTCGGATCGTATTTCGGGCGCTTAATGAGGTCAAGTTGCCATAATATTTAAGTTGGCTGTGAAGTTTAAGGAAAGTAAGTACTAATTACTAACACCTTTTTTGCTGGTTATACAACGTTTTATACTGATACTGCAGCCACGTCATTACGTTTATAGCAAATAGCAAGCTGTCGTATGTCGGCTGCCCACGCAAAGGGGAAATTGGAGTTTTCTCTTGAAATATATTCTATATGACAACCATGGCATGTTAAATTAATTTATAATAAATACAATGTATTATTTTAATATACGCAGAGTTTTGAAAGTTACGTATATAATAAATACTCTCTATTTGTAGGATCTTGTTTTCAGTGGTTGCAATTACTTTTACAAGAATATTCCTACTCGTATTATTATGCAAGCATGACATGTTTGTGTAGGTGAAGTTGTTGCACTGAAAATTCCAGTTTCGAGTTTGTACGGATTGTATTAAATAATGCCAATCGTGCTGCTTGTTTCATGCCATTTTTGTGGTATAAATGAACTGATTTTATTGTTAAAGGTGAAGAACATTTTTTGGTTTAAATATATATTTTTTGGTTTATAATACAAATTTTAAATCATTTCGGAAATACGTTATTTGCTCATGTGTATTATATATCGAAATTTTAAATGCTGATACTAAATTTAATGCATTATTGGTGTTTTTTTTATTTTTTTATGGAAGAAAATGAATATTTATGAATAATCTTAAACTTGGTATATTGTTTAATATATCGTATGTATACTTAAATTATGGAGTTTTGTATGAAAATTTGGGGATAAAATATGTTATTTTTTAACCTACACGATTTCCAAAACGTTAACAGTGCTTTCTATTCAAATTGTGAATATTCGTTTTCGTTACTTATTCCAAGTTTTACCAAATTTGCATTATTAAATACAAGAAAATACACGGAAGTTATTTCTCATATGACACGTTTCACACGAGAAGTAATATGTTGTAGGTATGGTATGGTATATGAGTATGCAATGTCGTGATGTGCCTTGGGCGGAAAGGAATGCATTTCTTATAGGTATCCACTTCATTAGAATATCCCGAATTCAATTTAAGGATATGGTAATGATAACACTTTAATGTTGACTATTTTAAATGGCTTGGCTCGGTATTTGTTTTTTGGTCGAATATGTTGATACAAAATGTCATGTTTTCGATAGAAAAGTTAAGTTATTTTATATAAAATCGATAACTTAATATTTATGTACAGGAAAAAATTTTTTTTTACTGATTTATCACAAAACGTAGTTTCTACGTAGAAAATAAAAATTAAAAATAAATTGTATTGCCAGTTTAGCATATACTGGCAATGAACGCAAGAAGAGTATATCAGGAGCATTTTCAAATATACGAGTACATTCGTATTTTTCTATAGATTCCCAAACACAAATATTTTGTATAAACCGATCGATACATATTTGATACTGCAAGGTATAGCTTGTATTTATTTTAGAAAAAAAATCGTACGGTAAAATCAAATCAATATTCTGTACAAATTGTATCATATTTTATAGAACAGGAAAATTTTTAAAATAATTAAAAAAATACGGATTTGTTGTTTAAAATAGTTTTTGTTGTTTACGGCACCGTTATATCTTCTGGAAGCACAATAAATATTTTGTTGTTTACGGCACCGTTATACTATATCTTCGGGAAGCAAGATAAATATTTATCGATGATATATCATGAACGATTAAAAAAAAATCATCGGGATTAAACTCGTGTCAAATCGCACGACAGCATTCGCTAAAAAGATAAGAAATGCCTTCATTTCTTCTATCTAGTGTATAAAAAGATGGAATTTAATCGAAAATTAATATGATATCGATTTGATAAAGTGCAACAGAAGAAGCTTATCTTGAAGCATTTTTTTTATTTATGGCGTGCAATCCTACTTCTTTTGTATATTTTATCAGAAATACATGTAATAAAATCATCTAATTTCCACTTATTCGTTACTAAATTAAATGTATGCGATGAAATATGTTATATACATTGTTTTCTTTGACAAGTATAATATAACATAAAATGTGCGTATATATATATTTCTAAAATTTGAAGAAAATATTCTTGAAGTAAATGTTTTTTAAACATAATTAAAATTCAAATAAATTAATGCTATTTTAAAAAAAAATGGTTTGAAAGTAAAAATTAATATAACATCTTGGTAATTGGTATTTGTATCTATGGACAGAAAGGCGATCTAACGCCTCCATCCTCGAAGAACTGAGAATCACCGACAGATTGTCGACAATATGTCTTCGACGGGTCCTTCAATTCTTTGGGTATATTGCTCGTGGCCAAGGAGACAGTTTGGAGAGGTTTGTGGTTACTGGATGTGTGAAAGGACGACGCACAAGAGGAAGAATCGCAATGCGTTGGACTGACAAAGTGAGAGACGCAACTGGACTACCTTTAACAACTGCCCTTCGCAGGAATGGATGAGGACAGTGGCGGCCGGTGGACCAAATAATTGGGGGTTCACCAGAGTAGGTATCCAAATACCAAATAATATAAAGAAAAAAAAATTACATACCTATTTATACAGAAGTTATATTCTCAGCTCTTTTTGTTTAGCGAAGACCTCAATGACCCTTTTGTTGAAATCAGGTATAGACTGAATTAGCTCTTTTTCGATGCTTAATATTGATAAAGCATTCAGTCTGTCCTGGCTCATTGTATTTCTCAAAAATGATTTTATCCTTTTTAACGTAGAGAAACACCTTTCACTCTCAACAGAAGTCATTGGAATAGTGCATACGAGTTTAATTAACTTTACAGTCTGAGAAAAATCTTCTAGTAAACCAGTATTATAAAAAAGTTGTAAAATAGACAAAGCGCCATCAGCATTGGCAAAATCATCGCGAGCATAAATTGCACTGAGTTCACCTTTTAATTGAACTTTATTTAAAAAATCGTATGTTTTTACCGTCAAAACAAAATCATGTTCGGGAAAATTTGACCTATACTCAGTAAAGTTTTCGCAATAGAGTAATTTTGCTGCAGGTGATCGCTGAATGCAAAACGTTGTTTCATTTCACACAAAATTGTATCGCAGACTTCTTTACAAATAACTGACTTTGAGGTTTTTATTCGTTTAGTCGGTGGTTCAAATAAATTATCCGTAGAGTTACGCACATTTTGAACACATTTTTCAAACTCACTGATATTGTTACGAATTATAACGGGATCTAAATTCCTAAATTGCAATTGTTTAAATAAAATATCACAGTGTGGCATAATTTTTTGGAAAAAACTCAACCAATAAAGAAATGTTTCATCTGTAAGATAGCGCAAAAGCATATCTGCTTGATTAATTGTCTGGTTATCATTATCGGATGCCAAAATGGTTTCCATACACTCAATTAGAGATTCGCGATTCGTGCTAATAGTTTTAACTGTTCTGATGTTAAAATTCCACCTCGTTTGCGGAACTGATGGAATTTTGCGTTTTACTATTTCACTTAAAATGTCTGTACGTTTAGATGAACGCGAAAAAAACTTTGGAAATGTTTGTAAGTTCGAGAAAAACATCTTTACTTCTCTATTTTGAGACTCTTTTTTTCGACTATTAAATTTAGTTGATGAGCGTAACAGTGAACATAATGCGCATAAGGAAACATATTTTGAATTTTTGTCCGAACTCCTCCAATTTGACCGCTCATTACTGCAGCACCATCGTAACATTGAGCGATTAATTGCGTCTTAGATATATTTAAATACTCAAGTTCTTGAAATAGAGAATCGGATAATCCCACAGCGCAATGGGATTTTGGCGTTAAATACTTCCAAAATCGTTCGTGAATTTTGCCATTCCATTCATATCGAATGACCATAACCATTTGCATAACTGTCGATACATCAGTTGTTTCATCCGCTTGGATTGCTACAAAATCGCATTTCGAAATTTGTAATTTTATTTCTTCGTAATATACTTCCAAAATTGCATCCAATATGTCGTTTTGTATTGTCTTTGAAGTGCCCTTGAATAAAGAGTCGGATTCCATGTGTTGCTTCATCGATATGTCAAGTTCAGCCACAAAGTCAATTAAACCACGATATATTCCTGGATTTAGGGAATCACTACTCTCATCATGGCCACGCATAGCTAGTTCAAACACATCGCAAAACTTCACACAATCGATTAGTTTGGACAGAATGTATCGGTTTTTGTTAACGAGCTCGGTATGATATTTAATATGTGAACGATAGCCTGAATCCAATTGCATTCGGATATCAACTTTTCCTAACACATTTAGGCTTAAAACGTTTTTAAGATGAATTTGGCATGAATTATGTTTTTTGATCTTTTCTGAAAGGTGAGTTAAATCGTTAATGCCGCCAATTGTCCAAGCTGAATCAACATCATAAATAAGACACGGAAAACCAAATAAACTATTGAGTTTTTCACATCCACAGAGCCATGAAGCTTTATTATACATCCTCTTGTTAAAGGAACGAATAATTTTTTTAGCACCAGATTTACACTCTTGTTTTATCACAAGTTCGGGTCTAGGAGGACCGTTTTTTTTTTATTGTCACTTTGTTTTCAAAGCTTGACTTATTTTTTTAAATATTTTCCACAGTAATAATATTTATGTTTATTAATTTACGCAAACAAACACAATAAATAATTCAAATTGTTACGTTTATCTTGCAAATGGCTCGTAATATTATATAGATAGGTAGAGAAAAGTTTACGTGCGCGACGAAACTGAAAAAATGTAACAAAACACAACTCATGTTATACTTAAAGTAAAGAAAGAAAGTCGCTACCTAATTAAGCAAAAACGTTTGTTAATTTGGAGACATATACTCGCAAAGACATATGTACTAAAAAGACGCCCCAGTTTAAACGTAACGAACAAATCATCCCTTCTCTGCGGTGGTCATATTTAAAAAAAAACTTTAAATTGATGTATTACTATTCCAGCGAACTGTCATTCGGAAGCTTTCGGGATCACTCGGATATTTCGTGCAGCGCTCCAAACATAGGTAAAATTCCTAGAAATCCCTATACAAATATAGCTGTCTCAAGATTTTCTGTGCTCTTTTAACTTCGAAACATTTCTATGAATTTGGAGCTCGATCTATAACGCACTCAGAACCCAACATGCTCGCAGATTGCGTCCAGATGCAAAACACATGTATACAACAAATGAACTCTAACGAATTGATTTGCATATTGTGATGAGCCATGTCGACATAAATATATATTATTTTTCATAAACATTGTTATGATAATATACATATTTTCGCTATACTTCTTTAGGTGTTTATTGTTATATAAACTCAGTAGTTCGACGCACGAGAGCACTAATGAGCCAGCCGCCACTGGATGAGGAGGAGTCGTCAGAGGCTATCATGGGAGTCACGATGCTCAGTCATGAGCAACACGACAGGATGATGATTTATATTTAATATTTATTAGTTTTAAATAAAATTACTAAACATATTTTTATTGTGAATTTCAACAGTTTCGATATGACGAAGTGGATGATATTGTAGATAGTACATACTAACGATTATTATATAATTTTTATATATAAAAAAATATTTGATTGTAGAGTATATTCGAGTGATGTCAGTTTCCCCGAATAACATTACAATATATTGTACAATACATATCAGAATAATGAGGTGTAGGCGCAGGTGCATGTGGGTTGATTTTATTCAATGAAATTGCAACTCGGTCGTAAAAAAGTGTTTTGGGTGCTAATAGGTTCATTTTATTCGTTTTTTTAGATGAAAATAAATGTTATTTTTAATGAAATTCAATTCTTGTAAAATGATTTGCCTTAAAAGTAATCGGGGCTAAACCATTCAAATATTCTTTATAGTTAGAATAAGTAAGTATTCATTTTTTTTTCTTTTTCAATTTTTATTTCCATAAAAATTAGACAATCTAGACAAGATTTAATTACTCTTTTACATATTAGGCCTGACTCCTGTTTCCCAGCCCGGAGGTTGCGAGTTCAAATCCCGCTGAAACCCAGATTTTTTTAAAAGGATTCCAGTCTGGTTTACCCTTAAGACCTCTTTAACATCTTTCTGGTTGGTTGGAAGAGATTGCCTCGTGGTTATATGCCCGCCAGATTGTACTGTATACAATGAAAGTGTTATACAATATATTAGAAAATATATTGATAAAGCAAGACGTGAAAATTATTCCTCTTGTATTGTATTAAACTTTAGTTGTACACAGTACAATCTGGCGGGGTTATTGCCATGTGGCAATATCTTCCAACTAACCAAAATATGTTAAAGGGACCTTAAGTGAAAAGCATACTGGAATTCTTTTTAAAAATAAAAACAGGGTTCCAGCGGCAATCAAACCCACAACTTCCGGGCTGAAAAACAAGCGTCTTATCAACTAGGCCACGAAGGTCGTCCACATTGTGTTTCCCATAAATATTAAAAAAAAACTGAAATGTAAAGAGAAGTCATCTTATTCAATCAATCAAGACTGTTGAATATCTCAAAAAGTGACGTCTTAAGAGGTTTATTGAAAGTTTATATATACTATATTTAGCTTTATGCTAAGAAAATATAAACCTTCAATAAACTCGATCAATACAACTAGGTCTATTTATTCGATATACCTCAACAAGAGTGTTTATAGCCTGATACCTAGAAGCTTTCAGCGTACCTGTCATGTACTGAGGTGCTAGAAAATTAAATGTTTAAAATTTCATATACTATAATACACAGCTTAAATTCCCCCTTTTCAATTCACTTTAAGCAGTGAAACTCTTTCAATACAATCTAAAGTGCGAAAATGGATAATAATTTAAAATTTATAATCATTAGTTACTATATATTCGTTGACGGTGCTCTTCGGACAGCAATTAAAATGTGAGGAGGGCAAAAGTAAAATTTTCGGTTTGAAGATTTTTCAATTTTATATTTACTATATCTTTATTGCATTGATAAAAATGCTGCAGTATTGTATAAATTTATCTTAAGTGATAATCTATTGAAAAATCGAGATATTTTTTATCATCTTTTAATCAAACCGTTCATATATTTTTTCCTAACTTTTTGATTGAGACAAGAACAATTCGACAAAGTAAAAAGAATTAAACTGTATTCAAATTATAGTCGTCCTAGCTGTTTTAAAATAGGATTGTTAAAGTAACTATAGTTAAGAGTGAGTGGTGTGTAGATGACTTATGCATGTGTGCACTATACGAGTACATATATAGCTCGGGTACATCCATATTCAGTGGTTTGTAACATTTGAAAAGTCAGAGGTTCCGTGGCTCGGTTAAATTCAGGTCATTGGTTGACTGACCGTACAAATTAAATTTTGCTTATGCACACTACAGTATGATTGATAACTCGGCGTGAAAGTGCGAAGATATGATTTGTGTTTCTTTGAAGATTTATTATGGCGTTTCAATCAGGATTGTCAATTATTTTAAATAAAATAATTTATTTAAGCAAAAGTGTGAATGGTGGGTTATACATTGCATTTACCGATAGGAGCATTTAATCAGCAACTAAGCTGACTTCTCATACTGGAATCTTGGTCTTAACATTAGGGTATGCAAACGAAGCTTGGACGTGGCAAAAGTGATTAAGGCAAGGTAAATGTGGTAGAAATGAGAACGTTGGGTAGAACGTGTGGGGAAAAACAATTAATTAAAAAAACAAGGAATGAGTACACTAGGAAAGAATGCGGATTAAAAGAAAGATACAGTGCTTAAGATGAAGAAAGGATCATTGACATGGTTCGGACACGTAGAAAGAATTAATAATGAAAGATTTACAAAAAGTACGAGAAGTTTGGGAAGAAAGAGAAAATGGGACACGATCAAATGAATCGAATTCTGATATATTGACAAACAATATTATCAAAGCTAAACATCTAAGAACTGTGTTTATTGATAAACCTTAGATTAATGGTATATTTCTCAATTACATTTATTGTGACAATGGTCATAAATGGTAAGATGGTTAAATTCCACCCGGGGGATTCGGGGTCGATTCCCGATGGCACTCAAAAATGAGTAGCAGTCTAGTAAAAGATAGTTCGTCTGATAATTATACTCACACGTAATGCAAGTATGGGAGTGTTGTTGCCTCTTTACGTACAGGGTAGTATTACCAACACGTGCGATGACGAATCGCGAGTTTCGTACCTAATCCAGTGGTTCTCAACTCGTATACTTGTTTTGTTAGACTCCCTCAATATATTCGTTCTATATACCCAAACCATATTCTTGATATTACTTAATACATCAGCCTTAAGTTCACATTCATCCCTTATCACTTCATTCCGTATTCTGTCATACATTGTCACCCCATATATTCTTCTCAGTGCATGCATTTCTACAGCATTTATTTTCAGTCTTTTTCCATGTCCACGTTTCACTTCCATGCATCAAAGTTAGTACTAGAATACTGTTGTGGAATATCATCTTAACAGATTTTGATACTGTTCGGTTCGAGTATATATGTTTTAATACCCCATTGACTTTGTTTTCTATCGATACACGCCGTTTAATATCTCTTATAACTATTCCATCATCAGAGAAAATACTACCTTAATAGGAGAATTATTTAACTTGCTCTAATCTTTTATTGCTTTCGTTAGTATCACACGAATAAATAGACAATGTTTTATTTCATTCCGGATTAAGACAAACTCGGCCTTAACCAGTATTAATTTACCATTTAAACACAAGTTCTAGTATTTTTATCAATCATTGATGAAGATTTAACTTTTTCAATGGGACGGCATCCCTGAGTTTGACTAGGATAAAAAAAACTTAACACACAAATGAGAATTGAGTAAAGATTAAGTACGACTTATTTTCAACATTTGAATAAAAAATCTTGAAATTAATTCACAAAGTTAAACATTTTATATACAATAGTTGTTTTAGCAAACAGTGAGATGGTTGAGAAACCCATTCATTTACGCATTGTTAACGTAAACCTACAAATTTCTTTTGTTCAAAGAATGAATAGATCTGATTTAGTCAAGCCTACATAATGTTTAGTTACGAAGGGTAAGCTACTCGTATATTGACTCAATTGATTTTGAATAGATCTGATTTAGTCAAGCCTACATAATGTTTAGTTACGAAGGGTAAGCTACTCGTATATTGACTCAATTGATTTTGAATAGATCTGATTTAGTCAAGCCTACATAATGTTTAGTTACGAAGGGTAAGCTACTCGTATATTGACTCAATTGATTTTGAATAGATCTGATTTAGTCAAGCCTACATAATGTTTAGTTACGAAGGGTAAGTTACTCGTATATTGACTCAATTGATTTTGAATAGATCTGATTTAGTCAAGCCTACATAATGTTTAGTTACGAAGGGTAAGCTACTCGTATATTGACTCAATTGATTGTGAATAGATCTGATTTAGTCAAGCCTACATAATGTTTAGTTACGAAGGGTAAGCTACTCGTATATTGACTCAATTGATTTTGAATAGATCTGATTTAGTCAAGCCTACATAATGTTTAGTTACGAAGGGTAAGCTACTCGTATATTGACTCAATTGATTTTGAATAGATCTGATTTAGTCAAGCCTACATAATGTTTAGTTACGAAGGGTAAGCTACTCGTATATTGACTCAATTGATTTTGAATAGATCTGATTTAGTCAAGCCTACATAATGTTTAGTTACGAAGGGTAAGCTACTCGTATATTGACTCAATTGATTTTGAATAGATCTGATTTAGTCAAGCCTACATAATGTTTAGTTACGAAGGGTAAGCTACTCGTATATTGACTCAATTGATTTTGAATAGATCTGATTTAGTCAAGCCTACATAATGTTTAGTTACGAAGGGTAAGCTACTCGTATATTGACTCAATTGATTTTGAATAGATCTGATTTAGTCAAGCCTACATAATGTTTAGTTACGAAGGGTAAGCTACTCGTATATTGACTCAATTGATTTTGAATAGATCTGATTTAGTCAAGCCTACATAATGTTTAGTTACGAAGGGTAAGCTACTCGTATATTGACTCAATTGATTTTCACGGAAAATATTTATAAGGAAAAGTTTTTCTTCTTTTTATAACATTTGATTCATAATTGAAAACATTGACAAAATGTCCAACACGTACGAGTACATCATAAATTGTTACCATAAAAATAAAACAATAGTTTTCTCGATTTTTCTAAAAAAATATTTCAGATACCCCCCTGCCCCCCCAAATGACAACCTATGTGGCTTAGAAGGTTCTAACCCAGGGGTTGCGAGTTCATTTTCTGCTATTACCCGTTTTATTTAAGAGAGTGTTGGGAAACTTGGTTGGGAAACATAGCTACATGGTACTAAACCCGCCAGGTTGTACTATATACAACGAAATTGTAATATAATACAATATGTTCTACGGCTACACTTCATGTCATCTCTAAAATAAATAATTACCCTTTCTTTGTTTTACAAAGACGAATTATGAATTATCATCTGTCGTTTGAAAATTGTTATGATAATAAAAAAAATCGCTTTTTGAGATAGCATATATTTATAATATTCAGAATTCGACTGGTATTTTGTTGCAGAAAGAATAGAGTCTGAATGAACCTGCAACAGTCTTGGTGGGGTCCCCCATGAGACACGAGCTCCTGAGGGCGCAGTAGAACGCCTTGTTCTCCTTCTCGGCGGTGGCGTTCGGGAGGAACATAGACAGGACGGCGATGTCCTCGTTATTCTCCCGCGCCCTCCTTATCCGGTCTTCGCCCACTGTCTTGGTGGTCAGGTGCAGTCTGGATTTCAGGTCATTACTCAACACGTCTGTCGACATGTTGGTATTTTTCCGTGATCGCTGAATTTCGAAATATTTACAAAAACAGCCTCGACAAAAAAATTAAATGTAAACAACTTTGAAGCCACTCAAACAAAAACAGTCCAAACATACGATAGAACAAAGATATTCAAACACGACGTCAATTTTTCCATTTAAATACGAAACAGGTTAATCGAAATAAAAGTTAAATATTTGTTTTGTGAACAACGCTATTTTGTATGGGTACGCACGTAGCGGCAACTTGTTAGATTCGACAAGCAATGCCGGCAGGTTGCAATGACGGCCAAACGAGAATATGCCGGTAAACAACAAACAAAGGTATAAATAATAGTACGACTCGACTATTCGGCGGACTGCGCTGTACTGATCGTTGATCGTTCACTCCGTGGGATGACACATTCGCTCCTCGCTCCTCTCGAAACCTTCGCCACGGAGCTGCTTTGCCACGGAATAAAAATTCCTTATCTCGACTTTATTATTGAATGTTTTCACGCTCCATTGATATCGTAATTTCTATTTTACTTTATCGGCGATTTGCATGATGTGAACATTGAAAATATTCCATACTGCATTTAAAAACGATTTATGAAATATGGTGGAATTAGAAATTGTATTTATTCATACTTAAAATAGTCATTTCAGATACATACATCATGCTATGCCCCTTTTGGGCTTGATAGAGGGAGAAAACCTCTACTCCTCTCTACCCATGCACACAATTCTCGCTTCGTCCACATCCACACATTTCGCCCTACATGCTATCCTGTTTTTTTACGCCTTTATAGTACACCAGTTAAAATTTCTCCAACTATCTTCTTCCACTCTTTTCTCGTACTACCCCTTCCTCGTTTTCCATTAATTTGAAACAGATATATTTGTTATGTAAGCCTTTCGTAACTTATTCTTTCAATGTGGCCAAACCATCTCCAGATTCCTTTCTTAATTCTTCTTATAATATTCATATTTAACAAACAGTTATCCTTGATCTGATCATTCTTTACTTTATTATGTTAAATACTGTAATACTACGAGTAGATACTCGTATTCTACACAAGGAACGCATTTCTACCGCATTTTCCGCTCTTATCATTCTTTTTCAATCCTTTAGCCTCGCTACATCAAGGCTGACATTGGAACACCACTGTATACAGTCATTAAAGATATTACTTTTGAAATTGGCATAACGAGAACATACTTATTATATTCTTTTTATTTTAAATAATGCATGAAAGTTTTAAAAAACATATTTGGTGATTGTTAACTATTTTTTCCTTCTACTTTTTATTGACCATTTCACACAATTTTACTATATAAACCGATAAATATTTTTTGAAGAATATAAATTTAACCATTTTTACATATTAATTGATGTATGGTCTTGTAGTTTTTCGAAGCTTATAAACAAACAAAAAGATGTTAAAAGTTCTTGTGTAAAATTAGATAACGAACCATTTTCTTGTTGGATTCACCAGGAATAGAAATCGAGACTCATGGATTGGAATCCGGCATTCTACCGAGTAGAACACGGATGTCGTCAATATTTAGCGAAATAAAACAACAACAAGTAAGCATTTAGTAAACTACAAATATGGTTAAATGTTCAGTGAGATACAACGGTGGTTCGAAATTTTCCAAATTATGATAAAATGTAAAAAAAATTGCTACTCGATCATTTGTACCAAATATGTTCGAGTTTTTGATGCACAAATTAACCCAATTGTGCGCGCATTCAAGCTGACATAACATACCATGACCGATAGAGACAGGATGTTACCACTTGTTCGGTGTTCATAATTTTGGAAATGTTGCGGCCACTTCAGCAGTCACCATTTTGGTCTTGGCAACCTTAACCATCTGGTCTGAGTTGCGGATAATGATTTCATGACTACTTCTTTAGCTACTTGGATGAGATCATCACACACGTAACTAAAATTCGATATTTTCCTAGTATTTTGTTTAAAAAACATATTATTTGGTTACTGTTTTGTAAGGTCTTCTTTAAAAACAGCATTTAAATAATTTATTACCGTTTTGTAGCATTATCTAATGTTTTCCCAGTGTATTACTTATTTTCGTTATTTTGTTTTACACATATTGTATAGCAATTTAACCAACAATTTGGATTCGTATTAAAAAAAAAATACTTTATCTAATTCTTATATACACACACATATAAACCGATAATTTTTAATTCTGTATTCATATACTTTTAAACCAATTTAAAGCGCGAGCAGACGTTTTAGGATGAAAGGCGATGTAAGCTAAAAAGAAATGTGTTCAGAAGAGTAAAAAGAACACGTTGAGGGGATTTGGACATATTTGAATGGATTAGTAACGAAATTTGTAATGTAAGTACGAGTGGAAGTTGTGATAGAGGACGACCAAGAAAAGTATATTTGGACCAAGTGAATGAAATTTTGAAAGATGAAAAGGTAAGGTTTAATAGAAAATGTGTGGAAGTGGAGGAGGCGAAAGAAGTATGTCATGATAGGAAAGTTTGGTGCTCTGTCTTTTTTAAAAGGGAGATGACGTGATGGTATTTATGTGTAAAAAGTTTAAAAAAATTATGATCTTACTAAAATATATATGTTAATGTACGAAATTGACATTTTCACGACTTTACAACACTTCAAGTAAATTTTAATTTTCAAGTAAATGGTTATTCAACAGATCTTGAGCTGTTTAGATGACGTCTTTATAAAGAAGTCTTTCAATTACTTTTCATCAGATTATGACACCGTTATAATGAACATCTGCTTTATAAAGTTATGGTTGAACAGTATTAATATCCATACGCGTATATTAAAATACATTGGAACTGAAGCGTATGAAATAAGACAGTCTATAATCATATTTTATAAATATTTAATAAGTACTTTCTTTATTTTAGACTAAAAAACAATAAGAATATAGCAAAAAGAATAAAATATATTGTCTTATTTTGTATAGTGCAATTTCTTGATATCGTTCTTACGTATTTATTGTATTACGCTTTTGTTGTATACAATACGAATTGGTGAGTGTATTGCCACGTGGCAATCTTTTACAACCCCTTTTAAAATAAATTGGGCACTTATCGAACCCGCAACCTCAGGGTCGTGTTTTACTAACTAGGCGACGAAGGTAATTATTATTAGTTATATTGTTTATCAATGAAAGTAAAACATGTATTTAAGAGTAATTCACGTTGTATTGAAATATTGTGACATTCATATCAATATCAGTGATCTGCAGCATGAACCACGAGAAGTAAAATCAGAATTTCAAAATGGAAACCTCCAATAACACATTTTATTGCTGGAAATATTTCTCTTCCGTTAAAACTGAAGGTGTAAATTATTATTAAACCTCGGCCCTGCAATTGCCTCGGGCTTTCAAACAGATCCGGTTTCCATTTATCCTTTGTATTATTTCTCCCCGGTTTATTTAAAATAAATATCGCAAATACAATGTATTGACCTGTGTACACTGTACAAGTCAGTATTAACCAGTACAGATACTTGAATTTCAAGTTGAGAAATCGCGCAATACTTAACGGTTTTTTGACAAATTTAGGATATTTTTTAATACCGTTTTAGATTTGGCCTTTTTTCAGCACTAAGTAAACTCTTTTACCTTTTATTGAACTTTTTATCCGTAGGATAATTTAATGTGGCCAATTCTGTGCATTGTGAAATAGATTTTTTAATTTGAATGTAGGATATTCGATCACTATATCAAAGTCCTGGTATGAGTATGCAGTTTATTACAATTATATGGATGGAATGCGCTTGAAATTCCTTCGAGAGTTATTTTAACTAGATAATTTTTTGCGAGATGCTGCAAAGAAACCTCACTAAACGATGTTATAAATTATTTAATTCTAGTTCCATTCGAATATTTTAAACTCTTGAAATTGCAATATATTCCAACTGTCCAAAATAATATATTTTTAAGCTGTTTGATTTGTACTCGTATATCACTAACGTAGGTGTTGCGAATTTCAAGCATATCAAAATATTTTTTATAGATTACGTTTTTGAATTGTTTTAAAATTGTACATATAAATGAAAATAGGTATTTAGAAGTGAAACACACGAATCTTTTAAAAAGCGCGGCCATTTAATTATATTCAAATAAAATACTGTTCATTCTTCATTTTGTTTTGGAATAAAAAAGCAATTTCAGGTTTTCCACCCACTGAATCTTAAAAATGAGAAAAGGGCAAACTTTAAAATAACTTTTTTTATTTGACATTATACCTTTCTAAATGGTTGAAATGAAGTTACAAATAATAATTATACTATGCCGTGAATAAATATCTATCACTGTTAGACATGCAGTGGGATTGATCTCAAATATTCGCTAGTTTCGTTATAAATACACGATTTGGCTTTAATCTGACATCACAGGATTTTTATTGTGAATTTTTAAGATATTAAGGAAAAAAACCCATCTAATTAGTAATATGTACTAGAAAAATTAATATTTTTGCATTTAAGAATTGAGTTCATGGAAAATAATTATTATTGTTAGTTCAACTAGTTTTATTTCTTATAAATGACTACGAGTGAAACTTTCAATTTATGTTAAGTCTGTGCAGATAAAACAAATGGTTATTTTATGAATATTCAATTTTCAGAATGATTTTCACACACTTGAATATCTGTAATTTGATTAGTATTCATACGATGCTGTAATATTTTGAGACATTAAAATTAGAAAAAAAAATCTTTCCACTTGAATTGTACAATATATCATCGTTAATGTCATATACAATTAACAAGCAAACGAAAATTAAAACAAGTTTTTCCAAGGAATGCAATGAAAAATACGCTAATACATTTTATCATAATATATCTGTCAAAACATATTTTTAAAAAATCCCTTCCGACACTGATCGCTAGAACCAGGTAGATTTCGCCTGTGTGAAAGGAAAATATACGGGTATTCCCATTGAATGGTACCATGTAGATATTCTACTATTACTCTCGAACTCATTGCGTCATTATATTGGAAATATTTCATTATACGCCGGTAATAAATAAATAAATAACAAAATTATTAATTAATTAATACTTTATTAGTCTTAAGTTACTTATGTGTAGATACAATCTAAATAGCAACTAGAATCCACTACAATACATGCAAATATTTAGAATCCTATAATATATAATTGTTGTCAAGGACACCTATTTATGCCTAGTGTGGTGAACATTGCAACAGGATCCAATTCAATAAGTTCATTTCACTTCTATCGCCTTATTATATATATACACAAACTTTTTAATTGAGGGTAGTTTAGGAGTCCCCTGGTCGTGATCGTAGAAAGTGCATTGAAATTTTCCGGCAGTTACGACCTGATAACCTCTGCAATAGGTAGTATTAATATCGAAATCTGCCTAAAAATCTTGGACTGTTTTAAACGTCAATTACTTTATATCAACTTTTTTAGACATATAAATTATATGCGAGTGCATAATAAATAACAATTACTTATAAGTACACATTTATTTGAGAAATCTAATTAGAAATTGAACGTGTTTATATCATATGGATTGAAATAATACACGTCCTGTTGTCATAAAACAGCAATTCAATTTACGAGTTATTGTTATGTTTCTGACAACAGCATTTGCCATGTGCAATGTCGACCGATTACAAGAAAATTCCTTATCGCGAGGCGAATTAAATTATGTTTTTTTACGATACCACGTTTTTTTCTGTAAAAGTTTATTGGACAAACAATTTATTAGATCTAACTATTTTGTGTTAAATAATGATGATATTGTAAATTTGACATATTCGCGAAAAGAGAAGACAGAAATGTGGTGCGAGCTAACGGTTATTACATAATTTGGCAAGAATATGAAAATAATAAATCTCAATAACCATCTAACGATTACACGGGCATGTTAACAGAGCATTAATGTCTAGAAATAAAGCACATTACTCGTATTTGTTGCGACATAAAAAAAGTGTTTCAATTAATGTTTTGTGTTTTTTAAATTTTCCACTGAGAAATACATATACGTTCTCTATTACGTAGTAACGTGTTTTAAATTTTATTTTATAACTTGAAAAAATGCAATCCATCGAGATTTTAGTAGTTTATTATTCGTTTTAGTACCTATAATGTCTTTATTACGCCTCCATTGTGGTAGTTTTTATGAATATGGTTCCATAACATTTTGTATTTCAAAGTCTTTGCAATTGTTATTCAATAACTTAGATTTATAGCTTGTAAGTATTAATTCACTTCTAGATGAAACTGAAGAAAAAAATGACTATTCGAGATCTAATTTGAGCATAATATGGTAAACCAAGTTTTTTTGTAGTTTTCTTTCCTTGGCAGTCTGTGGTTGTCTTACCAAATATGCTTTTCTAAACATATGCAGATGCAGGGAAGGATCTAAACTAGTGGCCGCAGCCACCACCTTTACTACACTAAACTGATAGTTTTATTTCGTAATATCTGTCAATAATAGTGGATTCGAACTCCGAATTAGAGCGCCTTTGAAGATAATCTGCTCTCTAAACGGCGCTATATACATACATTGTCCTTTAATTATTATTATTATTATAAAAAGTTGTAGTTAGAGCTAAAAATTAATTCTATTCGAGAATTTTTTTGGTCCGAGATATACGTAATGATAGCATGGATATTAAAACCGCCTGTTTCTCTCGTATTGTTTTTTTCTAATATGAATTAAAAATAAATAAACAAATATAAAAAATGGATTTATAAAATTTTGATATAATCTCTTCTTTAAAAAAACTAAAACGCCATTATACAAACAATCATCTCAATTAGCGATTGCTAATTATATTGTTTCATAATCATATTTAATAACATTATCGAAATTTACAAAGGAAGTGATTAGTGATCATTAAATAATTTTAAAGTTTGTACTTGTGCTGATAGCTGATATATGCACGCCTACAATATATCAAATTTGGCTTATTTCGATTGAAAATAATAAAACAATATAAAATATCTGATCATACAATTAAGAGTAATTTATTTGCAAAGTAAAAAGATAAGATTCCAAAATATACGTTCAACAAAATATTAATATCCATAAGAAATTACTTTGTTATTCCCTTAATTACCGCGACACGTGTTTCAATTGTACTCTTACTTTGTATCCCGAGTGACGAAGTATATTTTTAATACGGAGTTCCACAAAGTTGAACTAAAAATATTTTATAAATTTTGAAATATTTATCGTAATATTTGTCAATAAGAAATATAAAATGTCTTTGATTACTTATGATTCAAAAAGTTTGTATGGTTTCTCTTTTACATTTTTATTCACATTGTTTTGAAATATTTACGGAGCAAAATAATTGAAGTTTTAACATGAGTTTCTTTCAGTTAAGTTCAAACAGAATATCCTGTATATAATCGTGCACGACCTAACTTAAAACGAAGTCCTTTAAATTATTTAACAGTGGAATAATATAATTTACTATTGTAAAAAATATAAGTTGCATTTTACTTTTCAAATCACAATGCAGTAAATAAGATTTATATCAAAGCATAAATATAGTTATGAACGTATAATTCTGTAAATAAGTAGGGTTAAATATGTCCGAAGATTAGTTGAAAGAAAATTGAATAGGATTTATTGCCATGTTTGTTTGAAGTCGTTTCGAAGGCGTTTCGTACGCGACAGCCGGCCGACGTTTCGAAGGTATTGCAGCCTTCATCCTCAAGGCGATGTTTAAGAAAACAAACATTAAAAATATTTTTTTAGGAGAATCTGAAAACTGTAAGTCAATAAGCAAAAACTCTTCGAAGATAGACACAGTTCTTTAATTACTAGTAGTTATCTAAATTAAAGAATCCCATTCATGAAAAACAGGTAACCCTTAAATCGGAATTGTCATCCCTGTAGATCAGAGAAGCAAATTAATTAAATCACTGGATTATATGTAATAAAAATATGTTGATAATGCATTAAAAATACACGCTTATAAAGTAAATATTATTATAATATCACAATAAGAAAAAATAAACCACAAGACGAGATACTGCAGAGCCTGCTGCCTACTGTACTGTGAAGTGACCTCATCTCAGCAAAGTTTTTTGAACCAAACCGAACCGCGTGAAAAAATAGCATTTTTATTGTATGTAAAAAAAAACAATTTTTCTAATGGACGATACATGTTCTTTTACTTAGGCGGTCAATGTCAATTGATAAAGGTGACAACAAATATAGAAAACGGAATTATCCATCAAAAACATACGTGAAACTTGAGATTTGAGTCTATTCATATGCAATAAATACATTCAAAGCTCCACTATTAGTTTCACATTTAAACGGTTAAGAAATAACAGTTAAATTATAAACGTGTAGAAGAAAACCTTCGAGTGCTTTCGAATGTGTTGAATTTTTTTACAGATTTTGTTATAATGTAAAAACTAATGATTATTGAAATCACTTCTAATGAAAAATTAACTTAGAAATAAAATAACACCGACAAAGACTAATTTGTTTTTAGAACAATGTTTTTTTTTAATAATTGGGCTCACTCAAAAACTGTCCATTGTACTCAATATAGACAGACAGCATAAATGCTGTTAATATCTATATCAATTTTAACTCTCATATCAATACAGCATTATTATCAATATACCAGTGCTTACTTATTAAGCACGTTATTTGTATTAGAGTTAAAAAAGAAAATTCTGGTTTTATTTCTTATTAACGTCAATTTAATTTATTTTTATCTAGTTTAAAATAGAAGATTGTTTTTGATCGACCTAAGGTCACGGTGCGGAATGAAAAACAGTAATTGTGATACTTGTCATTTTGTTTTAATTGATGGTGAGACGGACTAACACGAGTAATTAATTAATTTAACGTTTGCTGATTTTTAGAGAAAACTACGTGTTTTGATATTTCCCAAGTTTTATGTAAATACGAGTATATAAATACATCAAAGGGAAATAAGCACAGATTTGTTGTTATTAATTATTTTTTAATGAAGGTTTTATCACAACATTTGTAACCACAGACGTACTCGTAGCGTAGGGCAATTATAAAAATGACTTAGTTCAATATTCGACACACAAATTTTGTAATAAGTGTTGAACGAATAAAAATAAAAATAATATTTTGTATATTTACATGGTTCGAAGGTATAGTAATTACTTTAAAAAAATTACCACTTTTGTAAGTCTCACAAAAAAAAACAGAATGAACCAGGAAGATTCACGACATACAAATGTAGTTGAAAAACAATAAGAGTCAATGTAATTTATGTGTTATTAATATTTAATTGGTTAAGATAATGGAGAGGCAGATGATTTAATTCGGCCTGCGTTATCTATTGTGTGGGTTCAAATGCCACACATGACCAAAGACAAAACAGTGACATCACCCCGCTTCTCGAGTCGCGGGGAATTATGAATTCAATATACTGTTTTTTCACAGATTTGAACCGAGGAAAACTCGGCATGTTAATATTGTACGAATAATAAAAAAAATGGCAAAGAAGTTTACAATAAATAACAATGGTTCATGATGTTACTTATATAAAATAAACTACTGTCTACATTAAAAAAAATCTATGATTTGTACAAGGCACATATTTTTTTTCGATAATCATGGATGGATCATCGAAGATGGTATGGCATCACCATGGAGACTAAGTTCCTTAAGAGTTGTTTTATTAGAACTGGATTTTTAATAGCCTATTCTAGTGTGCTCCGATGAGTGCAAGCGGATTTAGAAATTTTAAAGATACTTTCGTGCATATAATTTGTAAATATGGTGGTGTTGTGTTGATGAGTATTCATTCCAGTTTATGGTATAAAAAGATGTCTTAAAGTAGTCATATATTGGTTGAGATCGATGATGTACAATAGGGAAAAGGGATGTCGCGGGAAGACTTCCATCCTACACTGGATGGAGGTTTCCCCGCGGTTAATGCCCCGTTACAGCAATATCTAAACATTATGAGCTTTTGAAGTATCGCCATTGAACCTCTCTAAAGTGAATAGGAGTGTTGTGGACTTGGCGTTTTGGAAATACTGCTCCCTACTCTTACTTTTGAAGTATCGCCATTGAACCTCTCTAAAGTGAATATGAGTGTTGTGGACTTGGCGTTTTGGAAATACTGCTCCCTACTCTTACTTTTGAAGTATCGCCATTGAACTTCTCTAAAGTGAATAGGAGTGTTGTGGACTTGGCGTTTTGGAAATACTGCTCCCTACTCTTACCAATTTAAGTAAAATAAAAATAATAAAAAGGAAATATTGATTCAATATTTTTTGGAATTAGCTGCATCTTTTTATTTTTCTTCTAAGAAAACTCGTTTATACTTTTTTACATAAAAAATAATCAAAAATTTCAAATTATTAATCGAAACACCTTTAAATAATGGGACATTTCTTAAATAGGCATCATTACCTTCAAACTTATTAACTTTGAAGTAAATGTCAATGTTTATTTGTACGAAAAAGGCTTACGCGTTAAAATAAATATGCATATTAATTTTAACTATAATTTGAGCATTTTTGTGAAAATAACAGATGTTTCAAGTTCATTTGTCTCCATGATAAATAATTATAATATATTATATCAGCAATTTTCTTTAAATGATAATTATTTTAATCAAACTGTAAACAAAGTGACATGTTTTGATACATGATATAGCTAGGAGCTAGGATATAATCATTTTTTAATTATTTGTCTTGTTTCAGCCCCGAGCAATCGTATTGGATTTTGTAAACAAATAAAAATTAGGAAACTGATCAGTTTATAATGCAAAGAACCTCGATTTTTACTATTATTAATTTACAATTTATTTCAAAACTATTTTTTCCAAATTACTTCCTGTGAAAATAACAAAGTCAAATACTCGTAAATACATTTCTATGTAAATTTTAATATTACCATACTTAAAATTTATTTATTAATATAAGCATCTGAATTAATATTATTTATTATATTCATACAGTTTCATCGAATTTCGCAATGCATATGGGTGCCTTTGACTGTTAATGTATAAGGAACGCTTTGTTTTATTTTTATGTTGTCTTAGATGTGTTGTTGCCAGGCTGTGTGTATTGAAACCACTAATGGGTATTTTTATCACTGTAAATTTTTGATAATGGTCTCAACGATTTGCAATTTTGCATTCAATCGTTTAGTACTCTTCGATATAACCGAATTGATGATGTG
Organism: Odontocerum albicorne; assembly: GCA_949825065.1. Classification (NCBI taxonomy): domain Eukaryota; kingdom Metazoa; phylum Arthropoda; class Insecta; order Trichoptera; family Odontoceridae; genus Odontocerum; species Odontocerum albicorne. The sequence continues at coordinate 31,854,371 of OX463838.1, forward strand.
AGTATGTTTAAGAGCAAGGTGGTTAGACATTGGGAGGCAAAATTGTCTTCGGGCCAATAACGCGAGTTTTTGGGTTTACGAACCACTCTAGTGGGCACATAAATCACGATACGTCGTCGTACGTGTTAGTAATACTACAGTGTCTTATTAATATTAACCGAGTTGATAAACTAACCAGACTGGGACATATTTTTTTATAGCATCGGGAATTGAGCTCGATACCCCGCCGGGTGGAATACAAGCGTTTTATTAACTAGGCTACAAAAGTCACGTCGATTAATATGTATACAAAATGATTTATTTCAATGAACTTGACCTTCATTTAGAGTTGGCACAGAAACAGAATAATGAAAATGAAAATCGTGTGTAAAATCAAGAGACGCAATACTTCATCCTGACTCCTACGACTGAAGAGTGGCCGGCGAACAAAATCTGAAATATCCCACTCGTCCAGCAAACCTGCCTACAGCTACACATTTATCAAGAGAAGAGGTAAACAATCAGAAACACAACACCTACATTCGACACTCCTCCGAGTCACGAGAGCGGAGTTAATTCACACTTATTTGATTTTCTCAAGATGTAAAAAAAATTATATTACGTGCCATCAGGACTTCCGGGTGAGATTCAAGGTGCTATACTGCTGACTAAATAGTATATTTGAAACGGCTACTCATTCACATGAGCCAGTTATGAGGTTATGATTAAATATAGGCTCAGTTTTTTTGGTTGTTGAAGGCGAAGACGTGCTAGTTTTATTGCTGTAGAAGCACTAAATAAAAAATCAATTAAAACAAAATTTATAACTGCATAAAAAAGATGACGACTCATATTCATGAAGATAATATAACTATGATATAACAAATATTTATTTCATATGAATGTTTGAATGAAGATATTTATGCAGTTTAGTTGAAAACAATATGTTCGTTTGATATAATATTGATGCATACAAAAAGGTTTGGTTTTCGAATCAAATGCATGCCCATTGAATATCATCACGCCATGTCCCTTCATTATATCCTGACACACATCTTTTGTTTCAGCTATGTCCGTACACCTTGTCATGCACATTCTCATATTATAAAGGCTTTTTAGTCTTATACCTTTCAGAATTTGATTTATTTGGGCGTATTGCATTTTTTAGGTCTTTTCATACCTTCTACACAACGTGTAAACATTATTTCTGTAAATCATTTATCATTGATAGTTTCTACGTGGCCGAAACATCTTATATCAACATGGCCATTTAATATGAACCTCAATTATAGCATTTAGAAAGAATCAAAATTAAGAAAAACCGTGGAAAGTTCAAACAAAATAAATTATAATTGCATTCAAGTAATTGGATATATTTGGAACTAAAATTAATATTATATACTAAAGATGATTGGAAAACATGCCTAAAGAGGTTTCGGTGCCAGCTAAAAATATAATTTTTTTTATCGGTAGGTCAATATTAAGACTCATTTCTAAGAAATCGTACTTCCCGTATTGTTTTTGTTTATTTATTTTTATAGCGCTATTTACATATATCAAAGATCATCCCAAAAAAGCCCAAGTTTCAATCTCTTAAATAGTGTAAAGTTCAGAATCCCATTCAATGCTCCCAAGCCTTCAGTCTGTCTGTACTCTAGAATATGTATATTATATGCTATATTTTCGGCGGATTTTAGGCCTCATTTAGTGTGATTTCTGTAACACTTAGAAGCTGCTAGATATAACATATGTTATGAAATCTAATAGCGTTTTTAGAGCGCATTTTTTTTTCAGCGCAATTATTTATTTATTATTATTAAGGCGCATGGTCGCGCTGTAATGCAATGGACTTCCGTGCGGAAGGTCGACGGTTCCAACTCCGCGCTGTGCTATTCCCCTCGAATGACGCAGGCATTTTTTCCACCTAGTATTCGGGGGTATAAGGACACCTATGACTTTGATGATATATATTATTTAAAAAAAGGGAAAATCCATGCCGGTGTGCTCCGATCATCTCACTTCGGTGTACTATCGGATCCAGAACAGCGGTGTGGCCGGTGAGTTTGCTGATGTGCAACAGCTCACTCACTTAAAACTCCACGGCACAGCTTTGCTTTCCAACTATATTGACATTAGAATGGGAAGGGATTCCTCAACTACGAGGCCCAGTAACGACGAAGTCAAGTGTTTCCACAAAGAGGTGACAGAGATCGCCCTAGCACTCGCATCAATCGAGTATTTTGTTGAAGAAACCCCATCTCTGCATGTTCACCTTGCAACTAGTCACCCCTACTCGGAGTCTATTCTGGACTCTCCGCAAGTTGGTCTCCTGGTGTCATATTTTCTGAGAGCTCTATTCAGTAGTCAGACGTTTTTTTCTTTTCACTTCATAGAACGTACTTTATATGAAAGAATCGTCAGTTCTTGCGGAGTCTTCATGAAACGATTTCTATCAGTTCAAGAAATTATTCCTTTCCGATTGGAATCGATATTGCTAGCTAGTGACCGTATTTGTAATAATGTAAGTGTAAAAAGCTTATACTTAGGAGTGTCAGATTTATGGAATCTGCTTTCATAAAGCTCGGTGGGCATTTCACAATTAAGTTTTAATATATCGCTGTGATTTCAAACAATCAATTAAAATATTAAACAAAATTTCGTAACATTTCTTTTGTTTCTCGTGGACTGTAGGCATTTCGAAGCATTTTTGTATTTCTCGCGGACCGAAAAGCTTGATGGATTGGATTAATTTATACATTTTAATTATAGTAACAGAAAAATTATATTTTCAATAAATTTTAAATGTTAAATGTAATTAATGTTTATGAATTATATAATTCATTCAAATAAACATAATAGTCGACATTATATTGAAGTCGGTCACAAAATATGAATCAGACGTTATAGTTTTTTTTTCAACGAAGGACAATTTTGTCAGCTTCTGTTTTGTGGTGAATACGTGTTTGAACAAAATTCTCCAGATCATAATATTTTATGTAATCATGTGACGTCTTTTGATTTTATTTTGATTATTTTGACGGATGATGCCATCTTTGTGGGTTTCAAAATGTTACAATCGAACGTAGGAAAATGCTAATGTAATAATATATTATACATATGCCCGTTCCATGAATTATGGTGGTAATGCAAATATTGCTGGTAATATTTTATCACATTAATCGTTTCTTCCTTATTAAAAATACTATTAATCCGGCGGTATTATGATAATGAAAAACGTAAGGTGTTTTAAATATTTTTATATATTACAGAGAAAAAAGATAAATCAGTATTTTTCCATCAGAAAGGATATTGCCAGTTTTAAAACTACTCATTTAAATATACTTAAGCAGTGGATTCATTTTATTGAGATATAAAAAAATCGGCGAGGGGCGAGTACATACACTACAATCTGGTAGGTTTTTATAAGTGTGTGGAAATATCTCCCAACTAACTAGAAATATATTAAATAACCACACTTGAATTATTTTAATGTTTGGGTACTAATGATGATCGAACCCGTAAGTCCCGGGCTGGAAACATACGCCCCTCCAATAGGTCTCCGAGTTCGTCATTTTTCTTAATGAAAGTTTTTACAGTAATAAATTTAAGTATGTTTTCATTTTATTTCGCCACCTCTCACGCAGTTATGGGGGACAAAGTGAATCCCCATCCAGCTCGATCTACACTGGAAGATAGAAATCTTATTGATTTATTATGAGTGCGATGTCACTAAGTGACGAAGAAAGATCTACCCAAAGCGACATACCTGAATGTGCATAACAATAGCAGCAACGGCGGACTTCATATTCGACATCATGGAAGAAGGAAAGTGACTCGCTGTTAATGTACAATACTTATAAAAACACCTTAAGGTTTGAAGTTCTAACATTCCAGCAATTTGCCAGGACTTTCGCAGAAAAGTACGAATGCAGTAAAACTGCCTTTTGACATCACTTATATAGTTTACGGAAAAATGTTAGGGATTTTTTGTCACGATATTACAGTTCAAGTTGTATATTTAATTTGTTTAATAATTGAGAAAAGATTTCTCATTTCATTTCAACCCGTGATGAGTTTCATACTATAAATTGATATTTTATGAAAAGGAAGAAACCATCACATTATTAAGACAATATACTTAATGTCCGATGAGAGCTTCGGTTAAACGAAATACTGTTTCTAATTTATTAAAATTCTGTAAACAATTTGCGTATGTGAAAATAGGCTGAAGGATTGTCTGTCGGTCGAAGGAGTTGTAATGACCTGTTCGTGAAGCAGTTTGGATTCGGAGTGTCACTAAATAGTTATAAAAATGAAGAGGGCATGAACTCACCAGCGCGGAAGACCTCGCCGCATCCATCGCAGCGGGAGGCGAACTGGGCATCGTAGCAGTTGCCGCAGTAGATCTTGTCCACCTTGGAGCCGAACTGCTTGTCCACCAGCGACACGCGGCACTTGGCGCACAGGAAGCAGGCCTCGTGCCAATGTTTGTCCTTGTAGGACAAGTCCTGGAAACCACACAAGTTTTTAAGTTTCCTGCTATTCATGTGAGTTTCGATAGTTTTAGTAGGCGGATATTACACAAGTTCTATTAGAAATTCGATAATGTTTAGAATATGTTCTTTTATTTCTAGAATGATTAAAATAATTTCATATTCTACACAATTTAGAAAGTAAAATCAAAAAGTTATTTTTTAATTCATTTTATAATAATGTAAACAGCCTAAGTTACTTATTTGTATCTCAAATAAGCTAAATATGTGTAAAACTATAACCGGGTATGAATTCGCGATCCTTGTATCTATCAGAAATACTCCAGTATCAATTAACCAGACCGCTGCGTTATTGTCCTAAGGTAGTGCTTCGTAAACGTGGGTAAGTTATCCGAAATTGGGCAAACATGATCATTCTTTGAAAAATTTGTTGAATAAAATGGCATAAAGATCATTCAATGATTTTGTTTTTTTATATTATTAGAGGTTTGATTATGATCTGGTAATGCTAGGACCATTCTCATTAAGACACAGGAAAATACTAGTTTACTGGAGACACGACAAATTAAAGGCAATACACCCAGATCCGCATAAATTGAGTATCCACTTTAAATTACCTGTTATTATATGTTATTTGTTCTCATAAATTATGTATTCATATAATTACTTGTCATGTAAATAAACAAATAAAATGAAGTATGGGAGAGCAAACATTACTAAACGGTAGAAACCATAATATACCATAATAATAATTAAATAATAAAAAGGTCAATTTATATAGCGCCTTTAAGAAAGCAAACTATCCTTTAGGGCACTGTAACTCACGATTCGAACTCACTCATAAATTTTGATAAAACCCCCAAAAAAGGATTGCCTTTAAGTGCTTTCAAAGGCATTTAAAATGTGAATTGAAGGTCGTAGTTCGCCCAAGCTTGAGTAAGATGATAAGAAGAAGCACAAGCTTTACCTTGGAGTCGATGCCAATGATTTTGTTGCACTCCTCACAGCCATTGGCGAAGACGCTCTCGTAGCACTTGATGCAGTAGGGGTGATCATCCCTCAGCACGTAACGCTGACCCGTCAGCGACTCGTCACACTGCCAGCAGCAGAAGTGCCCGGAGTGCCAGTCCTTGTTCATCGCCTTGGTGTACTCGCCACTGAAAATTAACTGAATAACAAAATCACGGTTAGTTATATGCATATCACGTGTAAATCTGCAACAAAGGGTTTAAAATAATAGCGGTTGTATTGTATAACACTTTCGTTGTATATATACATTCTGCCATGTGGCAACCTTTTCCAATCCACCAGATGTGTTAAAAAGACTAATTGAAAACCAGATAGGAATCATTTTAAAAGAATCTGATGCGATTTTTATCTATTCGTAAAAAGAATCAACTTGTTTGATTTTTGTGTTTTTTGTTATACGTTTCTTAACATTTCTCAGAGGAAAAAAAATATGATTTTCTTCTGTATAAGTCAACCTGACTTTTTCTACCTTTTCTATTCAAAATTCTATATATATTTAATTAAATAATTCAAGTTATTCAGTAAGATTTTTTTTAAATAAGCAATTTAATTTTAAAAATAAAAAAAAATGCTTAAGAAAAACCCCTAAATGCAACGTTGTTCCAAAAGTGAGGTGGAGAAACTTGAAGGTGATTGAAATACTCGTATATTCAAAAGTGAGGTGGAGAAACTTGAAGGTGATTGAAATACTCGTATATTCAAAAGTGAGGTGGAGAAACTTGAAGGTGATTGAAATACTCGTATATTCAAAAGTGAGGTGGAGAAACTTGAAGGTGATTGAAATACTCGTACATTCAAAAGTGAGGTGGAGAAACTTGAAGGTGATTGAAATACTCGTATATTCAAAAGTGAGGTGGAGAAACTTGAAGGTGATTGAAATACTTGTATATTCAAAATTTTGTTTCTTAAATATCATTTTATTTACTCACATTTTTTTAAGCAGATAGAGATGATTAATAATGCATTTTTTTATTTTTTATTAATATAATGTAAAAGATGATAATTTAAGCGAATACAAATATCTCTATATTTACGTATATATGATATTTTAATGAAGGATCGAGTATAAAGCGCACCTTACTTTCATGGAGTCAGATCCATAATACTCGTATATTGATTTAATAACAATCTAAACTTAAATAGAAGTACCTTCTGACGTCAATAGTCTTAAATTCTTGGCGACTGAAAAATATCAAGTATTTTCTTCAAACAGTTATATCATAATCAAGAAGTATGTGCCATTAATTTTTGCTACCTTTCAACAACTTCAAATATAATGAATGGATGTTTGCTCTCAGAAATGAATTGTGAGACAGGTGAGTCTCCGGTATTAGAACTCGCCGATAAATGATGTCTTGAAATTACACCCAACATAGCTCTTGTTGCGTGAATTTTTGATCTTTATACTGTAGATTACTTAACTATTGGCAAACACCTTCTTTTCATATTTTGGCTCTAACGTTAATAGTTATTTTGTTATGCATTTTGATCTGATTATAACCTTAATTTGAAATTAAATCTGTTTAGTTCAATCTGTTTGGCATCGAATCAAAACAAATTTATTTGGCGTAGGAATATCTCGGTCTATCCAAGGAATTGCACAATTTCACCAAGAGACTTCTATCTATTTCTAAAGCTCGTAAGACATAAAACAAATTAACATTAAATTAATAATGAATTGTATTCTTTGATACCATATTTTTTTCCGTAAAATAATGACTATACACATCATACAAATTTCAATATTCACTACTCTCACTAGCCGTATAAAATGCAATCTTAAGTCAAAAACCTATGATTGGTTTCTCAATGTTTTGTTTTTACATGCGTATGAAATTCTACATGTGGATTATTTTGCTTTTTTTAAAGTGTCTTACAGTAATAAATTCGCCAACTGTACCTTGTACAATAAAAAGGCAATTTTGTATCAGAGCGTTACACTAGTTGGAAAAGGTTGAAGACTGAATGCTACAAAATATTTTATTGGTTTAACAGTTTGAGGTTAGATTGAATCGAGTAGCAGTATTTTTGATATGCATTGATTTAAAATAAATTATACTTGATTATTCGTTTTGCAATTTAATTTTAAATTTCAGTTGATCGGAAACTAAACCAGAAGCAGTTTGAGAATCCTTAGTGTACAAATGTATCTCAGCATTAGTACAGTTAATCCTTGGTGTACAAATGTATCTCAGCATTAGTACAGTTAATCCTTGGTGTACAAATGTATCTCAGCATTAGTACAGTTAATAGGGGGAAAATATCAAACTTATGGATTTTTTAAATTGAAATTTATGAATTTGTATAAAATTCTTGATTTTTATAAATAAAATTTTATGTTTGGTTAATTTCAAATATCAATTATTCAGCATGAAGGAATTACAAAATTCCTTAGATTTTCATGAAAAAAAGTAAAAAGATTTGTTTTTTCTTGTATGTTTTTTATTACCAATCTTTTGATGTATCATTGATGAAAGCCTACGTAAAGACAACTTTTAAACAATACATTTTTGGTCTTGATATAATAAGATTATAATCGTTGTATAAAAGTTTTAAATAATATATAGGACAATATTGAAAATGTATGAATTTTAGTGAACTAAATATTCACAAAATAAGCGCAACGGTAAAAACTCGCCTTTTGAGGTGGAATTACATACTATCATGCAATTTCCCTGTCGGGGTAGACAGAGAGGACAGAGCGCCAAACCTTTCTATCTCGACACATATCCCTCGTCTCTTCCACATCCATACACCTTATTAAACAACTTTTACAATTTCTCTCATTTTCTAAGATTCCTTCTTTTAGAATATCCTTCACTTGATCCGACCATACGTTCCTTGGTCTTCCCCTCACACGCCTTCCAATCACATTTGCACTATACATATATTTTGTTAATCTTTCTTCATTCATTCGTTCCACATGCCGAAACCACCTCAGCGTGCTATTCTTCATCTTACTTAACACATCAGCCGGAATTTCACATTTATCTCTTATCACTCCATTCCGTATTTTGTCATACATTATCACTCAATAATTAATCTTAATGCACGCATTTCCACGGCATTTATTCGGCTCCTATCAGTAGTTTTTCCCTTCGACGTTTCTCTCCCATACATCAAAGTTGGTACCGAAATACTATTGTGGAATATCATCTTAGCAGGTTTTGATACTGTCCGGTTCGAGTATGTATGTTTTTGTGCCTCATTTATTTTTCTTTCATTATTCACCCATATATCGCATTTACTTTTCCTTTCACACTTTTCTATAACCATTAGTTTGTATTTTGAAACATTCATTTTCAGACCTCTCTCTTCACATCTCTCATACTTGTCCAACTATACAATTCATCTTCACTCCCCGTCAACACTACCATGTCATTTTCTTACAGTAATACGCATACGTTCTCATTCAACATTTGTGTGCCACCAATTGAACATTCTTTTTCTTTCAAACATGAGGTGGAATTAAAGCTACCTAAAATGTCTGGCGTTGAAGTAATATAATATGAGTTCTCCAATTTAGAACAGAGGTTTCCGTAATTTTATATTGATTTCAATTTCAAAGTACATTCATATAATCATGTCATTTCCCTGTCGGGGTAGGCAGAGAAGACAGAGCGACATATTTACAAATTTCCTAACTCGACACACATCCTTAGCCTATTCCACAAATTAATTTAAAGATATTCTCATTAAATTATAAAAAAAATGATTTCTTTCTAGAATATAAATCTGCATCTAAGAAATTTGATGAGATACAGATTAAAATTATACGAAGAATAAAACTGAAGTTTAAAGAAGATTATTTGTCTAAAATATAGAAATATAATAGATTCTACAGTTTTCGTTTTACAGATGGAAAAATAACCAAAAAAGCATTAATAAAAACTCGTGTATTAAATTGTGAATAATAATTAAAAAATGTCTTTTAGTAACGATATGTAAAGTCTTAAAAAATTATATGTGCATAAGGAGAAAAAAATGTATTTCACAGGAAAATTTCAAAATCAAAAAGTAAATCTTTAAAAAAGGAGCTATCCCACATTTTGAAATTGAAGAGGAAAACCATTTTATTTATAAGGTAAAAAGTTTCATTATTTTGATTATTCTAATATTTTTATTAATATTAAAAATAAATTTACTTGTTACCGAGTAAATTTTAAACAATTTGGTCGTCCTTTGCAACTTTCAATTGTGGATAGTATCCTTTTGTAAGTATAATTTAAATAAATAAAATGTAACATATATATAATATACCTTTCATTATTTAGGGTATGTGCTGTGGCCGGGGTGTATAAATTGTTTAAGTAGTTCAATTTGTTTTTAATTCACACGTATTTCTTCGCAAAACATACTGTTGACTGTATAAATCTGTTTTTAGTGAAAAGAAAATATTGTGACCATTTTATTTTGAGATTTTTAATAATTACAGTGGAAAAAAAACGGAATATGTAATTCACGTCGGCAATAGAAAAATGATATATTATCTAAATGGAACGTCTTGTTTTGGGTGCTTAAAATAAACCTGTTGATTCATGAAAAGTATTCACGCGATTTTGCACACGTAACCACTGATGTGCCCACGGATTCGGCTCCCGTGCAGCCAGTCATTTAATCCACAAGTGCCGAAATAACAACGTTTTCAGTTGCGCCGCTTTCATTTCAGCAGACCTTCTCATCCATTCTCTTGGCATTTCCAGAACAATTGATGATTATTCAATTGCTGAGTTACTAACATTTAAGATTGGAATTGTCGATACTAATGCAGTTATTGATTGTATATAGATTAGCAGGTTAAGTATTTATTGAAACATAATTAAAGTGTCATTTATGAAACGCATTTTTAAAATTAATCAAATTTTTCATGTGAACGATTAGAACTAAAAATATTTCAACTAAAATATTACTAAGTAATTGAGTTCTGTATTATTCTAATTTTTGCCTGGTTACCAACATGTTAATTACCGCTATTATTTCGAAACCAGCTTAATATGGTGGCTCGAAATTATATTATCAGTATTCTAGTGGTAAACGTAGGATTTTTAAAGACAATTTCGGTCTGATGAAATATACATCTTTATCGATTGCATTTATATTTTTGGAGATAATTGAGTATGCAGTTTCTAGGCAACTGTGAAAAAGAATGCCCAAGCATTAAATGGGAACAAAAACCATCATATTTCAAAAGTTATTTTTAGGTCTTTAAAATTTGCATAGGTTTAATGGATTTTTTAACTCTCAATAGTTCTACAATATGGACGTGTTTGCAGTCGTAATTAGTGCATCGATATAAAAAAGTGTATTTTGAGTAGAATATGTACTCGAAGAATTCAAAGAATCCTTTGAACAACATAAGTGAAATAAATATTGAAAACGTAAAATCATCCTTGCATTAAATTATATTTTTGAGATGATTTTTGTTATTTGTTTTATTCTAAACCATTTTCAATGTCACAATAGAAAATTGAATATGTTTTTAAATACTGTAGTCATAATGTTACAGGGGCTCGCATTAAATTGTTGAAAAACGGTTTCAATGAAAATAATATGAGAAAAAACACGAACTCTCAAGATTTTCTCAAATAGACGAGCTTTAATATAAATGTTTATATTTACATTAACGAAAGTCAATACAAGTCAACGCAGCACTTAAATTATTTGAAAAGCAACGAGGATATGAGAAGCAAAGTTCATGATCAACCGGCAATCAGCCGGCGGTCTGAAGTTACTCTTGAAGCCATGTTTAGAACAAGGCAATCATTGCTGCTACCATACCGGCAGCTCTGTTGACCCTCCCTGGAGTTTCAAGGAATCCGTTAGGCAAGAGTGATTCATAAGAGTGCGGTTAACGTTATGTGTTTTCGCTTAATCAATGTGTTTTAGTCAAGCGAGTAGTGGGAATTACTCCTCAGTTATTGGAATCACCGCGATAATTAGGACGCATGTTTAAACACAAAATTGTAAATGTAAGAAAATCAATCAAGTATATGTTTAAGTTAACTGTGTGTTGTTATGAAACGTTTTTTTACAATTCAGTACGGAGAAAATTTTAGTCGCGAAACGATATAATTCGATCGAAAGGAAGATATCACTTATGCCACTCAATGAAATATAACACTGGTGTAGCACAAAAGCACATTTTTTCACTAACACTTGTGATTAATGTTTTTGGCTCTATTCACGGTTAACGTTTAAGAAACCCTCATTTGGCCAAGCCAGCACATACCCATCGTTGGCACTCGTATTGTTGCTCTGTTCGATCTCCGTAACGGTAACTTCGGATCCATCCTTGGACTCGCGCCTCTTGGTGGTTTTCTTGACCTTCCTGGTTTTGGTTGAGGTGTATTGGACTTGTACATCGACGTCAGCCATTGCGTTTATCGGTTATTGCGATCGAACACGAACGAGAAAGTAATAAGGCAAAGCTAAGTTTTGTTAAAGTTGCGAGCTTTTGAAGTTAGCTTTGTCGCGATCAGACTGTGAATGAGGCTTCGGCAGGGCGAAATGTTATGAAGAAGCGCTAGGAGTTGTTCCAGAATGCAGGGATATTGTACACACGGCCCGCCTGCCCCCACCTCCCTGCGAACTAAGCCCAGCCCCACTTGAGGAGTCTATTTTGGATCCTGGTGAGATCGCTTTGGCGTCGGCGGCAAAACTTATGCTGCAAGTTGCGAGGCCGAGCCGGCTTACGACTCCTCATGGAACCGAACGAGACGGATGCTGATCCCTTGTTCCGACAGAACGCGTTCCGATTTCGAACATTCACGCGAAAATTGCTAATCGATCCCAATTCACGACATTGTTACCGATGCGAGCATTCTGGAACACCTATCCATACTTGTATTATTTCATCTATTTATATCGAGTTGATGGAATCACGGCACACAGTTGAAATATTGGAAGCGTTTTGCTTTACGAGTATTTTAATATCTGATAGACGGAACCGATGGTACGAGTACTTGAGTGCGTAGTTGCAAAACAGGAAACTAACTCGGATGATTAACCATGACAAGAATAATAATTTCATATTCAAAGTTCATATTTACGATTCAGATGACAAATTCAATATATAATATATAGCACGTGACTTCATTATCTTTTTAACCTTCTTATGGATGTGAAACCTTGCATTCTGTTGAAATTATGCTTAAATTAATGGCAGGGGTTTATCATTTCCATCCGAGAGGTTTCGGGTTCCATTTCCGATGATATCTATTATATAAAAATGGTTCCAGTCAGGTAAACTTGATTGTCTAGTAACAATATTCACATGCACTAAATGCACATGAGTGTTGTTGCTTCTTCACGTGCGGAATAGTGTTACTAACACGTGTGATGATCAACCGCAAGTTCAGTGTCTACCCAAAAAAATAATTAAGAGTCCCAGTCTGGCAACAGGGTTTGTTATCTCTTAACGTGCGGTAATATTACCAACACGTGCTATGAAGAACTGCGAGTTCCGTGCCTACTTCAGTGGTTCTAATCCCGAAGGCTCGAGTAATAAAGCCAAAACCAATGCTGTTTCCTAGTCACGCTTTTCAGGATATTCGGATCCACAGTTCTGATGTGTTGAAAAGTGGTATACGAATAAATGACAAGAAATATAATTCAATGATTTAAAGGGTTTCTATAACTTCTATTTCGATTTCTTTTCTGAAGAACATCGTCGTTCAAAAATTATACAGGTTGTCGAACTTTATGGTTTATTGAAGAAGATTTTTTTAATTAGAATATTTGTGAAAAATAATATATACTCGAATAATAATTGGCGACCTCCGTGGCCTAGTTGTGTGTTTTAATTGGCGACCTTCGTGGCCTGTGTTTTAAAATGTATAAAAGGCACTTCCTTACCGGCACCAAATAAATTCAGTTGGAAAAAGGGCTAAAAATAAGATATTATAAGTCCACTATACTCTAGCTTATTGCTAACGGAAATGCTTCTATTATTTAGACAGATATCCAGATTATTGAAATCAATTAAAACCCCGATACATTTTTTAAATTATTTCTTCCTGTTAGTGGTTGTCGGCGCCGTAATTCGGCGATTAGCAAACTTGCTTAGCATGTATTTTTCATTCAAAGATTTTTTAGTAGTTGGTTATATCTTATAACAATATTATTTTCAATTTGTTATAGAAAAAATATAGTGTATAAAATATTATCATCATCATTATAATCACTATCACGAGATAACAGATATCCTCTTCATTGTATCCTGTCAAACATCTTTGGCTTCTGCTTCGTCCATGCTTCTCATCATGCAAACTCTCCTAGTATAAAGGCTTTCCATCCTTACGTCATTCAAAAATCGATTCATTTGGTCATGCCACGTTGTTACAGGTCTCTCAAACTTCTCGTACCTTCTATACTTTCGTATTGATATTTTTTGTAAATCTTTCATTATTCATTCTTTCTACGTGACTGAATCATCTCAATACTCCTTTTTCATCTTTATCGTTGTATAATCTTTTAATTCGTATTCGTTTCTAATGTCATCATCCCTTATTCTATTTTACATTGTTTTTCCATACATTCTACATATATTTTGGGTGAAAAAAGGTTATAAGAAACATAATTTATTCGCAGAGTTATCAAGTTACGCGCCACGTAGCTGTAAAGTAGCGCTGTTATTACTCTTTACTTAGTCAAATTAAGTGGAAAGTTACTTTACAGTGCTACTTTACTTTTTAAGTTAAGTGGAATGTCATTTTACAGTGCTACTTAACTTTATAAGTTAAAAGGAATGCTACTTTACGGTACTAACAGAGCTACTTTTTCAAGTAGCTTTAACAATATCGTTTGTATGATAAATACATATTTAATGACAATACAATTAATTAATAAAAAACATTTAATGCTTTTAATTAATTTTCAATACATTGCGTAAACGAGTGGAAAGTAACATCGGGCCCCAGCATGTGGATTTTGCATGTAGAAGTTACATTACTTCCTGGCTCTGAACTTCCCTGGAGGACCAGGAAGTCTCTTAACATGCTCTAAACAGGGATCGGGAGAACCAAGGACTATCTCCTATAATGGGGAATGTTGCGTGATGGATCGACTCTCTGTATCTACGGTGAGGAGAAGTTCATACGACACTTGATGTAGTGTCCAAAGTACCCGATGACTTGCACTGAACAGGACTTAATTCGTAGAATGTAAAGTACTATCCATGTGACAGATATTTTGCCTTTGACACGAAAAAAAGAAGAAGAAGAATACATTTGGTTAATCTGAAACAGTTTCTATACCCAGCTAGTTTTGAATGTTGAACGAATTTGAAAATTTTCAAACTGGGTGTGAAAATCAAATAAGTATTTAACACACAAAACGTCAGTGAGATGTCGATTTTGACAAACGAAGGCCAAATCTCAGGCATTTAACTAAACGAAGGTTGGAGAAGAGAAGTCAGAGCCAAAGAGTCAAATTACTGCTGTCACGCCAACACGCTCAAAAAGCTTCTGAGATATGGAAACTTAAAACAGGAGTACATCATCAATCAATTGAAATACAATAATTTCTTTACTGCATTAGAAAAATATCGAAAACTAGATATATTATTTTTTATTGATTCACTATTCAATAATCTTTCATCATACTCGTATATACGTAAATGCTGGCGAGTTTATTGCCATTTTAAGTTTTCCTTCAACCAACAGAGAAGGTTTTAAAAAAGACAATGTGAATACAAAGAATAAATATATTTTTTAATCCAGAACTTATAAAGGTTTGTGCATATTTATGTTTTCTACATAATGTAGTTCATTTGGCCAAATTAAATAAAATGAAAAAGGGGAAACTTACGCCATTGTATCCTTCTACTAACAAAAAAATTCATCGATGGGGGGAATTGGGATTTTTGTAAATAACATGCCTACTAATAGTTTTAGCAATGATTTTTTTTAAATGTCAATCGCGAGGAACCGATTCTAGTAAATAAATATTAATATTCAATTCGTATATAAATATATAACCTGGATTCATACAAAAAAAAAAAAAATATATATATATATATATATAT